>VXBL01009312.1:238639-392257 GCA_013400195.1 Aramus guarauna
TTTTTTTTTCCCTCCCCTCTGAAAGCTGATCTGCCCGTCAATAAGTTAACTGAATAGGATTGGTGTGTCATGGTCTTTCTGGGCTGGTTCAGGTATTTGGGCTGAACTGGTATTTGTTTGCATTACCTTAGCATGCTACTTCAGGGTGTAGTAGTCACATAGTCACGACCTGAACCATTGCTAACTGAAAGAAACCAAAATACAGTGGTGATGATGACAAAAACTAGAGTCCAAGTGACAGGCTGGTGCCAAAATACTCTGTATATGTGGAAGTATGAAGGAGGTAGGAATTTCACATAAGCTTCTTTTACTTTGCAAGGTTTGAACTTTAAGTAGTTAAGATGAGCTTGTGTTGCTTGTGGCTTTTAGGTGGTTATGGAGGGTTTTTTTTTATCAAATAAACTTCTGCTTTCTCAGAAGAGCTGGCCACTTCTACCTCACTATAGAAGATGCAAATGGAAAGAGTCCTAAGTTTTCAAAGACTTAATAAAACTGTTCAAAAGGTTTTCTAGCTTGACAATTCAGTCCGGTGTTCTTGCACTGATCTACAGTAGAACTATTTGAAATAAAATGCCTCTTTCCTAAGAGCTAGTTAACCAAATCAGATTCCAGTATTTTTAAAACTAGGTGAGAGAGGGAGAAAGATAGCGTGCATGCATGCGTGCACACGTGTGTGTGCGTGCACATGTGCTTTGGGGAGGAAGGCTAGTTGTTTTGTTTTCTTCCCCAGTGGAAACCAGATTGGGAATCTTTCAATAGCGAGGGAGAAAGTCCAAAGTGTTCAAGTATTGGTTAGGTTTGAATACAGCAGAACTCATGAAAGTGTTACCCATTACTATTATTTTTTTTTTTTTCTGTGACTAGTACTAAGTTCCCATCAAGTGCTTGTAACTCTAGAGTAACTACTGAATACCGTATTGTATGATTGATGGGTTCCTTTCTTCTGTGACCTCAGGCAAGGTCAGCCTGTATATCCCATCTCGAGTGGATTCAGGCAGCCCTATCCATCCTCACTCTCAGTCGACCCTTCCATGTCCAGGTAGGTGTAGGAGGTGAATGACTGACTGGGGAGTAACTGCTGGCATTAGAGGGCAAGTTGCTCTTCTGCTTGCATCTTGGTCTGCCTTTGCTTGCTTTTCAGTCAGCTAAAACCTTATGCGTACATTTTTATTTAACATATTTGTGTATATACAGTTTGCCTGGATCCCACACTGGTCTCATTCAGCATTTTCTTGGCAGTCTCTGAAGCATTACGATTAGGAGCACCGGTGAATTGTCAACAATTAATTGAGCTGTTTCATCTGAAATGAGTCATTAGTTCATTTCTAGATGCAACATACAGTGTGCATCCTTGGGTTTTGCTCATGCAAGTATGCAACCAGGTGGATTGTCACTCTAGTCTGCGTTCTCTAGTTCTAATTTCAAAGTTGTTGGTAATTAGTCTTGAATCATTTAGGTATCACTCCGTGTGGAAACTTGCTGTCAAGTAGGTATTTCATAGCCCAAAGCCACTAATGGCAAGGGATGCCAGCACAGTGTGTTTGTACTGGTGTGTGAATCAGGCACTGTGTCTTTATGTCTAAGTGCAAGCAAGCGATGCTAACTGAGACTTGGCCATGACACACTCCAAACCTCCTCTCCTCTGCTTTTGCACTCTAAAGACAGCTTCTGCATCCTGTGCTTGGTGTACACAAGGTTGCAATATACCATTCTGGGCGGTTTTTTGTGTGACTTGTAGGAGAGGCATCCTCTTGCACAGGCACTTAAGACAGGCCACTTGATAAGTGGTGGGTCCTCTTGCCTCTATTTGTGTGGGCTCCTTTGGATTATCACTGTCCCTTCACTGCTTTACAGGGGAATGATAAGCATGTGTCTGTCAGGGTGTTTGGGAAGAAAACCCATTCTTTCTCCCCTAATAAAGTGAGCTGATTTGGTTGCAGGGCTTTGTGTTTGCATTATTTTGATGGCATGAAGGAAAAAAGCAAGGTGACTAGGGAATGGAGAGAGGAGAGGCTGGATATGATTCCTTAACCAGCACTCATTCAGCAAACCTTTGGAGCATGAGCTTGCTTTTGATGTTAACGGTACTTTCCACCAGTTCAAAATAAAGCGTACAGGTTTGCTGCTGCGCCTGAGCTTGCAATGCTCAGCACCTTCAAGATCCATCTCAGCTTTCCTTGAGGATGACCTGGGTTAGTAGGGTGGGACGATAAAGTTAGTGGTGCTTTGGTTTTCTTTTCCGTTTTCCTTCTTGAACAAATGAAAGGAAGGTTTATTTATGAGAAAAATCTGTCTCTCTGCTGCCCTCCCCCCCGTCTTCCAGGATGCAGGATTTTTTTGGTTTATTTTTATTTTAAGTATTTGAGAGAAGGACAGTGAGTTCAGATGAAGTTATGTTAAAAATCTTTTAGCTCAAGTACCTCAAAAAGTAAGATATTCCTTAGAGAGACATCAGGGACTTCTTGAAAAGACTGTTCTTCTTTTATGTTATTTGTTTCTGCATGGCAGTTCCCTCCTTTGCATTGGCTGGTGGTGGATATTTTAAAAATGTTGATATCTTGGTGTGGAAATACAGTTTTTGGTTAAGAAATGTGTATTCTTATTGCTAGTCAGTGCAACAGTATAAGCATTAAATGTTTCTTGCGTGCATTGCTAAAACTTTTTGCCTGAAAGGTAGTAAAATAACTTTTTTACAACAAAAATGTTGATTGATTTGTCTGTTTGGGGTTTTTTTGTCTTGAATAAATGGGCTACAATGCACAAATCTTAGCCAATTATTTTTCATGCACTCTTAAAGAATTGTCTTCCATTGCAAGCTCCGTAGCGTTTGTATTCTTGGGACATCCCGCTGCTGTCATACGTGTTTGATGCCTATCTTCAGTAGGGTTACAGACCTTTCTTTGCTTTCTTTTTTAGGTTTTCACATCACATGATTCCTGGTCCTCCAGGCCCTCACACAACTGGAATCCCTCACCCAGCTATTGTAACACCTCAAGTAAAACAAGAACATCCGCACAACGACAGTGAGCTAATGCATGTGTGAGTCTGCCTTTCCGCACTAGCCCTTAATCTTTAAATGTTTGAGAACTAACTCTATGTGAAGAAGAGTCAAGGAGGTTTTCTTTAAAAAAAAAAAANAAGTGAAGGGAGGTTTTTTTAAAAAAAAAAAAAAAAAAAAAAGTGCCTTTCATGTCCTCTTTGAATTTTAACTCTTCTCCTATAACTAAAACAGGAGATGTGGAGTACTGTTTGGGAAGAGTAGTGAGACATGAAGCCATTTCTCATTCCAGTCCGGCACTTTTTAGCTATCAGCAACAGTCATCTTGATTCAGACATAATCGTGGACCTGTCTACCTGTGGATGTTGCTTGAGTGTGAACTCACAAACTTCTGCTGAAAAAGGTCTTACCTGCAAAATCTACTAGTAAAAAGTGGCCCTTTTGCTTAGTACCTGAAGGCCAAAGGGCTAAGACAGAAGTGGATGAGGAGCTATCCTCCTGCCTGTAGCAGTGGTCTGCTAGGGTACTATGGATAGCCATTCAGAAAGAGAATTGAGACAAGTGATGAATTTGGAGTGGATTCACAGATCAAATGTTACTTGCTGAAGAATGTCAACCTGACATCCTTCCTGACTTAAATTAAGTCAGTTCTCTGACAAGATATGAAAGTGGATGAGACATGACCACTGAAATTCTCATTCTTACTACTTAAATGCTACTGTAACCACAGTTCGGTAATTTTCCATTGGGTTTTTTTTTAGGCTGAAGGTAAATGGATGCTTTTTTTCCCCTCCTTTCCCTTTCCCCCACCACGTTTTAGGAAGCCTCAGCACGAACAGAGAAAAGAACAAGAGCCAAAAAGACCTCATATTAAGAAACCTCTGAATGCTTTCATGTTGTACATGAAAGAAATGAGAGCGAATGTTGTAGCAGAGTGTACTCTGAAAGAAAGCGCAGCTATCAACCAGATTCTCGGCAGAAGGGTATGTACAGGAGCGGGGGGGTGTACTCACGTGTGCTGCTAATTTGTGTGTTTCCCTTTAGTTGAGTGTGATGGCTCACTTTCTGCTTGAGGTGCTAACTAATGTGCAACTATCAAATTAGCTATAGAAGATAAAACATGCAACTAAAAATAAAAGCAGTATCTTGATTTTTCTTTTTTCAGCATTAGCAACATCATCAAATCGGTGTCTATTCTACTCATGACATGGTCGCAGCACCTCAGGCATGAAATATCCTCATGCACGCATGGCAGGAGCATTCAAATCACCTTCTGGGTTCTCCCTTAGGCTGGCATCCATCAGAGCGGGAGGGGATCATTCAAAGATCAACACTGGACACCAGTGGAGATGGAACTCGAAAGTGAATATAATGTGGTCCAATTGTAAAGTCATGTACGTTGGGAGGGACCTGTGGAGGTCTAGTCCAACACCTGCTCAAAGCCGGTCCAGTTACATCAGGTTGCTCAGAGACTTGTCCAGTCAAGTTTTGAATGTCTGTAAAGTCAACAGGCCAGTACTGATGATCCTGGTATACGTTGTCCCAGAGCCTTGCTGAGAGCCATTTGCTTCTGTGGCATCGTAGGCATGTTTTGTTCTTTTCCATGCTCTGAAAAAAACCATGCAGTCCAACCCACAATTACAAAATTCATGTTCACTGCCATTGTTGTTCTTCCAAGGGAGAGCAGCAGAGGTAAAAGCCTATTTTGCCCTTGACTGTACGGGAAATTAGAAAAGGGATGACTTTTGTATGAATCTGACTTTGAGTAGGGATTATTCAAATCCCCTTGCTCAGTGACCCCCTCTTCTTGACCACTGACTAAGGCAGTATTGAGAGGCACTGCAACTCTCTGAAAACCCTGTGGTTTTTAAGTGGGAAGTCAGAACATGACCGTAACTACTACTTCTGAAGTAGTCTGAAGACTTGTCTCCCCCCTGCCCAGCAGAGCAGAACTGTATTGGTGCTGGTCCCAGTTCCTGCAGCCTTCTGCCTTCTCTCTGACGTTCTTGTTAGCTCTCCTTAAAGGACATCTTGGTGCTTGCCTTTTCATGCAAGTCTTTCATTCTCACTCCCTCAGTAATCGATCGTAGTTGCTTAGTGTGTCAGCCTTGTTTTCTTGGCCTGAATGAGGGCAGTGGCTTGCTTATCTCCATTTTGGTAACGAATCAAGCCTCAGTGCTCCATTGCCTGCTTTTTCCACAGCGTGGACTCCTCCTTTCAAGTTACTGTTCTCCATGAAAGTACCTCAAATTCCACTTTTACTGTGGTACAAACAACGCATGAGTTATCCAGTATAATTGCTTGGAGATTAATTATTATCAAATGTTTTGTGTTCAGTCATCCCGGTCACTATTTAGTATACCCTGTGCCACTCCAGAACAGGAACCACCTCTGTTCTCAGAAGCTGATTCTTTGCATGCTGCTGGGCTCTCTGATGCCTCGGCATAATGTTCACTGCCTTCCAGTTTTGGAATGCACGTTTGGCGTTTGAGAGTTGCAAAGAGGCTGAACTGCTGTGCTCTCAGTAACACATCGAACGTGCCAAGCCAAGACAGACAAGCAGATCTTCTGATGTGTAGCAAACGATATATTAAGTCATACAAATGTGATCTGATCTGAAATCCTAGTTCTGTAAATTATTCTTGTATGAGTGTCTTAATAATTTCATGTCCGTCTTTTTTCTTTTTTCTTTTTTTTTTTTTTTTTTGTTAATATCGCCTTCTCCCCCCCCCAGTTCCTCCACGCATGTTGTCAAAGTCAAACAAGAAGACATGTCTAATGCTGCAGCAGTGGAACTTGATTCTAAATAAAAGGCCTTTACTCTTTAGGCTCAAGCCTATGATAGGTGTTTCAACAAGAAGATTACTAGATGCTGATACAGCTGATGCCTTTCCAAAACGTACAGGTTGTGAGGGGGTTTTGTTTTGTTTTGTTTTGTTTTTTAATGTACATAAAAGCAGGAAGTTTATCCCTACTTGGCTACAGAGGTCAACTCATAATTTGGAAGACTGCAGTTCTGTGGTTTCTGTATTTTAGACACTTTGCAGTTGCCATTTTCTTTTCTTCTGCTACAACAAGAAGTCAGAAAGCAGGTACCTTGAAGCTCAATCCTTACAGGTTAATCTTGGAACAGGAGCCTGCTGGTGCCCAGAAAGCCCTCTGCCTTGACATTGAAAACTCGTGTGTAGCTGCTGCTTTTAAAAACAAGATGGTGAACTCTTCTGTGGTGGGGAGCTCGCTGCCCTTTAAAAGCAGCACAAAGCCTTTCTGTTTCGTCAGGAGCTGAAGGGTGTTTTTTGGTTGTTTGGGTTTTTTTGGTTTTGGTTGTGGGTTTTTTCTTTTTCTAAAGTAGTGTTGGGAGAGCATGGCTCTGTGAGCAGATTATTTGGTGAGCCCTGTTTCCATAAATGATTTTTGTCTTGCTCAAGGCGCTTGGCAGTTACAGAGCTGACAAATGCCTGAAAGTTGGTTAATAAACATGGGTGCTTGTAATTGCTAATGAATTTCATTTTTGCAGTGGGGAAGGACTGAATCAAAGTCATAAAAAGAATTGCTGATGTCATCTGTTGCCTAGGTATGAGTTATTTCCTAGTCTAATGCTATGTTTATTTTGTTTGCAGTGGCATGCTCTCTCCCGTGAAGAACAAGCGAAATATTATGAACTAGCTCGTAAAGAAAGGCAGCTACACATGCAGCTTTATCCAGGCTGGTCTGCAAGAGACAACTATGTAAGTCACTCACTTGAAAGCTTTTTTTCTTTACATTAACTTCCTTCACCTAACTTTTTTTTCTTTCTTCTTTCTCTCTTTAACTTGTGGAAGGTTCTGGATGGAGGGATGGTGAACAAATATATAACATAAGCCTTATATTTGTTTGCACTTCACGCATCCAGAAAACTTGAGATTTTGTTGTTGCTGAGATGCTTCTTATGAAGGTCACAGTTTTTGAGGGGAAAAAATTAACATGGAAAGCTTTTTTTTTCTAAGACAATGGCCAGTACTGTCTGAAAGCTTATGTTCTACTGTACAGCTGTGAATTTTCCATAATTTTGTATTCGACCACTTGCTATCTGGAGATCTTATTTTGACTAGAGCAAAAAAGGGGTGTCTCTCTTTCAAGAGAACCGAAAGCTCAGAGGTCTTAATGCAGACTGAAGTTTAGCTGAAAGTAATTCGGAATGGTCCATCTCTGAAATAAAGCCTGCAAAATTTGTGTAAGTAAACTTCATGATAGATCCTGCTTTTATGCCATTTGGTGAAGCTAAGAAGTTTTCTTACAACTACTCTTATTTTATAATCAAGTAAGTGTTAATAGCACATTGCACAGCTTGCACTGCACAGTTATGCTCTTGTGCTTACAATGAGCTGTCAGTGTAGTCATATGTTATAAAACTCGCAAGCTGCAATCCTGATCCTAACCTGAGATCTGGGCTCCTTTGTGTTCCCCCATCAGCTGTGGCATTATTTACTGTGATACGAAGTGTATGTGCTGTATTTGGCTCAGTTTTCCATCCGTGTTGGGTGGACAGTAGTATTTCTTGACTTCAGTGATGTCTTGTGGACATTAAACATTGAGGTACCTACAGTGTTCATAGAAACATTTCCCATTCAGCACAGCTACTGTTCAGCTTAAACAAAATTTTCCTTATAAGCTAGAGTCTCTTACGGAGATTTTTGCCACAGAAGGTACTGACACAGAAACTATGCGATCATCTCTGAAGCAAATGCCTTGGTCTTGCTGACATCCATGCCCAGTTTTGTAAGCACAGACACTACTGTAAGCCCTAGCGGCTTGTTTCTGCTTGTTTTATGCAGACATCTTTTCTAGCAGGTGTGACGTCATGACCGTACGCAGGTAGGGTTTACTTCAGTAACCAGACCGTGTCAACAGAGCTGTCTTGAAATATATCTGGGAACAAATAGGGCCTTAGTGATACACTCCCTGAAAACAAGGGGATTTCAATTGTCTTGAACTCACTTGCTGGAAAATCAAACCAGTTTGGACCCTTGTCAGCTCCTGCTTACTGGACATCAGCCTTCAAGATTAACCTGTGATGCTCAGTCATGTTGACTTTGAGAACCTGATGTGTTTAGACCCAGCCTACTGCCATACAGCGCAAACAGTGGACCTGCAGTTTCTTAAATGCCTTGACAGACATTCAGAGCATGTAAGGTGGCACATATGAATTCTGTCTTTGATGTACTTCCAACCTACATCCTGTGTGGAAGTATAGCTCTGACATACTCCAGTCCTGTATGTTACAATGGAGAACTCTGCTAGCTTCCTCTTGCAGTCCTTCTCTCCAGGAATGCACGTGTTTGTTGCAGTGATGGTGAGAAGGTGATCGTAGGAGATCACAGTTTATCACTGAAACATTTTCAGGTATATGTAATCTTCTTTATTTTTGTTGTTTTCTCTTCATTATTTCTAAATTGAGCAGTCAAAAAATGAAATTGTAGTCATTTAGTACAGATACTACTGTAGTATTTTGAGAGTTGGAAGTGACTTAGGGGTCACTCTTCTGTTTCACATGGCTGAATTTCACAAAACAGTACAATTAAAAAATATGTACTGCTTGGTTTAATTCCTCTATTTTGGTTTGCCTGGTTATGTACTACTTGGTTTCAGTTCTTCTATTTTGGTTTGCCTCGTTATTCAGGATTTCAAAAATGTAAAGAAAATCTTAAGCATTGCTATTCAAACGTTGGCAATATCTGCGTGCTTGTTATTAAGTCTTTATTACTGGCACCCCAAGTAGTCCTGCGAAGTTGTGTGATAGTCAGGAGAAGCACAGTGTTTTCATAATGTGCTGGAGGTGCCAGACACTACCTCGCTTGGGAATGCTGACAGCTAGTTTTCAACCCGGCCTTTCTGTTCCTCTGCTTCTGGTATCTCATAGATGGATCTCAGATCAGCTTTCAGCGTGTTCTGGCTCTTGAAGTCAGCCCGCCATATTTTTCCTCCTGTGATTTTTCCATATTAACATCTGCACTAATGCGCCTTCCTCTGCAAAGGAGTATTGCCTTGGTGCCCATGTGATAAAGCGTGTTGCTGTGAGTTCTGCTTTCCAGCTTCGCGTCTTGGTCCTGTCTTTGGGAGCTCGCTCACAAGGCATTGCCCAGCCCAGTTGCCAGCCTCAGGATAAAATAGGGGCAGGGGCTTAAGAGTGTCAGAGCAGGCTGGGGACTACTTAGATTCATCTGCCACAGCTTCACCGTGGCCCTGGTGACACTAAAGGACAATAAAGAGAAGTCATATGGAGGAATAGTGAAGTGGTAATTAGGGTGATGCAAGATGATTGAGGCTTAAAATTGTGAGTCTAAACTGACCTTTTGTTTCCTGAAAGACTGTGGGAAGCGGGAGCTCTGGCCTTTTCCAAAGATGGGGTGCGGGAGAAGGCTGAGCTTGTAGGCCAGCAGGACCGCTGGTGCCGGTGTGGTGTCCAAGAAAGACATCTGCCGGGTGTCCATTTCTGTCCCGCACCTCGGTCACGGTCAGGGTGCTCCGCTGTACAGCAGTCCGTTTGCTTGTTGCATGGCGCGTTCTCCGGGCACAGCCGTGAGAGACTTGGCTTTGGTTAAGGTACGAGCGTTATCAGAACAGTTGTAGTTGGCGGGTTTGCACCCCGGGGACAAGTCACGGTCGGCCTAGGTACTTTCAACACCCTGTCTGCTGTTGGCATGTATCGACAGCCTAAGTATCTGAAGGTGTGAAGAGCTCTTGTAAGAGCCATAAATTATGATAGCAACATATGTGTCATCAGATTATTAAGCATGAGAAGTCTTTTAGATGCTTGTGGCTGCCAGCGTTAGTTGAAAAACTGCCAGAAATTGTAATTCTATGTGGATGTAAAAACGTGTATTGCTCACGTGTGTGTTTCTCCATAGATACTGAAAGCAAACCTTGTTACCATTGAAACAGTTGGAAGTGGGTTAGAAAAGGTTTTAGCTACCCCCAAAACCAATTGTGTTTTTCCTAACTGCTTTCTCAGGCTCCAGATGGCTTTCTTTTGTATGCTGTGAGGTGGGGGAATGACAACAAAAAGTTCTGTGCATGTAATGATATGGTAAAATTTCTTATTTTTCAGGGGAAGAAAAAGAAGAGGAAGAGAGAAAAGTTGCAGGAATCAGCATCAGGTAGGCCATGACCAACTCTTACCATTCACCTTGGGTGTATTTTAGAAACCAGGGCTTGCGCTATTTAATTTGTACATGCTTTTCTCTAACACTTGCTTCTGATGGATGTTTTAAGATACTTGACTTTGAATGCAAGCTTGTGAAAATGCACACGATACAGGTCTCCTTTCCCTTACGCCTTTCTGTGCAGCAGTCCTGACGGCATCAACATCTTTGGCTGACCTTACGCATTGCTGCAATGTCCTGCTTTACCTTTGCTTTTCTCCTCAATGAATGTTGTATCATCCTTAGACTTAACTACGTCTCAAATACTGTGTGGGATTATTGGACACTGGAAACTTTACACTGACCTTTTTGTAGCAACTGTATTTTTTTTATCGCTGTATTTTACATTTCTGTGTACACTAACAGCTGCCTAGTAGGTTGGCTAAAAGCATCAGTGAGGTCTTCCCTTTGCCTGTAAAATCTATACAAAGAAATACTCTGTTTTCCCCAACAAAAATGGCTGGTATAAGAACCATAAAAAAACCAAACAACAAAATCAAAAATGCACCAAAAAATCCATGTAATACTGTAGCAAACAAACTTATTTGGAATGTGCAAAAACTCTGTAACAGAAATTTGTTAAAGGAAAACAATCTTCTACAGGTACAGGCCCCAGAATGACAGCTGCCTACATCTGAAGCATGGTAAGAACACATCTCTAAAGCTTTCCTGATGATAAAACTGAATTGTAAAATAAGCTTTCTTATAAATTTTATGCAATAATATGAATTTAGGAAAAATTGCAGAAGTATCATATCCCAAAGCTAATGTTACTTTGACTACTGATGGTTTTTATACCGGCTATCTATTAGGTGTTCACCATTTCGCTTCTTAACCGTAATATTTTCAAATTGACCACACCTCACTGACTTGCTGCAAGTCTGCCTGTGAAGCACAGGGAGGGATTTACTAAGCAGTGCAAACCCTCCCAGCCAGCGGACTGTCACAGTTCATAAGAGCAGGTTAGATGCTGGCTTCGGAGTACGTTTTATGTGCTGACATCTCTAAGATGCTGGCTGGCTGGGTACACTTTTTAAAAATTTATTCACCTGTATACTAACAAAACATCTGCTAAGAAAAGGGGACTGTATTTCAGTTATATCAAGAATTTCTCCCGGAACTGTACAGTGGTATGTCACATGTGGCACGGGTTGGGGTTTTTTTGTTGTTGTATTTCCAGTGTGTTTTCTCTCTTCATATCATACTGTCTGCACTGAAGGTGGAATGACTAGTGATTACACATATCTCATAAAACACCATCTAATCTGCTTGTGAGCGCACACAGTACCACAGTGAGATCCTCATATTGCTCAGTGTTTGTGTTGGCTGGTCCTTCTCTTCCCCTTGGTGTGATACGTTTTCTAGGAGGAATGGAATTCATTTGACTTAATAGTTGCTTCTACACTGTCTAATTAACCCAGACTGCTCTCGGGACATCCCTGAGAATTCCAGGAACTGTGCAAAAAAATTACACTTTCTAAAGTCACCTATGCATTATAACAGAAATGGGCTCTTTATCCCCTTTCCTTCCCCAAACACGTGCCCTCGGCAGTTGGAATGGTCAGCAAAGTGGCCTCCTGTTGGCCCTCTGCTCTGCTCGGGCTTTCCGCCAGAGAAAGCCAAGTTACGCTTGCTCTGTGCAGTGTGTCAGTCAGCAGTCAGTCAGCATGATTCAAGCCTCTTCTGTAGTTACGCCATTATGCTGGTTAGTCTAAACTTGGTTGGGTTTAAGGCTTTGTGTTGTTTTGGGTTTTTTTTAAAGGTGAAGTAAAATGAAAAAGCAAAACACATGCTCTTTTTTTCTTCCTGCTAAGCAAAAGTTTTTCAGGCAAGCAGTCTTACACTTTGCAATGTGCCTGAGTCATGCTGATTTTAGATGTGGACCGCAGCCTTTGGGTTCTGTAGCCGACACAACAAATGTAGCTGTAATGTATCGTTAGTTACGGTGACTGTTACAAGTATTATACCTATTAAAAAAAACAAAACCAACAAGTCTTTTAACCTTGAGTTTTATAATTGATATTTCAGCTTAGTTGCCCAGGTCCATGACTGTTGTGAGTATTTTTCCCTTTGATGTTAACACAGTACTGATAAGCAAAACACACATAATTTTACCTGAATTGATGCAGAGCACCAGTTTGGGATCAGAACACAAGTGAGGTTCAAGTGACCAGGGGATGTTTGGTTTTTTGGATGCCTTACAATCTAAGGATGACTGCCTTGCCTATACTGAACTACTTTTGTTGGAGTTTCTCTGCATTTTCCACAGTAGAGGATGAATTGAAATAGAAGAGGATGAATGTTCTTAGTATGTGGGTTTTCTCTTTTGTCCTTTTACTTCTACTCCCCTTTCTTCCTTCCCCTCAAGCTCTGTAGCAGTGTAGAAACTGCTGGCAATACCCGTCTCTCTGTCCTCATGCAATTTATAAGACAGAGTATGAGAACAGTAGGTATCCTCTTCCACTGAAGGGGGAACGTGCTGTTGACTCCATATATGCGCATGTAGACAGCCTCACTAAAAGTTGCGCACCGAGTGAATGCTCTCCACTGGAGACGTACAGATGTGCTCTAGCTGGAATTAAATGCACAGAATGATTTAGGGAACCTGAATCAGCCAGACTTCAAAGTAAACTTCTGAAGGTTAAGACTCTTGCCCTTTGCAAGCCTAATCCAAAGAATGTTTTGCCTACAAGCGTAATATCTTACCAGGCCCACAGCAGAGCTGTTGTAGTCTTTACTGGATGGAGATAATAAGTTTGGGAATGCCTTTCAGTGAGTGCTGCAAAGAGCTCTTGAAGACAGGAAAACACTAGCTTTCTTACTTGTATGGGTGGTGCAAGGAAGAGGAGGAAGGAGGGTGGGAGGTCTGGGAAGGAGACAAGCGTTCTGTTATCTGAGAAGAATCAGAAATGAGTAGGTGGCAAGACCAAAGAAAGAATCTCGAGATCAGCACAAAGGAGATCAGCCAGGGCTGTAATTAGGGTGATGTAAGTGAGAAGGATGAAATAGTGGGAGGGTTGTGTGGTGGGATGTTCAGAGGAAAGTAACGGAAGGGACATGCAAACAGAAATGATTTAAGATACTGTGAAAGTTTTGGGTGTGGGTTTTTTTTTTCTTTTGTCCATGAACACTTCAGCACATAACTGATTTTTAAGGTGGACCTCTAGCCTGCTTTTTGGCTTGGACATCATTTGAGTGGTGAAGTCAAGGTGGTAGAACCATTAAGTTGCTCCTCGTCCCAGGGTTGCACACAGCAGCAAGCTTCTTATGGCTTCACTGCTTAGGATTTAGCTGAGATCCATGATCTCCTCTAGCCTCCTGAACGGACAGTTTATAAAACACTTTAATATTACAGTGCTTTAAGAATACTGTGACCTGGTGCTCCAGTCTTTGCTGGGGTACTCTGAAGCATGTCGCCATTCTTTAAGAGTTGTGGAATTGTCCCCAAGCAGGATTTTGTTTTTGAGTTGAGATGGCCCTACACAATGTTGGAAATAACTTTTATTTGTTGAAGAAATAACTTGTATTTATTTTCTCCTTTTGAAATCAACTGAGAGTGGCATAAGACCTGATAATGCTAAAAATGAATTTGGGAGAGGCCAGGAGGGAAGGGGAAATGAGGAAAGTTAAGATTGAGCACAATGTAGAGATCGTCTGCTGAGCACCTTTCAGAAGGGTGGGTATTTTCTTGTTACTTTAAGCACAACCTTCTAGAAGACGTGTAAATGGGAAGAATTCTGTGTTGAAAGTGGGGATTCCCGATTTCCTATCGGATTTGACTTTTGGAAGGAAAAAAAGGCTGCTTTTTTAGCATCTCATGAGTATTTTAAAATCAGCAAGGAACTAGAAGGGTATTAACAAAAATTTCTCCTGATTGTTCCACAACACGGAAATAGTTAACTTCTTATGACTTGCTGTGTACGGTAATTGTAAAAGGCACATCGTTTGACATATGGCAGGATGCAATTGGGAAGTCCTCACAAGCTACATAATTTAACATTGTGTTTTGGCGTATCTTCAAGGGCTAAAAAGAGTGATAGAGAAGCTTAATAGAAGTTTGAAAACCTGTAAGAAGTGTACTTGTGGCTTGCAAAATTCCATAACAACTAGCATTTAGATTAGCAAAGCTTTCAAAAATGAGGAAACTTGACTAATACTGATTTACAATCAGAAGCACTTAAAAGGATCAGATTAAGACTGCTTTACTTTAAACAAAGAATTATCTATAATGTTTCAAACTTCCTACATGGAAATTAGAGCCAAATTTCAGTGCAGAAGTGATTTTTGGACAGTGTTGTATCAAACAGTTTATGACTGGATTATCTCTTCCTTATTACTTAGAAATAAAACGGAGTGAGGTTGTGAAAGCAGACTATAAAGTGGACCAGTCTACAGCCAGAATACTGTGGAAAAGAACCGTCTGACGACTGTGGGCATGGTTGACCATGGGTTTCTGGCCAGCATCCTAGAAAGGAGATACAAAGAGGATGTGGTACCTTGCTTTCCGAGGCACATGTTTTCTAACCTGGCTTGTCTGGTGCCCATGAAATAGCTGCTGGAGTTGAAAATGAAACAAATGCTCCACCCCTTTCCATCTCCCCTGACTGCTCAGAAGCTTTAAACAGAGCCTGAAGGATTTGCACAGAAGTTAGCGTGCGTGAGGATTTTGTGGTGATGGTGGTACAGACACGTATCCTGATTTGCTTTAAAAACTATGTTTCCCCGTTCCCTGTTTTGCCTGTGAACATATGCCTTCAGCATAGGCAAGAGGGACGGACTGAACAGAAGAGAATTTCCTGGCATGAAACATTTATAGTTTTGAATACTTTGGTTAACTTCAGCCTTTTTTTCAGATAGGCATAGAAATTCCCAAAGACAAGAGGTATAGCCCTCAGACAGATCCCCCTCCTGCAACATAATTCTGACCCGGCATTGATCTTGCCGCGGTGAAAAATAGAAAAGCTCCTCTCTTCCAGGCTCTCTGACATCAAGAAAAACACCAAAAGAGCAAACCTGGAGAGGAGCCAGCTCCGTTTCAGGTGGCAGGTACAGAAGGGCACTGACACCTGCTGGGAGAGATGCGGCAGAGCAGACCCAGTTGTCCTTCACCAGCCTGGCAGAGGAGCCTTGTGAAGTGCTGCAGGGAAGGAAGGAAGGAAGGAAGGGTATAAAAACTATTTTGGGTGCAATCAGAGGCTATGGGAGGGATAAGGGTAAGTCAGGGTAGGGGCCAAGCATAGGTTTTCTAAATAAATAAAAAAAAGCAGAACGCTTTCAACTAGACAGTCAGCATAGATATGGGATTAGAGAAACAAGAAAATTTTTGAAGTATTTACAAAACAGTTTTTGCGATCAAAGAGCGCAGCACGATCAATTATGATGCTGACCTTCAGCATTTCATATTTTAAACTGACCCTGGCAAAGGGCAAAAGTAGATAATTCAGCAGGTGAATGTCTAGAACCTCTTTATTTTGTCAGAGATGCTGGAGTTGCAGATGCTGCTGTGAAGTTAGAGGTGCCTAACGAAATTTCAGTTCAACCACATTTACAAGCGATTAAAAATAAAACCCCGTATCATTTCACTTCTGAGGTGTTAGCAATAGGCGGCTTGGGCTAGAATGAAGAACAGTGGGACGGCTATTGTTTTAACTCTTCCTGTGGGACAGGGTGGGGACAGGGAGTTGACAGCTGGTGCACCATTCTTCTCTGGATGCAAACAGTGCACTTTGGTCAATTTAGTAAACTTGCCACCAGATTGAGAATTCTAAGGTCATGAGAGAAACTCTGCAGAACCAAATTGTTTCATAAAGAAAATGTAAGATTTTGAAGTGTGGTTTCATTCCCAATTGGAAGAAAACCTCAGCATTTTAACGTTCATCTCAAGTTCAGGTTTGTATTGCATTTTTTTTTTTCTTTTTAGTGTATTTACATGAAAAAATTCCAATGAGAAATGGATACTGTATTCCTGAACATCTAGAAAACAAATTGTTAGACCTTGTCAAAGTCTTTCCCGTTTGTTTCTGGAGACTAAGCTTGGGTGAAATCTGTCCTCTAATTGCAACAGATTGTATTCAAATGCAATTCTGTCAAAGCTTAGCAAACTCTAGCACTGAGTTTTGTTTCCGTCTGCCTCTCACTTTTTGTTATATCTATTATGATTGGATTGGAGAGGTCTTCTGATACACGTGCATGCAAAACCAGCCACCCTGAAGACGAAACCAACCAAAACAACAAAACAAAACCAAGAAGCCTAAATTTGATGTTGCAAAAGAGACTGCTGATAGCGCTACCTTCTCATACCAGTTGGTTTTTTAATCCTCTAATTTAAGACTTTATATGCAAGTTATCCTGTAAATCTCTGATCCTTTACCCGCGTGCTATAAACAATTTTGAACGTGTGCAGCTTGGAAAGCTGTACAAGGAAGGAAGCTCACAGCAGGGCCAGCTGAAGCACCGCTGCCTTGCCAGTTAAACGTGAGACTGGCAACCAGTTAGCGTGGGTTTTAGTCTGATCTTTCAGGACGCCACTGTTGGTTCCAGCGGTAGGAGCAAACACTGGAAATGTTTGTGTAGCAAAGGTGTCACTGGCACTGGGGTGTAGTGTGCGAGCGGGTTAGATGCAAGTGAGGGAAATGGTACCGGTGACCGTCTCTCTGAATTAGTGTTCTTGCCACCAGCATCAGTAGAGTGGGGTCAGGGGTGAGAGAACTAAGGAGTAAGAGAACTAAGGAGGCTTATTTGAGCAAAGAGACAATTTCTGAAGTTGCTTCTTCCTTGCAAAATTTTTTTTTCCTTGTTAATACTAAGTTGCATCAGAATTAAACTCGGGAGTTTTGAAAACCCTCTATCCTTCATCTCAGGGATACCTGAAATTGCATGAAGTAAAATGTTATTGCTAAAATAACTACATGTAATTAGTTTTATGGTGTGTGCATTTGCCACGACACTAGGTGAGACTATGTTTTGATGAATAGTTGGGTTTCTTCCCATATGTATGTCTTTTGAGATACATGACAGGAGGCTTGTGTATTTTGGACCAGTAGAGACTTTCTGCATGACTTCATGGCATCAAAGTGAAGTTGGTGTGTCTGAATTCCGTAGTGGTTTCTGTGTACTGCTGTGTGTTGCTCAGAGGATGCCTGTGTGTAGAAGAGTTGATGAAGCTCAAGAAGATACTCAGGTTACATCTGACTTACCTTTTGGGTGCATGAAACTATTTAAATTACTCCATCTATTAGAAGATTTAAATGTTGAGATTGTCTTTCAAAGTACAGTGTAAATTCTAACCTATGTTTAATTGTGGCAGAAAAGATGATCTATAAAGGAAACTTTACCTATGTTATTTCTTTCTTTTGAAAGACTTCACTCACTCACTTTACCAGTACCTCATCTCTTTTCTGTTATGGCAGGTGAAAACTGAAGTAGCAATTTCAGTGCCCCTAGAACTGACACATCTTTCTTCACAGCTCTCAGTCTATAAAATAAATAATTTAAAAGATAGTCTTCTAAATATTTATTATCTGCCATAAAGACAGAAAAAGGGGACAAGCCTATTTCTTCCTCCGTTGCAGATCACTTTTAGCATATTATTCCTCTTTAAGAAGCTGCTAGAGAGGGCTGTCTAGAGGTAAGGTTCTTTTAATTACGAACGTGGAACCTCTCTCCCGTCCCACCCTCAACAGGAAAAACACGTCCTGGGTCTTCCAGTGGGATCATTTTAAAGATTGTAGCTCAGCGATAGAGCTTCTAGTTTCATGCTGCCTACACGAGGGGCCTTCGATAAGAACCACACCTGCTTTGGCATCACTGATTTCAGCCGCAAAAAGTGGCAGCCCTAAAATACCTGGGCATTTCCCGTGCTGACGCTGACACTAACCTGCTCTAGAAGAGGTCTCTGACTCATGGAGGAGGGGTGTTCCTGCTCTTCACTTAATGCATCTAGCTTAGGCCAGACTAAGAGGACAGAAGTTGGGACTCCAGACTCTACCTGTAGTCAACAGAGAGGTATTTTCAGGAGTAATTAATTACTTCAGAGCATCTGACACACTAGGGGATAATTTACTGCTGGAGTCTCCATTCACAGTTACCAGCAATGGGCAGAGGCTAACAGTACCAAGGGGGGAAAAAAAAAAAAAACACACCAAGAAAAACTTACTACTGACATAGCTTCAACATGGCAAAATCTGTTACAGTTTTAGGGTACAATTTTATGTAATTTCTTTGGCAACAAAGGCAGCTTAAAAGGTTTCCTCTGCTGCCTGCTGGTATTCAGCTCTTGCAGAGAGAGGGCTTTTTCCTGTCTCCCGTAGGTCTCTCCATCCACATGCTGTAACAGCTTGTGGGACCCTGCAGCAAATCGGATTACTAAAATGACTGGGGTTTTGTTGGGAGGTGTGGTTTGTTGGTTTGGTTGGGTTTTTTTTGTTTGTTTTGTTTTGTTTAGAAACAACAAAGGTTGTGGAGTGTTTGTTTGCCTGGATCATTTCAAGGATCTGGTTTAGGCTAACCCTGCAAACCATGGCACAGCTGGGCAGGAAGAGGAGCAGACTGCAGCGCCGGCATCTATCTGCTTGCGCCTGAAACTCTCCAGCTCTGCTGTTAAAGAAAATACAAAAGGGCTTCACAAACAGCGTGAACCTTTCTGATAAATACTGACCTGGTTTTGCATACCCACGTTTCTGGAGCATTGGATAAACCCTGGCAGTAAGTCGAACATGTTCGGTTTGGACTTCAAAAGAAAATGACAGTTTCAGCTGCCGGGTCCTTCAGTTTGCCATGTTGTTTGAAGTACTGGATTAAAAGCCAGGTTTGAAGACTTTTTTTCTTTTTTTCTTTTAAATACATGTAAAAGAGATGAGACTGCCATTATATGTAGTCTTGTCTCCTCTTACAACTGTATGAAAGCAACCTATGGTGGGTAAAGGTAAAAAGCACCTGGTTTAAACTCTTTACTGTCTCTTGCTTTCTGTGAAGAGTTAGCTATCTGTTTTAGTCTGTACTTACTCCTGTACTGACCCAGACACCCTTGACTTTCTTCCATAACCTCTTCCAAGTAGCATGACCTGGATGAAGCTGCATAATCCTCTCCCTTGTTCTAGAAAAAGAGAGAGGAGTTAAAGACAAGAGGAGAAGCACAAGGCCCTTGCAGGCCCACCCTTCATTCCATTTCGTTCCCAAGTGTGGAGAGGACCTTGATACCTCTCTGATGCTCTTGCCCTCAGCCATGGAGCCCAGGCTTGTTAGGAGGCTTTAGTTTTACTGTAGTGATTCCTGAAATAGAGTTTTATCACTTCGGTAGTACGGCTTTTCTTTTTACACTGAATTATTGTTGAATTTTAGTTCTGGGTTTGTTCCCCTCCCCTTTCCTCCTGCAGTCAGATGTACACTGCAAATGGCACAGACAGTGCCTCCTATTGTGGCTCAGGCTCAAGACTTCACATATGTAAAATGTGACTTGCAGCACTTTCTTTGAAGCCTAACCACAGCCAGGGAGCTGTAATTGCAGCCTTTGATTGCGCCGACTTCACTTGTGGATTGGGCTTTGCTAGGGCATGCCTTGCTTGGCGAGACTTCAGCTACAGCCCCCCAGTGAAGCCTTAGATGTGGGAAGTCTTCAGTCTCCTTAGCACATGCCTGTGGTTTCTTGAAAAGAATCCTGATTTGACCTGGTTTATATCTGTAAGGCAACACCATCGCCACTCGTATTTTTTAGGTATTATTTGGTTTATCAGCAGTAGAAGCAATTTCCAGCGTGTAGCCTCAATATGCAGCTGGGGAAAGGCTGGGTTCTAGATGCCATTTTCAGGATGGCTACTGTGTAATTTGCTGTACTGCAGTATTCGCGTAGAAACAAAAATATTTGGGGCTTCACTGTGCTTGTCCCCTTGCAGAATTTCAGCCGTATCTGCAGCCTCCTCCTTGGAGTGGGGGATGATTAGGCTCCAAGAGAGGCTGCGGCACGGAGGCAGGCGCTGCAAAGCTGCTTTGGATTGGGAAAGCAGCGCTGGCCGCTGCTTGAAAAAGCTGAGGGCCAGAGCAAGGCCGCGGTCGTTATTTTAACCTCCTGACTTCAAAGACGGCTTGCTGGTAAGGGAAGGGGGGAGGAGGCAGGGAACCATCTCAACAGAAGAGCATTTCATTTCCTTCAGTGAAGTAGACATTCCTGGCTGCTAATGGGGAGTAGCTCTGAATCACTCTGCTTGTATCAGACTGCTGTGAACTACTGGCCTGGCGCCTCAAGGCCATTCCTCAACAGGAAGCTGAATGTTTTCATGTAAGACTGAGAGGAAAACCTTCCCAGGAAGAGCAACCTGGACCAAACCTTTGAAAATCCGGGATGAAAAGGCACAAAAATAAATATAAAGCTGCAGGGTGCTCTCCCCAGTGTTCCTCTGCTGTTTGCTTGGCCTCTCTTTCGTGCTCCTTGGAAAGGTAGAGCCCTTCATAGCTCTTTGATCCGCATGTGTTATGGAGCACTGTGCTACTTTATAAAAAAAAAAAAAAAAAGGGGGGAGGGGGGCAGGAAGCTCAGAAGGCTTTTTTTAGTTGGGACTCGGTTTTATGAGGAAATAGGAACTGAATTAGTCAATACAGACCACCTCTGTTGAAACCACTCCTTTGCCAGTGGACTTTCAGCTGTGCTGTTTAAGAGGCTACAGTGGCTTTAAACCTCCTTTTGTGGCTACCAGCAGCAGGTGAAAAGTATTCATTATCTACCAGGGATGGTGGTAGCTGGGGGAGGAGAGAGAGCATCCTTCAAATTAAAGCTACATAGGAAGAGTTTGGTATAAATTTGCGCTGGTTCTTTCTACCTTACTTAGTCTGCAGCTAAACTTCTTCAGTGTCCTCACCTTTCCATTAAAGCAATGGCCATGTGGGTGGCTTCTGATGATGAGTCAACTTGTTTAGTAAGATTTTGGAGCCTCGGCTTGTGCTCACTAAAATCAGATGGTCCAAAATCAATTTTGGAGGCTTTCTACCGTGGAGTACATTAGCCCGTGTAACTCCTTATTCAGGAGCTGTACTCAGCCAGTGCGGGCAAAACGTGCTGACTTACACAGAAGCTGCAGCAGATGGGAGGTGAGTGCCCAGTTGTAAATGGCCCTGGTTTAAATTCTGCTGCTGTAATAATTGCTGATTAATTCTGCGTGTGGCTCTTACAGGCTCAAGCAGTCTATCTGTTACAAGTAGTCTAACAGAAGTTTGACTTACGGTTTCAACAACGCCATTTCTTCATAAATTTGTTCTGTCTTGCCTTGCATGACTCAGGGTGCTGGCAGCGTATATTCTTTGTGTGACTCAGCATTTTGTGTTTCTTCTGGTGAAAAATCATTCACCTTCTGCACCAAACTACATTCCAGTGCTAATTTTGGTCATTCTCGAAAGCTCTGCTCATTGAACCCTCTACTTGTTTGGCAGCTGAGTAGTACCTAGAGGCCCAGAGGTTAATGTAGATTTTTTTGAGATACCAATAATCCTGAGACCATTACTGGAGAGCATGTGTCCGTCTGTGGAAAAATGCCTGACTCATTAGCCAGGCTTGGGGTGGAGTCCCTGTTACAACCCAGTTGTCTGGGTCAGAAGTGCAGGGGTGATGGTTGAGTTAGTGATTGTGTAAGTCAGCTGATGTAACCCAGAGACCTAATGTTGAAGAACTGTTCTTCTCTGGATGAGCAATACCTGCAAGGCTTGCACTCTTGGCCTTTTCACATGCTGTAAGAACATAAATCCTTCCAAGATCCTAGTGAACTTTACTGCTAGGTAAGAGGCCCATAGCTCTTATGCAACTGGAAGATGGATCCTACCCCACTGAAGAGCAGAACGAATCCTCCCCAGTTGTGTGGATGCACGGTGTAGGGTCAGTGTTTGCACAAGCCTCACCCACCACAGTCCTCTACCTAGCTGCTTACAGAAGACAGCATTTCTTCGTTTCTGCAGGGAACAGAGCTTGAGTAGAGGGTTAACTGTCTTCAACTACTGTAGTCCCAAAGCCTAAGGATGTCTAGTTTTGTAACAAATATCTAGGTCAAATGTTGTAGATAAATGAAACCTATTGCAAAAGGGAATTACTTCTGTAATATGTTGAATGTCTAAACAGCTTAAGCCCCCACCTTTCTAGTTGGTGTGGACATCGATTTACAATCCAAAGTACTCTCCATAAACATTCTTGCAAACTTCAAGCTAGAGCAAATAGCAATACTCTGCACTTAGCTTTGACAGTGCAAATGCACATTCCACTAATACAGTTGTGTCATAGAGTTACAATGACCCATCACCAGTTTCTTTGAAGGATTTTAAAAACAAACAAAAAACCCTAAAGCAGGCTTCATATAGTCTTTATCACTCTCTCTCTCTCCCTTCCCTGTAGGTGGGAAAAGAAACGCTTTCTCAACTTGCAAAGCAAAGGCGGCGACACCAGGACCCCTTCTGGAGATGGAAGCTTGTTAAACCCTAGGTGTGTCCTTCATCCACACAGACCACTGCCGAGGAGTCTGTCTAGGATGTCATTCACCCTGATGTCACTGCTAGAGACACTGAATCATAAAAGACAATCACTGCCAAAATCCTTCATTATCACAAGGTCCAGCCCCGATATAAATAGAGCAAATGAGCTCCTGGGTCAGCAGAGCAGCTTTTGTCTTCACTCCGCCTCTGCCTTGCACTCTTAAGCCCCCGTCTCATCTGTGTCCATATCGAGTCAGCAAACAAAGTAGCGTGGCTGTGTCTGCCTGCTTCAGCCAACAGAACAACGTCAACCACAGCTGCCCCATACAGCACATCAAGGAATGGAATTTGCCTGGACCAGGATGACACACTCAACCTTCTTTTTATTTAATGGTGCGACAGGATCAATTTTGGTTTTAGCTTTTTTAAGAAACTTGAATGCTTTTATATTTTAACTTTTAGTTTGTAATTTCTTTGGTGTATATTTTACTAGGTATGAGCTTTTAAACAAGTGTCAGAAATCTGAAATAATTTTTAAATAAAAGAGGTTTTTCTCTTTTTTTTTTTTTTTTTTTTCTGCCAGAGGAAAAACCTGTATGGAGAAAAGGTGGCTTTTTTGTTAAACTATTTGTAACAAATAGTGGCCTCTCAGTCTATATAATACAGTGTCCTATAGAACTAAATAAATGTAACAACAGTCAGCTGGTCAGTAGACATGTCAGTCTTGCATCATCTACTCTGTAACCATAAGCAATACATCCAGCAAATCTGACTGCAGTGAGTTCTCCTTCTCACCCCATTCCCCTTCTCCTTGTAAAAAGCCCAGCACTTGAATTATTACTTCAATTGTTCTGTATTTGTATCTGTTTTTGTTAGCCTGTTAGTGGGATTTTATGCCAGTTGTTGAAATGAGCATTGATGTACCCATTTTTTTAAAATAGTAAGGCACAGCCTTTGCCAAAAATACTGTCAACCGATTTATTTTTTTTTTTGTCATTCCAGTTTGAGTTAATGTGCTGAGCATTTGTTTTTTAATAAAAGCTTTGTAATAAAACTAAAGTCAATTGTCCGGCTTGAAAAAATACGGGAATGTCTCACGCTTGATGGAGTAGAATCCCTTGAAGGTAGAAGCAAGCCCAGGGAGGCAGAGTCACTTCTAAGGCTGAAGAATTTTGGCTCAGTCTTCCCTTGCAGGAAATGCAATGCGTCTGTTGGGCTGTTTGCTCACCTGAAGTAAAGTAATTTTGGAAGGTGACTTTCTTTTTCTTCCTAAACAGAGCAGAAGTCTCATTTTCATACCAGGAGTAAGGAATGGGCAGGTTTGGTGCTCCTTTATGCTTCTCTGTTCAATTTGGTCCAAGTGGAAGTAGCAGCGTCTGTGACCCTTCCCTCTATCTTCAGTTCCCTACTAAAATCTTACTGAACGCAGCAGTGTTTTTAATGCTGATGATTAGGAATATGGATTGCCTTTTTTCTGGATGCGGTTCATGCCCACACAAGAGGTAGGAGCCAACAGTTAAACTTCTTATAGCTGTATAAATGATCCTGCAGCCAAGGACTGGAGCTGGCTGCAGAATCAGCCGTGGAGGGCCTGGTTTCATGGTATCAGATCCAGAGGGTTGGCATTGCCCACCTACTGCCAGTGGTGCCCGTGGGACCCTCCTGCAACAGCAAGCAGCTCCTCTGCACGCCTCAAAACCGAAAACGCAGGTGTTTGAGTCTTTCAAGCCCCAAATGCCACCAGCAACTTTTCTGATACCTTTCCCTTTTTGCTCGGGGACTGGTATTCCACAGCTCTGAAAAACAGACACAGCTGCCCCACTGCTACTAAAGGATTTCAAAAGGAAAAAAGAAAAACAACCACCACTGTAGCCACAGATAAACTATTCCTGTTTGTGAGCATGACTGCAAAAGAAAGATGAACTGTACATTGAATCAGCATACCTTGTATTCTAGCTCCTGAATCTTGTTTGGTGTGAGACTAGACTGAGTCAAGCTTGAGCTACAAGAAATTACATAGGTGAGTTACTGCCTAAGGAAGTTTTGTGATTAGATTGTTTATAACTGAGCCTTAAACTCTGTTGTGTAAGAAATTTCCTAATTTAAAATGTTATGAAACAGCTTCCGCTTAAACCCAATTGTAAGAACGTAACCAGCATATTAGTTCTGGCAGTATTTATTTCTAGCAACTAGTGATTAAGTTTAGAAAAAAAAAAAAAAAAGGCGCAAAACAAGTGACCAGGCAAAGGAATGCTCTCAGATGGCAGGAGAAAAGACCTCTGAGAGAACAGCAACTGTGTACTGGAGTTTTGCAAGACTTGGCTAAGTTTCCATTCCAGTCAATTATCCCAGCCTTTGCTGGAAACCTGTCTGGTTTTTGGTTTGGGTTTTGGTTTTTGTTTTTAAAGTAAAAAAAAAAAAAAAAAGCAAGTACTTTAGTGCAGTAATTGTTCTGAATCAAGGATTCCTGCAGTGAATTCTGTAAATTACATGTTCCAAAGATAACAGTTCTTTTTAAAACATGACTGCTTTATTTAGATTTTTTTTAATGGCTACTTAAAAAGCCACTTACACATTTTGCAACAAAATCGCCCCCAGTATAGGTGTTAACCTTACGTAGCACCTTGTCCCAAATATAGTGAACAGTTGCCTGTCTTAAGGACGAAAAGGTCTTTCAGCTGTGATAGTGAAGGAGAAAAAGAATTCAGGAGCTAAAAATAACATCTCTGCTGTTAACATACAGTGAGCAAGCACCATGTGTTGGGCTCATTCATAGATCAAAGCCCTTTCACATAGAGCGACTATGGGAAAGGTTAACTAATATGCAAGGCTTAGGATGATCCCATGAGAGTACCTGAAACAGAGTAATTGTGCTACCCTGGAATACCCTCTGTGACTTGGATCAGTGTCCACTCCTGCCCACCCCACTGCTGATCGGCATTCGTTCCTGTGGGACTGAAAGAGCAAATTGACCTGGGCTCTCATGGTACCGCACTAGCTTCAGTGGAGACAGATGAGCTAGTAAAAATGGTCTACTGATGGTGGTGGTACGCTGACAGTAAGATAAGGTTTAAATCCTTGTGATGTTGAAAAAATTATTCCAGGTGAGACTCAAAACCGACAACTAAATTCCTAATGTGCAATTAAGGCAGAAGTCAGCATCTAACCATGTCTTCTAGGGTACCTGAGGAGATGATTACGCCGTATCTCCCACAGAAGATGTTTTTAAGGATTTAAATGCTCCTACCTAATGGCTGAGTTAATTATCCAGATGCTTCTGTACAAGCATTCATAGAATCATAGAATGGTTTGGGTTGGAAGGGACCTCAAAGACCATCTAGTTCCAACCCCCCTGCCATGGGCAGGGACACCCTCCACTAGACCAGGTTGCCCAAAGCCCCATCCAACCTGGCCTTGAACACTTCCAGGGAGGGGGCATCCACAACTGCTCTGGGCAACCTGTTCCAGTGCCTCACCACCCTCACAGCGAAGAATTTCTTCCTAAATCACAAACTTGCTCTCTCCTTCCATACTTCATTCCATGCATGTGCCAAGACCAGTTCTGCACAGATCACGGTACAGGTAGTTCCACTCATAAACACAGCAGATACCCCAGCAGCTAGGAAACACACGTCCTTCCCCCTCCTCTCACTGAAAAAACAGCAAAGGGCAAAGACACAGAACAGGGCAGTTGAGCCAGGATTATTTACAGCTAATCAGGCCAACATCACAGGATGGTCTGGCTCCTCAGGCTTCTGGATCACCTGGACCAGAGCCACTTCCCCTCTGTTACATAAAAGAACAATGCCCCAGGCTAACTTTGGCTTCTTACACAGTGAGTGATGACAGATTCACTAGTTGTGCTTATAGGGACTCACCAGCTCTAGAGAATTCTCTTCTGTTGTAGTTTCCGCTTTGGGTTAGCTAACAGAAAAGGCAGTAAGTTAGCTGAGGAGGTGACAGCTCCATGGTTAGGTCAATTTGCAGCAAATGTGGGACCTCAAGGACCCAATCCATGCTCCAGGCTGTAGGACAGCAGAATCCGGAGCATCAGTCATCTGCACTCCTTTGAAACCACAACAGTGCACAAGGCTTTGAAGCAACCATTCCCTGTTTCCTGATGGCCTCCTGCTCTGATCCACGTGGCAGCTAACTAGGCTAAAGCAAGATGGGCAGAAAATGAAGGACGCTGCAGAGACTAAGAAATGCCCAGTAACCTCTCCAACAATGTCACTGAAGTTTGTTCCCTTGCATTCACAAGAGTGCTAATGTGCCAGGCAGCCTCCTCTCCAGCATGAGGACCTAAAACCAAGTAGAACGTTACAGGGGAAAGAAGCGACTCCACAAATAGCCAGAAGCCTGTCAGTTACGAACACATTTCTGCTATGTCAGGTCAGTGACAAAACTATTGGGCTAAGAAGGAAATTAGCCAAAAGGACAGCAGCTGTAACAAGAAAATGGCCTGCTATAAACACAGATGTTCTGAGATGAAGCCAAAAACCTAAAAAGTGTGCCCAAACACATTCATTTTTCTACATGACAGGCCAGGAAGAGAACCTCTGGATTAATGTATGAATTTACCCTGTGCGTCTCCTCATGGATAGAAAGATCAGCTTTAGGAAGCAAGCAAACACGCATCTGCAGCCCCAGGAAAAGGGACATGTCTGACAGAAATATGGGAAATGAACCTCTTAACCACCCACTTTCAGCCAGGTCAAAGCAAGAACTAAAATTCTGCTCCCTGTCCTCCCAGGTAAATA
This sequence comes from Aramus guarauna, assembly GCA_013400195.1. Taxonomy (NCBI): domain Eukaryota; kingdom Metazoa; phylum Chordata; class Aves; order Gruiformes; family Aramidae; genus Aramus; species Aramus guarauna. The sequence continues at coordinate 266,023 of VXBL01009312.1, forward strand.
CTCATGTCATCAGGCCATGGGCTTTAGATGATGTTTTTCTCTCTGGCTGGCACACTCTTCCTGCAACAACCGTAACTTCACTGAGACACAGAAGCAGAGTCCGCTTGGCTGAGACAATAGTCGCTGCTTATCTGGTCTGGGATACTAAGGGTTCCTTCCTGTGAATGATGTCCTACAAAACACATTTTGATAAACTCACCCATCTCACCTCCCAGAAACCCAACACATACAAATAAGCGACAGGTTTGTTCATCCCTCTCAGCTAAGGAAAACCAATGTGAACCAGCAGAGCTAGGAGAAAAATTTCTATCTGCCTCGTATGAGAAGAGCAATTCACCCAATAAGTGGTCCGTCCTCTTCACTGTGCTGAGAAAAGGTAACTACAACAAAATAGAATCTTCAGCAGAATAAGAAAAATAACTTACTCCGCAACTTAATGATGGTCAAGACACTTATTTGCAGAGGCAACTCTTTGAAATTGGGACTCATTTCGTATAGCTAAGAAAACTGGCTAAAAAATCCCACAGGATATTGATTAGACTGAGGTAGAACCATCTCTGTGTCTAACGAGAGCAAGGCACAGAAACAAGGACTTGGATCTTGACAAAGCAGAATGATATATAAGGGTTAGGTTTTGTCAGCACCTGCCTGTGCAAGTGAAGTGCTGGGTAATAGAGTCAGTACACACCAGAACACGGCAATGGCTACACCCCTTGACTGAGTCGAAGTTTCAAAGCCGGAGATAGACAAGAGTCTTAAAATCTAGTTGCTGCTTTTGCTATCCTGAAATATGTTTCCTTCTTACTCTTCTGTGAAATGTGTTTTATTTTGTCATGGCTAACATAATCAGCAACAACTTCTTCCTCTCCACTCAATCCTAAATTAGATAGGCAGTAATCATATTTGCAAACAAACCATGCCTGATGAAGCACAGAATGGCCACTGCTTTTTTCCTGTAAAAACTTGCTAGATCAAACTATAGCCAACTCTTTAGTACAATGTCCTGAAAGAATTCACAATCAAAACACCTTACTCTAAGGTGCCTCAACAAAGTTAACGAGTGATTTTAGTCACTGTTTGAAAATTCCAATTTTATAAGGAAGATTTTGATATGTGGTCTAAAAGTTTCCCTTTGTGCGGGGCTGGTACAACTGCATGACTCAGAAATAAAATCACTCACAGCACTCAGTTACCCACCGAGCAGGCTAGTTCTGCCTATACTGGTATTCTAAAGCACTCACTCCCATTATTTATTTTTTTTTCAGTGTGAATTTACTGAAATTAAACAGAATAGCAAGCCATTTCTCAATATCCAAGCAGTTTATTCCTTTTTTCCTCTGGTCCATTTGATTTCACTCCTGCTCTAGGTTTTCTCCATCCTCCCACTTCTCTCTCAAGTTTGACTGATGCCTCTGCTCCTGCCATGTCCTCACGGGCACCTGGGGCTTCCCTGCTGATGGAACAGCCCTGCTAAGTGCTCTCCTCTGCTAGGAAGCAGTCTTGTCTTTCCAGTGACCTGATGCTGGCTTTCCTATGAACATAAAAAGATGGACTTAAATCTAGCACAGGTCTAACACCTATACTGTATCTTCATTCAGTTCCGTTTGGAAATAATTACTATTTGAAGAAAGAATTGGGTGAAAAGACTATTTTCAAGTCAATTTAAGGAAGAATTTCCCTGTACACCTGTTCCCCAAATGCATTCCAAGGATGGTACTTCCTTAGCTCACAGATATGTTGTGAGGATCAGATACGATTATATATAACTAGTGTAAACCACAGACATAAATATTAAGGGATATTTTAAATGAGATGCATACAACTACACTATGGGTATAGTTATTGTAACTGCTACCACACAATTACATAAACATGGAATATATTGTATTTATCAACCAACATTTGAAGAATTCTTCAGATCGTCTTACTCCAACAGCTATCTCACCAGCTTAACCCCTTGTCATTTTTGTTTAGGAGTTACCTCACTTCCAGAGGCAACGGTAACAACTCAGAGAACAGTAAGAGAACAGAGTAAGTCGATGGGCATGGATTTGTGTTTCACCTGAATTATTTTCTATTGTGCACTACTGTAGCATTACCCTTCCATGATCCCAGGGAAGCAGGACTAGGAGCTCACAGAAAAGAGGAAATGAAAAAGCTAACACCAGTCCCAACTACCCACCAACTGTTCTGACTGTTGAATACAGAAGACTAGGCAGCACTGTCTCACCTGTCCCTTTACCAAATTTCATCTAATTTTTTTTCAGACATTACGGACAATACTTAATTAAAGTGGGCAATTTATAGTCATGACAACTAAATATAACAGGAAAGCCTGCAAAGTTCTTTGGAGCATACACTAGTTGGGGTTGAAGGATGTCCTTACTAATTGGCATCTTGCAATCAGTTCTATTCAAAGGTATCTGAAATCCTTTAACACATACTGGATTTCCAGCTATCATGTCAAATATCAAACTCTGATACTGCTCTCTCTATTCTTCAGCAGACCCAGCTAGTTCTCCAAAAGACCTTCCCTTCCACACAGAAGGCAGAGAAAGTGCCTCTCCTTATCTGCCAGTAGCCAAAAATTTACATGGAATATTAGTTAAAAGAAAGCAAGCTTTGTGGGCAAGCAAGCCTTACCAAACAGCTATACTTAAATCAGGATAGCCTGCTGTATGGGCACTGCCATTACTTAGACTGGTTTAATTATTTAGATTGACTTTTAGAATTTAATTCCCAATTTCAATATAAATCAGTTGTAAGTTGAGCTGGGCGCCTGTAGGTTTGCACTACTCTCATAATGTGACTTAAAATGAAATTCTAAGTCAAACTGATACCAGCCTTTGCTAAGGCCAGTCTTATCTGTCAATGAAACAGTTCATTCCCTAAAAACACAATAAGAGCGATTTTTCAAAACCAGTCTTCACTGGAAACTTTCCTCTTTGCAATGTCAGCTGACGCTGTAGAAAAGCTCTGCCCTTTGCCAAAAAGCAGTAAGCCCTGCGGGTGAAGATCGTGTCTATTGTATGAACGTTTGACACATTCATCATCATTCGCCATTATTCGTCCTTTCCACCAACATGCTACTTTAAATGTCACGTGTCAATAAGTAAAGCAACGTTTTCAGCTGTAAACCTGTGCAAATAATCTTTTGAGTATAATTCCGCCCTTCAGGTAAACTATATGCTCAACTTTTATTCTAAGACAACCAAACGCCCTTACAAATTTAGATCCAAGTAACAATACTGGCTTCAGTTCATAGATTTGCCAGTTTAGCGTCAACTTAGGCAACAATAGCTTTCAGTCTTAGCCAAAAATAAAATGCCAAGTCTCTAAGAAAGAGAAAGACTTCTTCCTCAGTTCCAATTGATGCTTTTGTTTAAAGAAATAAAAAAGATGGTATCAGGAAAAGCACTTATGTGAAATGAACAGCATCTTCCCCCCGCCATATTCTCCCTCTCTTTTAAAAGAAAAATTTACCACTTTAAAAACCTCATCTCTGTAGTACTGAATAAATTAAATTCCCAAGTATCTAATTCCCAAGTATCTTCTGGCTCCTATAGTGAGTTATTTAAATACTTATCATAGATCTCACTCTTCAGACACTGCCATTTTCCTAAAAGCACCCTGACTGGGTTTTAGAATCCACAGCCTCTTTCAAACCAGCTCGCTCTCAATGAAGTATTTCCCTGTAGCCTATTTCACCCACGCCCCTTCCTCAAAAGGCTCACACAAGTTTTCTTAGGCACTTAAAATATTATTTGGGTGCTCAACTTTTGCTGTTTGCTGACACTAATATCACGAAGGCACACAGAAATCCATCCATCAGCAGTTGTGATAACCCTTTGGCTCAAAAGAAAGTGAAGTGGGAGGGTGAAGAAATCGGGAAGCAGTATTTTTTCCTGTCTGTTAGAAGTATAGTCTGATTGCTACTGCCTGAAATTAGTAATTAGCAGCATGAGCAGAGTTTTGTTCCTGCAACTGCTTTTATGAAGAGAGTATATAAACAGCAAACAGAGAAGGAAAAGCCTGAAAATTGCTGTTTCTTTCACACCTCTCAAGAACTGGAGTGGTGGAACTTGTCATTAAAATCCATGCCAGTTCTCTTCTAATATTCCCCATTCTTTTGAAAATTTAGTTCAAGATTTAAATAAAACTAAGGCCTCAAAAATCAGGCTCTTCCATAAATTCCTCTTCTTTAAGTTCTGAGAGGCATTTCAGTGCTGAAAAGAAATCACTGGAAGCTAGATGCCCCACCTGCTTAGACATTCTGGAAAACATCACTAGGCTTCCATCTGAAACAAAAGACTTTTAGAAATGTCACCCTGAATTGCAAATAAGAAAGCATTGCAGCATCAGCTGGAAAGATCCCATTAGCCCCCTTGTCCTCTGCAGAGAAATAAGGACTTCAAGTGGTTGTCAGAAACATTTTACCTTTTACAACCTCTCAGGAGAAAACTAACAACAAAAAGCCTGTGAAATATAAATGCAGTGTATCTTACACCTGCTTATGCTTGCAGTATTGTAGGATTCAAAACAGCAGGTCTCAAACAAAGTTCACATAAAGGAGTTGAAGCAAGGGCTTCCAATGGCTGGAGGGCCTCAAACCAGCTCAAGGCATCGCTGTGTGCTGAGGATGAGTCAGGGAACAGAGTGGTCCCTTCATCAGATCGTAGACCGTTATGGCACCTACAGAGGCCCTGCCACCAGCAGAGCAGACAAATCACAGTCTGTGCACAATCAAAACCCACTTATTGTAAATGTGTGGGTTTACCATTTTCTATTGTGCAAATATTTAATAGAGCCATTTCAATATGCAAGGATAATTAAGCAAAAAAATGGGCATTTTATTTGGTGCTAATTCACCACATGCAAATTCCAGCTGTTTACTGTAGACCTACCACCACGCGTACACTTCTTCCCACAGCTCATCAGAAAGCCTCTTGCTGGTGAAAGTGGTTAATCCACAAGATTTTTGTTGCTGGAGCCAAGACTCCAAATGGGGGGTTTAGGTTACTAATGACAAAAATTTTGCATTCTTTAACTGGCGAATACTGTAAGGGTTTGTCCATTTACAGAAAACCACCCTAGAAGTGGTTGCTGGCAGAAAAGCGGGACCAGAATAGAAGAAGCTGTTACCAGGCAGGACAGAGATGCACCAAGCAAAGCAGCAGTGAACAACAGGCTACGAAAAAATCCTGTGATCTGGCAGCACGAAGCAGCCAAAGTAAGCAACAAGTTCCTCAGTGCCCGCCAAGCAAAAGCCTTGTGCTAAAATATCCTCCTGTGCCCTGGCCAGCTTACAGCATCTGACCCAAGGCTGGAAACAAAGCTTGGCCTTACGCCGCACTGCGATGCCTCATGCCACCACATGACAAAAGAAATGGCTCCTTTAATAACTAGGTTTGGTGTTTTGTATTATTCCTGCCCCAGAAGCAACCAAAACATCCAGCCAGCGTTAGAGCTTTATGGTGCTAGTTTCCCTGCAAAGAATGCATTGCTGTGAGTTATTTGCAATTGATAGAAAATCAAATAGAAAACCTCTAAAGGAATAAGCGAGAAGAGTGAATTGAACAAGTGCAAAGCTGCTCCACGGGCATACAAACCTAAATCTAATATATTATCAATAACAACCCCAGACCTCATTACACACTGTTCTGTGATCATATACATTTAATTTAAGACTCTGCATAGCACTGCATTTATAAATGGAAAAGTATACTGGACAGAAAATGGTACATAAAAAGGGATTTCAGTTTCAACCTGAACTTTTGAGATCATAAAATTCTAGACAGATCATGCTACAAATCATCTTTACAGTTACCAGACTGTGGCTCTACTTAACCCTTCTCTAACAGAATTCAGCAGAAGCACTTCCCTCTGGCTGCGAACAACAGGAAAAGCTGCTGAAGGAACATGCAACAGGAACAGATGTAGCTCTCAAAAGAATTACAGCATCTGCTTTTGCTCCTGGTCTCAGCTCTTCCAAAAAGCACAGAGAAATAGGCATCATTCAGGTCAGTTTTATAATTGCTCACATGGTTGCAAACTGTAGTGAATAAAAATACTGAGATGTGGGTCACTGCTGTGGCAATAGTTAGAAAAGTTAAGAACATAGCACCACCGCTACAGGTGCAAGAGGACTACTGCCTCTCTTGAAAAAATTAACTCCAAAACTGACAGCAGCAAATTTTTAGGGAAAGGTGGTCACTACAAAAACTGCTTCTGGTTTGCCCACATCTCTAAAGCCACTTGGTACTGTAAAATGGATTTTTCTAGACGTAAGAATAACAAGCATGCATTAAGCTTTGGTCATTATATGCTGATAGCTTAATAAACATTATTGGTACGAACATTTGCAATAACCATCAGCTACATATCTATCAAAAGGGACACAGGCTTGAAGAGCAATACTCTGAGACATGGAAAATATTTTGTATCTCAGGATGCTATACAGTGGATGCTTACGCAAAGAATTCACTAGAGAACAGCAAGCATCTGTAGTTTCACGCAAGTTCTCCAATCTCTCTGCAAGGAGGAGAATTTTTCATGAAATAAAAAAAGTCAGAAGCGCTTTCCCAAAGCAGCAGCAGAAGTAGCACATGCTTTCCAATGACTGATCATACCTTCTTCCCCCCCTCCCCAAGAAACAATTCAATCCTGTCATCTTTATGCTACTACACTGCACATACCCAAATGACACTGTCCTCGGGGATCTCAGACCTCAATCCGACCTCAATCCTGCATTTGCAGACTTTACTGACCAAAGCCTGGCACAAAGTCAGGAACACACAAGACCTTTTTGCACCAAGACAACCTTTTGGGTAGGCAAACTGGAATTTGGAAACTCTTTTTCAAATGCCCTTCTCGTTATAATAACAAGTACAGATTTAACCAGACAATCGTATCTCGATACACTTTATACAAAAAGTTTCTTATTTTTTTCTTCTCCAGCCTGATAACCATTCCCTAATTTATAGTAAGTGGATCTACAGAAAAGATCGATTGACAAACCTCAAAAGTTTCACAGATACCTGAAAGTGTGGTAAGTGCCTTATCCACAGAAGATCAGAAGAACCACCAAATATGGCATTAAGAAAACAAAACCAATACTCCGAATCTCATTTTGAAGCCACTGCTGTGCTTTTCAGAGGCCTGATTCACTGCCGGCGCACTGGGCTGGTAGTACTCGATCTCAGGGCTCTGAAGAGCCCATGCTAGATGCTGGAGTTAACTCCTGTCTTGTCAATAGCCTGCTGTTTATAACAACTGATCTTTGAAGGATAATTGCATTGTCACTTCAAAACCCTTGGGTCAGATGGTTTGGGGGAAAAATACAACTTCTTATAAGAAAGAAAAAAAAAAGATACTTTTCCAACATGTTTTATGCTGTTGCTCAGTCAACCCTTCTTCCTACTATGTAAAATAAGGCAAAGGTTGAGAAACATTCGCATCTGGACAGAGTGGGGCTATTCACTTCAAGGCAGCTACTAATTTCCAGGGGCTAAACTTCATCAACAGACAATTAACATACATTAAAATCTTTGGCAATGCTGTGTCTCCAAGTAAGTTCCTACCAAGGTGATGTTCTGCAAGTCCTCACAACGAAGGAGGAAGCAACAAACTCCACTTTCCATTACAGACTCAAATCCATTCATCAAGCTTGTATCATCTAAGAAAATTGAACTCCTACAGTAACATACGGGAAAAGCTCAATGATGTTTGCAAACACAGATGCAGATTTGGAACTTCAGGACATCTGCACTCAACAAACAGGCAGCTGTTACTATTGACCCACATACAAGTATTATTGTGCACAGTGTCATTAATGGAGAGTATTTAATTTGTTAAAGCAAAGCCAAATTTTAACTTCTACACACTTAATTCCTCTTCAGATCAAACTTCATTGCTACCTCTTGCAGTTTATACTCCATAAGCCACTTGTGCAGAGCACCCTCCTCCAGTGCAATTAAGATTGTGCTTTCAACTCCCTCTGTAAGGTTTGCTGTGCTCCTGTCTTCTCCCCCGCTGCATCAGCAGCTAGGACAACCATAGACAGAGCACATTTGGCAGCTGAAATGACCCAGATGCTGAATCTGGAGCCATCTTCCCAGCTGCAGTAGCTGGGCTCACGTCCGACTCCTCAGCTGTTGGCTGTCAAGCTGCCCTCAAACTGTGCCAAGCGTACATCTCAAAGCTTTGACCGAAGTGGGGCAAATGCTCTAAATCTGTGAAGCCTGCTGACAAAAAGGATAATGAAGACTAAAGGTTTTAAAAATAGGCAGTGAGGGAAACCAAACACCCTTCTTCCTTTCTCTTCTATCCCTCATTTTTTTCCACAATCTCTTTTCCCTTATTAATAAAAATCTCAAGGAGGGCTCACTGGTGAGAGCAGGTCTAACATACCATGTCCTAACCAAGGTACCAACTAGTAGGAGGTTCCCCTTCGCTTGTCAACACTTCATGCAGTGGAAGGTGGCTCATGTACCTCCGCATCAAGGCACAGGCATAGCAAGGGCTGGGAAATAATCTTTATTGAGGGAAAGGTGGAGACAGACAGTTTATTTCATTACTCATTCTTAAGCTTCCTAGACATCTTTAAACTGTCAAAGCTGCAGAAATTCTTGTACAAATCAGGAGCAACTATTTAATATCCTGCTTCTGACAAATTTCACAATGATCTTGAACCCAAGAAGATTTCTACATCTCCCATGCCTCCTCACTGAGGAGCAAAAGAAAAGGCTTACCCTGATTCAATGGCCTCAGTCATTCATAGATTCATAAACTGGTTTGGGTTGGAAGGGATCTCAAAGATCATCTGGTTCCAACCCTCCTGCCATGGGCAGGGACATCTTCCACTAGACCAGGTTGCCGAAAGCCCCATCCAACCTGGCCCTGAACACTTCCAGGGAGGGGCATCCACAACTGCTCTGGGCAGCCTGTTCCAGTGCCTCATAGTGAAGAATTTCTTCCTAATATCTAATCTAAATCTACCCGCTTTTAGCTTAAGGCCATTACTCCATGTCCTGTCACTACGTGCCCTTGTAAACAGTCCCTCTCCAGCTTTCTTGTAAACACCCTTTAGGTACTGTAAGCCTTCTCTTCTCCAGGCTGAACAACCCTGACTCTCAGCCTGTCCTCATAGGAGAGGTGCTCCAGCCCTCTGATCAACTTTGTGGCCCTCCTCTGGATCCACTCCAACAGGTCCATCTCTTTTTTATGTTGGTGGCCCCAGAGCTGAACACTGCAGGTAGGGTCTCATGAGAGTGGAGTAGAGGGGGAGAATCCCCTCCCTCAACCTGTTGGTCACACTTCTTTTGATGCAGCCCAGCATATGGTTGGTTTTCTGGGCTGCAAGTGCACACTGCCAGGTCATGTCAACCTTCTCATCCACCAACACCCCCAAGTCCTCTTCCTCAGGGTTGCTTTTAATACATTCCCCGCCCAGCCTGTAGTTGTGCTTGGGATTGCCCCAACCCATGTGCAGAACCTTGCACTTGGCCTTGTTGAACTTCATGAGGTTCGCGCATGCCCACCTCTCAAGCCTGTCAAGGTCCCTCTGGATGGCATCCCTTCCCTCCAGCGTGCCAACCGCACCGCATAGCTTGGTGTCGTTGGCAAACTTGCTGAGGGTGCACTCGATCCCCACTGTCCGTGTCGCCGACAAAGATGTTAAAACAGTGCCGGTCCCAGTACCAACCTGAGGAACACCACTTGTCACTAGTCTCCACTTGGATATTGAGCCGTTGACTGCAACTCTTTGAGTGTGACCATCCAACCAATTCCTTATCCATCGAGTGGTCCATCCATCGAATCCATGTCTCTCCAATCTTGAGACAAGGATGTCACGCAGGATAGCATCAAATGCTTTGCACAAATCCAGGTGGATGACATCAGTTGCTCTTCCTTTATCCATGAATGCTGCAACCCTGTTGCAGAAGGCCATCAAATCTGTCAGGCATGATTTGCCCTTAGTGAAGCCACGCTGGCTGTCACCAATCAGGTCCTTGTTTTCCATGTGCCTTTGCACGGTTTCCAGGAGGATCTGCTCCATGATCTTGCCGGACACAGATGAGACTGACTGGCCTGCGGTTCCCTGGCTCTTCCATTCAATTACCACTATGCGCTCTGATCTAGATTTAAGGGAGAGTATTTGAAGTTTTGGCCCTTTACCTCATCTCTGCTCATCCTGGCACAGCACTCCACATGCTGATAAAATAAACCATCCCCACCCACCAGTAAGTATCTCCACATGGCCAATTGCTACTGACAAAAAGAAGTCTCTTCTGAAATACTAAGCCAAACTTACAAATGCCTCTTTCAGGTTTCTTGTATGTATTACATATACACATAGCCTACCTGCTTGAGGTCCTGAAAGGAAAACACTGTTTTAGAGAAAGTTTGTTTTTCTAAAATATCACATTTAATAGTGAAAAATATTTTGCACATTTAATATTAAATAGCCTATGCCTTGCTATAACCTAAGTGTTTCCAAATTAAAAATAAAAATGATCTTCAGAGTAAAGTGAGCAGCATCAAGTTAATTCTGCCTAAACGTTTTTGTAAAAAAATAATAGCATTTTTAAGACACAGAGTAATACACAGTCTCCTTTTTTAATTGCTACTGAAAACAGTAGTTCCGAACCTCACTTCACCCTGCAGCACTTAAAAGTCACTAAACTGAATTACAGGCACTAAGAACTTTCAAGTAAAACAGACTTCAGATGCAAGAAGTGAACCGTATTTTAGGAAAACCAATTCAATTTAACAATATATTACCAAAAGAAAGAGACTGTCTGCAGTACCATTTCTTTTCTTTAACCCTCTTCTTTCAATACAAGCAACTAAAAATCAGAAGATCTCTAATTAGGAACCAAGATTCAATAAACCAACAATTCTTATTCTCCACTCAGAGATTTCTTGTGTGATCACATGCAAGGAAATTAACATCTGTCAGCCTCTGTTTCTTTACATGCAATCTGAATTGGATGTTAGAGGAGGGAGGAAGAGGCAACTTAGAGTTAAATAATTATTCATAATTTCTTTAAATAAAAATATATATATAAGCACTCAATTTGCAGATTCAAAATGCACAAAGTAAAAGAAGGCTACTACTCAGTTGTACTGGAACTCCAACCCTCACACCCACTTGCTTTGCAGTATTTGGAGAAAAGGCAGGCTTGCAGCACTCCTGCCGTGAACAAACCCAGGCTCTGCTAAGCGCCAAGCAATTATAGCTGTAAAACAGAAGGTGCCTCACACAGCCAGACACACCGATTTGTTTACACCACACAGACTCCAATTTCAATCCCAAGAAGTACTCAACTACAGTAGTAGTGTAGTGTGTAAAAATGACACTTAAAATGAATAGTCAGTAATTAAAGCCTATTTACAGGATTCTAGAAAGCATACAGAAGCTTTCAGCAGCTTCCTAGATTAGTTAATAAGAACCAAATCTATGTATTAGGCCCTTCAGAATAGAAATCGCCTCTTCATTATGTTTCTACAGCATCTAGCAAAAAGAGGCCCTCAATGGGAAATTGAAAACGCCAAAAAATCCCAACACAAATCATGAATTCTGCTTTTAAATGCTGTATTGGGAACCTTCTGTTCAGGTGACAGCCTGCCATTGCAGGATTTTTTTTTTTTTTTTAAACAATATGACATTAAAAAAATTATTGCTCAAGGCACTATAATTTACACTTACAGATTAGCACTGCACTTAAGGAAAATCCTAACAAAACAACTTACTGCCTTTAGATCACTACTTTTGCCAGAGTGAAAAGAGACTGCCACCCAGTGGATTACAACCAAGTACATCAACTGCAAGCCATGACATTCAATAAAGAGTTGTTGAAAATTTTATTTTTAAGAAAGTGTGGCTATTTTTAGGATTTTTCCTGTTAATATAATAATGTTTCAAATACGTAAATTCACTTGTCATTCTGTCCTGCACCTGAAAAATCAACATTCACTTGAAGGCACTGTACATATAAAGCTTTTCAGAATTATAAGAAAAAAATAATCTACCAAATCAAGCTTTCACCAGAGAAACAGTTAACTAGTGCAATCACTCAGTTCAGAGGTGGGTTATGTTCTAAATGCAGCTTGTGCCATCCTTGTGAAGGTTTCAACAGAATTCAGAATTCACCTGTAATATGGCAATGCTGAATAGCGTACACAGATAGTTTAATGCCTCTCGAGGTTTGGAGTTCATTTGTATTTGTAAAATCCTTCTCCAGTCTTCTTACCCAGCTTCTTTTCTTCTACCAGTTTATTCAGGAGTGGGCTGGGTGCAAAAAGAGGATTGTTGGGCTCTAATGAATGCCATCCTGGTGGAAGAATAGAAGTAGATGAATTAGTAACAGTTCTGTTTATATGCAAAGATAATAGAGATCTGCACCTCCTTAAAAAAAATTTAAGAGGACAGTAAAATGAAGAAGGTATGGAACTTACTCTAAACTCTCTAAGACCCTTCAATGCAGCTGTATAAAGCACAGATCAGTATTTATGATTATGAGCAAATCTAGCAGTTAGTCTTTAGGTGTAGTCTACTCTAGCACCTTATAATCTCCATGACTGAGGATTTTTAATACTTAAAAAAAAATTAAGGAGAACTTTTAAAATATAGTCAAGCACAAGGAAATAAAACAAAGGCTATGCTGAAAAGAAATTCAAGTGGAAAGAAATTCCAAGCTGAATTTCTACCTGCAAAAACATGGTCAGTTAGAACAATATAACGCTACTCCAAAGTACCGGCTAGGTTTCATTGAAGATTCCATCTGAAAGTTGACATTTTGCCTTGGAGAATATTTAAGCTGCTCATTCAAAGTAACACAACAATCATCAAAAAGCCATCACCAATTATGTCTTTTTTTGTTATTGTATTGACATTCATCCACTTATCAACTCAAGTGAATAGGAGATCGTATACTTGCATCTTTTAAGGTATTTGCATTTTTTTAAGGTATTTTAAGGTATTTAAGGTATTTACTGGGTTTCCTATTGAGAATGAAAACACGGGTGGCAGAAAAAGGATAGGGAGTCTCAGCATTTGTTGCTTTTCATCAGAGTGTCTTACCTCCAGTACATGTCTCTCTTCCCAATGATTCTTTTTTGTTATATAAAGTGCCACTAATATTCTTATTGTTTTCCACTGGAACTTGATGAAGTCAGCAAAACCGCCACTGTTCTGTCCCCACGTATACAGGGTACAGGCATACAGTACACATGCTGTTCTCATACAGCATTCTGAGCTGAACTGTGGTTCCTTTCTCTTTAACAGTTAAAAGGCTACGCCGTAAACATTCAGTTTAATTAAGAGTCAGATTTGCATTAGAACATTCATCTACAATTTAGCTAAAAAGGGGAAAAACAAGAAAATAAGCATGCAGTACCATCTATAATGTATTTACTGGTATCCAACCCAACATAGTCCAGCAGTTCAAATGGACCCATGGGATAGCCAGCCCCAAGCTTCATAGCAACATCAATATCTTCCTTTGATGCATCTCCTAGAGAAAAGATTGACAGTTTGATGAACAGAAAAGATTCCGCATCTACTTGGCAAAACTTGTAAATAATTAACAGGGTGTTATTCCACCCCGGTGCAGCTCTTCAGAAATCTCTGCACATTGCAGAACCACAAAAACTGGAGTCAGCATACACACGCTGGAGTATAAAGCTGAATCTCTCACAAAAAAAAAAAAAACAAAACAAAACAAAAAAAAACCCCAAACCGCAAAAAAAGCATCCTGCAGGCCTGCTTTCCGTTTTTCTAACTTCCTCTTACATTTCAATACAGAACACTACGCTACTGATGGAGCCACAGCTACTGTGCTCAACCTATCAACTAGAGGAAGAATTGGTGACTATGAAGAATCAAGAGCTTCTTTTAGAGGCAGCTGAATACTGTAAGTAAGGAAAGATCTCAATTTCAGCTTCATGAGATCAGCAGCAGCTTTTGAATGATGCGCAGGACTCTACAACAGCCGGAAGGCAAGTGATATCCAGCTGATGGACAAGGCAGGCACAGGGAGAGCAGCAGCAGCTGAGTAACAGGTTAGTTACAGCAAACAGAAGATATCCATCAGCATCAGAGGTGGCAGATAGGAGTCACCTGTAGAGACTGTGCAGGAGACTGTGCAGGTGCACTTAAAGTTGTAAATTGCAAAATTATTTTAAAAAAATATGAAAAAAACCAAATTTATCAGAAATTTCTTACTTCAGTCCGTGCCTATAAAAATATAAATCCTGCATTGCAGTTGTCACAGTTAATATTCACCTCATTCTTTTGCTGGGAATGCATATTTTATACAGTCATGAAAGCAGATGCACCTCTACTGCTTCTAATACATATTTTGATAAAGGCAGTGCACTTCTTTGCAGATCCTATAAAAAGGACAAGAGTTAAACAAACCCCAGAGGTACTTGTTAAGTAACCTCCATGCTCGACGTGCACAGGCATTCAGGGTGTCCAAAAGCTTGGCAGAGATAGCCTATGCAATTTATACACCTAAAATCAGAGAATCATAGAAATAGATTTTAAAAATCTCTTGTAAAGGCGGCGAATTCAGTAAAAGTTCTGTATGAAGTAATAATTTTTATATATCTCCTTTTACTCTTTAAAGCTAAAATTTTTTTAAACCACATTTTATTTCTGAGAAACTGGGAAAATTAGCCTTAATTCATTCTAACATAATTTCAGTTCCCCAAGTTCAAACACACCTAAACCCTCAACTCATTTGAAGTTGATGTACGTTCTACTTCTATCAACAGATTTGTCCCACTTTGTCAAAATTGGGACTTGGCACACAGTTGTGTTATAATACAATTAAAAATAGTAAAAGGGCAAACAAGGGTTGTACCTCTAGTTCATACTAGTCTCCCAGTACAAAGCAGATTTCCACAGAAACTTGACTGACTGCTTTTTTGGTTTTCCACTAAGAATAGGGCAGTACAGAGCACCATACGTTAATATTTATAATATGAACCCCTATTTATATCACTGTTAATCTACTAAAGGTATTTTGCCTATGCAAAAGCACACATTTCACCCAAGATGATATAAATAAAGACTCAAGCACCAACTCAATAAAATGTTGTTTCAGTGCTTGGGGTTGCCAGGAAAGAGACCCAAATTTCATCCTAATGTGGATGAGAATCTGGCTCAAGTGTCTACTTTGAAAATTAACGCAAATGATATGCTAAAAATTTAACCTGATTCAATGGAAAATATGAATTAGAAGACAGCCATCAGGCTTTTCAAAACTTTAACTAGTTTTTTAAATAGACTTAAATAATTCACAAATGAACTTTAACAAGTTTGGAAGTAGCATACTGTTGAACAAAACACAAACAGAATAAAGATGAAATCAAAATATTGTTTTGCTTAGGCAGAGAACAGTCAATTTTAACATACAATCTCTGTGACTGTTTCCTACATTTAATTAAAAGTTCTATTGTCTCCTGAAATATGCATAATGATACATGTCACTTAAAGGCACTTCTTTTACACACACTGGAACACCCATACACTTTATTTAAAATTGTGACTTTGTCTAAGAGAATAACGCCCTCTCACATCCATGCCTTTGCCTTTCAAGTCACTAAATTTGCTCTTTCTCCCTTTGAGATGTAATTAGGTACATCTGTTGATGGATAAACAAGTAGTGCTGGTTTATATTTTTTTCTGGAGATCAAATGTGCTATAAAAGAGACTTTTAATATTTAAAGCATATTTGGTGGAATCCCGATAATGGAGTGCTTTCATCTGTAAAAAAGCAGTGATTTCAAAAACAAAATGTTTCAAATTACATTCTTAGTAGCACGCAGCTATGAGCATAGCACTTGAAATAAAGCAATTATACTCTGTAATTTCCTATTTATCCACTACATTATTGGCTTGTTTCCTTTTCAAAACAATTATCAATGCTTTGAAAAATTCAGTTGTTCTTTGGGGACTTGTGATTATTTCTACATACAATCACTATTAATGTAAAAGAGACCAGCAGTGAGATGGGAGTTCCTAAAAACCCTATGTCTAAAGAAGGACATAGAAGGGGAACAGGAGGTTTTGTGGGGCAATAGTTGAGCCCAAATCATCATACTTGTATGCCAGTACTGTAAGATGACATTGAGTATTATACTACTATTATACACCTAAAAATAGGTGGTTTATTTCACAAGCCCAATGTAAGTGAACTCAGAACTTTGCTAATGGTCCCATTACAGGATTTTCAACCAATTTTGTTAATGTCTCTTGGGATGGAGAAAGGAAGGTTCCTGATCAGTTGGCAGAGGGTATTTTTACAATGGCACTACACTGACGCTGTCACCTCCAAACCAGAAACATATTCCACCACTAGAACATTCCCACACAAGTAACTAGTACCTCCCAACTCTGCATACACTGACATTTCAAAGTGAACTACAGCTACACATACTGGCTCATATTTGATGCTCACTATTCACTTCCAGCCTTTAGGTCTGAAAGTTTTGAAGGAATCCTAAGGCTTTTCTGAAGGAATATAACATTTAGCAGTTATATGTCAATATTCCAACAATTACCTCTCTCAAAAAGTCGAACAGCTTCCATCATGTATGGCACCAAGAGACGGTTTACAATAAACCCTGGAGTATCCTATGAAAAGAAAAAAAGGGATTCTAAATAAACTTTCTTTACCAGTACTACACTCAAATGCTACAAGACAAATTAAACAAGTGGATGAAGACACTTATTGAATCATCAGCTTCTGGTACTTTCTCAACTGTATTTTTCATCTGATTTATCTGCTCAGTATTAAAACACAGAAGATGAATGTCACAGACAAGGAATGGCACATAAACATTCATCATGACTGAGAACAGTAAGACTACTACAAGCCCAACTCAATCTTAAAACAATGTAATGTGGTCAGTTGGCAGATGCCTTTTCTTTAGCAAAATTCTGCTGATACAATTTCCTGAAGGATTTAAGAACAGTTCTTCTCTAAGAGTTTTTCTTGTGTGTTCACTACTAGAAACACTCCTGGCTAAATAGTGTCCTCCTCCCCCACTGCTCACTGGTAAACCATGCTTTTGAAAGTTAGGATCACTTCCATAGCAAACACCAATGCTATCAATGCTGTAAGATACAGACTGTCAGAAGAACATAACAAACTGATACAGAACTTCTTTTACACAAGCTTTAATCAAAATCAAAACTACAAAGAGAGCTTTGCAAATATAGTATTATTTTGTATACTACTGTTTCAGATGTTTATTATTCATTCCATTTTATCTCAATATTTAATCCAGAGAATTCCAAGCAACTTTCTACAAACAGGAATTAAAAAAATAAATAAAGGTCCAGACACAGAGACTGCATTACCCTCTACCCAAGCTAATTTATAACAGTAATTCATCATATATTCTGCATATTACATGCTGCAAAACTGTGACAGAAACAGAAAAAAAGTCAGCTAAGGCCACAGAGCAATATAGCAGTACAGCTAGATTAGAATCCAGCATCCGGATGCTGAATTCCTGGTAACTACCAGATTGCAGGCCCTTTGTTTTATGACCAAATGTCTCCTGGGGGCTGTGAAACTCAAAGCAATAGCTTGCATAAAGCTACCCACACCACAACTTAATGGTTTCAGAAAAAGTGTGCTTAGGAAATAGGGTGTTCCTCTAGAAAAAAAAAAACAACCAACCAAACAACAAAAAAACAAAGCTACAAAGCAATGAAGATTAATATGGGTTTAGTTACTGCAGTCTTAAGAAAAACTGGCAATGAGCACACACCATGGAAGATCCATCCAACTGCCTCACAGTACAAGAGGTAGCAGTCTTGTCTCTAGCATGGCTAAAGATGAGCTCCTGATGAAGCTCTCCAGTCCAGGCTTCTGTGGGACTGGAAAAGAAAAACCAAAAACTGTAAACCCTGATACTTGTGAGCTTTGCTGCCATAGACAAGATGTCTAGAGTCACTCGACTTTGAGGAATTTGTGGCAAATGTGGGCGTTTTCTTCGTCAAAATGCTTTTAATAGGGAAGACAAACTGGACAAAAAGCAGCATGGACATTCGTGAAGTGCTCTCACATGTACTAAAACCTACTACCTTAAAATTAACAGTTTTCAAGAACAGACCTTCTGAACATTGTACAATCAAAATTTACTCACCTTACAACTGACAGGACTCTTTCCTACTGCTTTACTGAAATCCATCAGCGATTCAAAAGTCTTTTGGCTGGTCATTGGAGTCTTGATGACCTGGGCAGAGGTATGGTAGGGAGAGTGCAAGCACATTTATGAGCAGAATCTCTATCATTTCCTAGTACTGCAGTGATTATAATCTAGAATACCGTTCCAGAAATTCACAAAATATTTGTTTTGCAAAAACCAATTTCAGTGGGTACATACGTAACAGATACAGAAATCTATTTTAAAGATAGATACAGTATTTTTCACAGTTTGAAATTATGTGTTTCTTAAAGACACTTTCCCACTCAGCCAGCATCAATGGCAAAAGGAACCACCCTTTGGAATCACATTTGGAGATTATAGTATAACAGAACAATTTAAAAAGCTACAGAGTCTTTGTTGCCTCGGGAAACCTGATGGCATCACTCTAGAGTACCATATTAACAGACATAGTTCCAGACTGGTACAAAGGGTTGTAACACCTACCCTGTGCCCAATGTAAACATGACACAGACATTTAATATATTAATCATTCTATACATAAGAAGTGAAGGCTGACCTCCTTGTTCGTACAATTAAGTCACACAGAGATTTGCCCCATCCTAATGACTGACGTTAGGCTGACACAAAAAAACACTGTAAGGACTGAGGAAAAGACTTTTTTCTCCGTAGAAGAAATAGTGTTCTTTGATATTACGATAAAAATATCTGAGATACTTACTCAGATACGACTGCAAGTTTCAAGAATGAGTTTTTTAACATACACTTCAGAATTCTGAAACATTAGCACAAGCATTTTGGAGTATTAGAGAAAGAAATCCCCTCAAAGCTATGTGTTTTTGAGCACCAGATCAACAAACTATGAAAAGAACAGGTAAGACTCAAAGGCGCTGCAGATTTGTGACCCATGAAGGACAGCTTCCATGACAGATGATGGGCAATTTCAGTAATATCTTTCATAGTTTGGGCGATTCTCTTGATTGTCCCCTGATTATTTCAAACTGAAACACCTGTTTTACACAGAAAATGTTCTACAGTGTTTGTCAATGCCAATCCTGATTTACAGCAGTAGACCTGAAACAAAAGTAAAGCTTAAAAAGTGTTTTTATTTACTAGTATTAGCATCTTTTAAGATCAAGTCACTAAAAGCACAGCTTCTGTGTTTTAAAGTTCTTCAAACACTACTCATCAACTGGAGTGACTCTGGGATAGAACATTCATAAGCCACGTGAAAAAAAAACACAAATAGATTGACCACATCAGTCAGACATGGATTGCTCTGGTTTGGTTTTGTTTGTTTGTTTACAAATGATGATAGGTATCTTCTATACTTTTCAAATCTCACAGTGGCTTAGTTTAGATTTTGAAAGACTATGATTTGTTTTAGGCTTAAGACAAGGCATAGACCATTTAATCCATAAAAATAAATTACTGCCAACAAGTAGTTCTTAGTACAGAAATCAGTAAAGCCTATGTCAGCCTAAGGAATTATGCTGAAGATTTCTATCTCTGACAATACCTACAAAATTCCTCCCTTCTTGTAACATTTCCCCAGAGCATTTAGTCACAATATACAGGATGCAATATTAAACTACAAAAAATAAAAATAAAATAAAATAAAAATCTCCACATGGGTACAGAAGTTAGTGAGAGAGAATTTGCAAGTGTCTGAGCCCTCCTCAGACAACCACACTCTGAAACAAATTTGTTCATTTCAGCCGAAAGGTTCAAACATTTCAAAAGGGGGAGGAAGAGGATGATACATGCAAAGACACAGAGCAAGCAACTACATAATATAACTACCTCCACAAGCTTCATCATAGGCACAGGATTGAAGAAATGGAGACCACCAAATCGGTCCTGCCGGGTGGTTGAGTTAGCCAGCTGTGTGATTTGCAAGGATGAAGTGTTGCTTGCAAATATCGTATGCCTGGAAAAAAAGAAACATATAGATTACATAAATGCCAGCTATTTTTCTGACAGTAGGAGAGTGGTGCACTAAACATAAATAGACATCCATTGGCTAACCATGCACAGAATTCCCAGAAATATCCCTGCATATTATCACAGTCCCTTTGCTGAGCAATGTACAGCAATGATGAAATAACCACTGGAAGGGCTGTGTGAGATTCTCACTCTCAAGAAAGTATGTTGAATACTTATATTAGGTGATGGAAAAAAAGACTCTGTAAGTAGAAAACTTTTGTTAACTCCCCAAATCTATTCCAGGTAATTCCTAATTTCCACCTGGAAACCAAATGGTCATATTTTTTATTGTTTAGTATTTACACATCTATGGAAACCCAATCACTTGCCATGCCAAAAATGCACTTTGGAGCCTTAAGAAAAATTTGGAATCTTTTTTTTTTTTTTTTTAAATAATGATCAATGGCAGATGTAATGAGCAAACCTACCACAAGAACAAAGAGCTGATGGAGAAAATCAGAGAAAAGATAAAAATTGCCATGCATAGAACACTGCAAAAGATACACAAAGTCACAAGAATTTTAAGACATCTTTTCGAGACATAAACCAGATTTATTAATTGCAATTTATAATGTGTTGGGTTTTGGGGAGTTTTATTTCTCAGAAATATCTCAGAACCTTAGCAGCCCTGCTATACTGCCATCACACTGAAAACTTATAGAAATGGCTTTTTCTTCAAACCACAAAAATCAGAAACTATATTAGAGATGAAACTCTACCCTTCTATTCTGGGCAGTATCTGACTTTTCAAAAAGTTATCCTACTGGACTCATCAAATGTTAATCTATATTGGTATTTTGTTTACATTTCACTAAGATATAATTGAGCTTTGCAAAGATTTTTCAGAAAAGTTATGTCCAAGTCATGGGGACATCTTATAGTGGCATTAAAAGAAAACATTTGGGGATTAAAAAAAAAAAACCCAACAACAAACCACACTGATTTCCATTTTTTATTATGTTTCCCCAGTTTTTGAGAATCTGTTAAGGAGAAAGAAAAAAAAAACAACTTGAGAATTCCTGTGGATGCTTCTTACAAATATTCTTTTGTTATTTCCCCACCTTAAAGTGGGTGTTATATTGTTCTGAGGTGGGGTACTAAAAAGAGTACGCTACATTTGATAGTTTTGACCTTGCAAGGTCAATGCACCCAAAAGACACTTATCCTCACTGTAAATCTGCCACTGTATAAAAAGAATTCAAATACTCATCTAAAAATTAAGCACATTGATTTGTGCGATGTAATCATTACTAGGTTTATATCTGTGTTCACTTAAAGTAAGAGACTTGACCTCAGCATCACTTCTGTGGGTGAATACTGTATCCTCCCACAACATAAAGCATTGAGAAAAAACCATTAAATTTGTATTCCATACAAGAGCATTTTATTTACATTTTCTGCCCTGATCAACCAACTGATTCAAGTTGAATTTAAAAATAGAGTTTACGTGCCTCTGTGACTTAGAATAACATAATCCGTGCTTCAGGTGACAGCAGAGTTGGAAGGCTTTTGAAAGCAACAGTACTAGTGAAGTACTAGTACTAGTAGCACTGCTTTTCCAGGCACCATGTGCTTTCTCTTGGTGCCATCTAGTGGGTCCTGGGAAGGCATTAAAACCAGAGTCCAACACAAGAGAAACCTACCACTTAATAAAACTGACTCTTACGGCCCATTTCCCTTACACAGCGACACTGAACAACACTGCTTTTGGAACAGTTTTGTAACACAGCGAACAGTTCATAACCACTGGCCAGCTCCTACCTGAGTCTCCACATCTAAAGATAAATCCCAGGCCAAGAGATGTTGATGGGCATTTCCACCACCCAGAAATAAACGGAAAGCAAGCAGGCAAGAGCTCTTAAAGTGGATACCCAAAAATTATTTTGTCACGTTCATTACAATCCCAATTGGAAAAGTGATGCAGTGTTTAAGGGCCTAACAGTCACAAAAAATGAGGGGATATTCTACAAAAACCCTAGTCTGACCTTTTCAAAATGGAAAGGTGAGACTGACTCAGTTCAAGAAAAGGAAAACAGAACTGAAGAGTGAGTAGCAGTGCTTTATCACAAGCTCTGAAGATGATGACCATGTAACGCAGTAACGATTACCGTATTAGGAGGATGAGTATAACACTGAGAGGAATGTAACACACACAAGCGATTCTGCAAAGTTCTAAAAACATAAATCAGTATGCTCTCAGACTGATGGCATCCAAGAAACAGCACTGACCATTTCACCTGGACAGTCACCCAGATGAGAAGTACCTCGCATTCTCGATGCTCTCTGGGGTTGCCAAACTCTCCCAGCTCTTTACATCTTCTCTGAAAACTTAAGAGAAATTCACTCCCCACCCCCGAATAAAACTTCTCTCAATAAATAATAGCTTTGCCACCCCCCTCCATGTACAGATCCACTTCCAGAGGAATTATAGTTGTATAGGGAAAAGGGAAGAGGAAATAATTTAATTGTGTTTTGTTTTTTTTAATGCAACGCTTTGGTTTTGTGCTGTCCCCAGATTTATCTTCACTGGAGAGCCCATCATAGTGTAAATATGGGAGACAAGCGTGTAGCTGTTGCAGCTGAGGAAACGCATGAGGCACAGGATACAGTACAAAAGAAGAAAGATACAAGGTTTCACACAGCTCATGTTCCAATTCATCATCTTGTCTGAGCAACTGTAATACACAGCCCCTTACGTTTTGATCAGCTACCGCCACGGTAAGTCCTGAGATTTGAATTAAGCCAAGTCCTCCCTCCTCAGAAGCCTGGTCCTTCTGATCTCTGCCTAAAACACACACTTGACAGTGCCATTAACCCCCAGAGCCTTGCAGAAGCAAAGCTTCTCCCAAGACTCGACGCTCTTCTTTAAACAAATCTTGTCTTTGTTACCAATCAACCACATTAAGCTGACGCAACAGTTAATGAAACATTGAATTTTAGTGAAGGCTGTAGGATGCCTGCACTGACAGGGAGAGCCTTCCACCCCACCACAGTGCCGCACAGGATGAATAAAGCCTACTGCTTCCTTCTACCCACAGCAAAACACTCACTAGGCATTTCTGCCTTTCCCCACGCTACTCGCAGGATCCACAACTCCATATTCCTTACATAATTACAATTACCATTTATATCTAATAGCTAATATTTTAAGCACTTGGCTACTAAGTTTCATTATTTTACTAGCTTTTCTTTCTTCTCCTCTAGACTTTCTACTCTGCAAACCTTACTCTTCACCATTCACTTCCCTTTTCTTTATCCTACATGTAAGGTACGTTTACTATAGTTAAAAAGTTTCTTAAAAAGGAAGGCTTCTTGCCTAATATCGTTTTTCCCAATCCCGCAAAATCATGCCTTCTGCCACAGGAAGGAGCGCATCTGAACAACTCCCAGTATCTTTCAACACTCTATAACGTAAAATGCGATGTTTTAAGGCAGCTATGTTTATGAACAGCTGAGTTGTAGGAAAAATAGCCTCTGGTGTTCCAAATATATGTATTATTAAATGAGGCTCCAAGTCCCTGTGCCCACTTTTTCTTGCTGGCTGGTTGTAGACAGTTTGCCATTTAGTACACTCTAATTCGCTCATTAGCTTTCTTTGCTGAATATGAACAATGACTCAGGCAACTAATGGTCTGTTTTCACAAAATAAGCACAATCTCATCATGACAAGGTATCCTGATAATTGCCGAAGGCATCTACTTACTTTTGTCTGTCAGATGAAGGGTAAGGGCAAGTTACCCAAACAGCACTGCTGTTTGTGATCATTTATTGTTTTCAGATATACCAGGTAATTTTGATTACGGACCATATGAGACAGCCCAAAAAATCTCCCCAGCCTGAAGTCAACTAGTGATAACATGTTTTCTCCCTTGACATTATATTCAAGCTGCAGCTTGTCTAGTTCTTTAGTTAGACAGGCTAGAATACCCCTTAGCCAATACCCCCGGATTTAGCTGTACTGGTTAAAACCTGCAGGCAGTCAAGGTCTTGTGATCCCAAGTCATCCATTACAAGGATCAAGCTTCTGAGACTGCACACTCACTTAACAGCATTTTTGGGTTTGGATGTAATTCAACCGTAACTTCCAACAGTTACCAAATATAGTTCAAAGAAAGTTCCAGGGACTGTAAGTAACTGAGTGAGTACATGCTAAGAAATTATTTACACTTTTACCTCACACACAATAACCAGCAATTAGCTATTTCCAAACTCTAGTAACACAAAGTAAACCTAGTTCACTTAAACCACTGTTGACCTGACTGTGACAGCTAAGAGGCTGAGACTTCTTAAAACTTGTTCATGCTAGGCATGCTGAAAACAAATATTTTATCATCTCAATTCCTTATTTAAATATGGGAACACGTACGTTAATCTTATCTCATGTGTACCAGGACAAGCTTATTGTACTGTTGTGCATCTGGATTTCAACTTGATGAGTAGATGGACAAACCTTATGACTAAACATACTGGGGAGCACATCAAATGAAGCAATGCAACAAGTAAATAAACCTGGTTGAATACACCCAAAAGCGTTTGTAGCACATGCACCTGGCACAACAACTATTACATACCACATGCCAGTCTGAAATTAGCCTAAGGGAGAAAAACTCCTCTTTTTAACAAAAGCAGCTAAGACAATGCAGAACTAATAGCGTAAGAATAAAAACAGAAGATAGAAAGGTCTAAGTTTCAAAACGTAACAGGCAAAACACACATACTCAGGAGCAAACTTATCCAGCCTCTTGAAGAGTTCATTTTTGATTTCCTGGTTCTCCACAATAGCTTCTATCACCAGATCTGTGCTGTGGACCACGGCTACTGCATCTGTGCTTGTTGTGAGGTTCTTTAAGGTCTTCTCAATGAACTCAGCACCAGCCTGAAACATTTCCAAGAAGTTGCAATGTTTATTTACAACGATTTAATTTATTTTCCCACAAAAATCCCCTTATGTGCTCTGAAGTGTTTTTTAGCTCTCCAAAACTCACTCTGCTACATTTCCAAATCAGTGAGAAAGTTCCAAGCATATATAGATACTATGCTTTCACTGACAAAATTTTCCTAGCCAATAAAACCTGCTTTGGGGTAAACAGGAGATCTTTGAATTAATTCTCTCAGGAAGACTTTGTGCTGCAGTCCAACCTTCAGCGTAAGAGTCTGAGTGAACAACTGGTTGGTCAATCAGTAGTTTCTGAGACAACCTGGACTTGTCCTCCA
Organism: Aramus guarauna; assembly: GCA_013400195.1. Classification (NCBI taxonomy): domain Eukaryota; kingdom Metazoa; phylum Chordata; class Aves; order Gruiformes; family Aramidae; genus Aramus; species Aramus guarauna. The sequence continues at coordinate 291,412 of VXBL01009312.1, forward strand.
TAAAGAGGAACTTTTCCAGGTTCAAACCTTTGCATTGTTTTCATTCAGTGATTATCTGTTTTCACTCCTATGAACAGATATGTGCTTGTTCATATCTGAATACTTCAGGAAATTAAATGGCCTACACTCACTATAGTTTCAGTGTAATTTTTCCCCACATTTGCACTAAGTAGTAAATCTGCCAATCACTGACATAGTTTGTGAGGACAGAAATCAAACATAACTGCAAGACTGACACCAGGGTAAATGGAGACACAGTACAAGTAAAAACATACTTACACGCGACAATATAATGTCATATATAAAGTACAAGAATCATGTGGACAATTTTTTTTTAATTTATTAAAAGACTCCCCATGATTATGAACAGGAAATTATTGTGCTCTGGTTATCCTGGTATTACCATAATTTTTCCTCTGTACTCCCTCATGCAAACAAGTCCTTTTTCATTCTTTTGTCTGCTGCGTCATTCATGCTGGTAATCATAAATACCAGTATATATTATATATGTTAATATGCATCAAAAGAGGAATTGGATTTGCTGTGGAATTTGCAGAAACAGGCATAGCAACAAATAACCCTTAGGATACAAATTTAGAGGTATCAACGGCTTCACAGTGACTTGCTGTATGTATCGGTAATGTAAATGCAAAGTATCTTACACATCTAATTCATGTTACTTCAGGGTAGTTAAACTTACACTTTAATTTCCTTTGCAGTAACCCTGTACTCAAGTCTTTAAAAAAAAAAAAAATCTTACAAAGGTATTCAGACAATTTTGTTACTATTGACTTTTGGACAAAATCGGTGCATTCCCAGATAAGCACTCAAAGATAGCTTGCTATTAAGTTAAGGTGAATAATTTGGCACCATTTCACATTTTGCATCTATTTTAAAAGGTCACCAAGTTGTTTTAAATCTTCATCTCAAAGCTGAAGTCTATAAAGGAAAGAAAATAAGGTAAGACATCTTTCAACCTCCCTGAATCAAAAAAAAAAAAAAAAAAAGAAATGAAAAAACAACCAACCAAAAAACCCCCATCCAGTTCTTCAGCACACTGGAAAAAGTTTCCTTTTTAAGCCAGTATATTAACATGCTCTATAATACATAACTGTACACAATATCAGAACTTCAGTATGGTAGTTTTATTCTTCTAAGTTTTTCTAGAGGTATAAAGAAGATGATGTTAACCTCAGGCTTATCGGCAAATTTCTTCTTTGTCACTCTCTTCAAACTCTCTTCAATTCCTTTTGTAGACTTTTTAAGGATTTCATCTGACTGGTCTACTAACACCACAGTGTGACCACTGGCTGCTGCAACCTGAAAGTTAACAAACACAGAAAGGAAAAAAAAAAAAGATTCAACATCAGTATCATAAAACAACCAACCATATTAATTTGTATTGGGGCAGACAATACACCAGTCAATGAATTAGGCGAAAGAGAGCTAAAGAACATTGAATCAAGACTTACGCACTTTACTAGAAAAATCATAAAAACCTGCACATAGTTGGGGTGGAGGGAAAGAGGTAAAGGTCTCAATCAACCTGAGAGAAAAGGAAAAAGAAATCCATTTTCCCCTGAGCTGTCTGTAGAACGCTACATGCACCTGGAGGCAGCTGAATTCTGTGGCTATCACTAGAGAACAAACAGCTGTCTTGAAAGGAGCAAGTGCCTTAGCTGTGATCCTTGGATCTTGTGCGGAACAAGGGCTGCGGAGACCAAAACCAGAATGCTGGCAGGGTGAGCGGATGGCATGAGGGATGGCTAACCCTGTGTTCCCAGGTCGTAGTGTAACGCAACTCTGCTATTAGGCCACAAGCACGTCCCTGCAACACCAGGAAGGTGACAGAGGAGCTGGGAGTAGCAGTGAAATGTTTGCCACTCCAGGACTCTGCACAGACCTGCGTGGCCCGCAAACTCTCCTTACTATGCACTTGGTACAAACACTGGCTCTGGTACAGACGGCACTACTGGTTGTCTTTTTAGTGGGTATTCAATTAATTTCGAATATAATGTCACCTTCTCACACTGCAACAGTCTATTAAAAAATCAGCTGTTCATTATCTGTTACTTCACTATTCATTAACTTATGTTTCTCTTGTTAGATAGCCACAACCTATCTTCACTTTCAGAATTCTTGAACTAACAGAGTTACAATATAGTAATTGTGGAAAACGGATGTTAAAACATGGTTCCACTGACTGTTTTTAAAGTCACACAACTTAGGAACTTACCTTCTATAAACTTTTACTTTACATCTAACCTTGCACCTGGAGACTAAAGATTCTCCTGTGGCCACAAGACCTACTCCAACAAAGCTAGCTGAAATGAAAAATACAGAGGTATCTCCTGAAGAAATGCATGGTGCTATTCTCTTCCAAGTTGCCTCACTAATCCAGCAAATAAAGGAATGCCAGACTGCCTCTGGACAACAGCATTATAGCTTTAACAAGGTGTCAGTCTGCGGCTGGACGTGTCTTTATTTTTTTAATTATTGTTTTATTTTCACTATGGCCATTTCATAAAAACAACTGAATCATAAAAGACATTGAAACCAAGCTTAAACTTGTACTCCTAACACTTCATCTGATCATTTGCAATAGCAAAGCAAGACCCCCTCTTCAGAAAAAAAATCAATACCAAGCACATTTATAAGAGATGCTTCACTGATTATGCATTTATGATTACACCATCACTGGCCAGTGGGCAAAAAATCCTAGGAAAATTAACATCTGCCTTTTCCTGCCTCATTCTTACTATATTTACACAGATAGGAAAGAAGAAAAATGGCAAAAGGTCATAGTATCTCTTGTAATTCAAACACATGCTCACTCAGACTCTACTATACAACAATCTTAAGAATGCTAAATGGGAAACAACAAGAGTGCCAGGGAGTCAATTAATGCTTTTCTCATACAGAAGTGCTTTTCACATGGCAGAATCAGAAATTATAAACTCCTGGCTTTCAGCCACACATTTTAGCAGAGATTAGCTTCTCCTGGCAGTATGAGAAAGCAAGGAAAAAGGAAAGACAATCTCTTAAGTGTTCTAAAAGGGAGGAGAAGATTTATTAATAGGGTGCAGAGGAGACTCCACTCAAGTGTTACAATCATCTCTGCTTTGAGATAATTTTGGATTGATAAATCGGAGGCAGATGGTCAGCGAAACAATCCCTGGTCCTTAACAGTGGTAGAAGACTGCAACCCCTGCTACTGCCAAATACCAGGCATGTTCCTCTTGACAAGCCGCTCTCTGAAAACATGCAGTCTAACAGAATATGCAGATCAGGTCACTGTCTCTGCAGAATTATAACCTTTGCATAGCGTGCATCTTCCTCAAACATTGATGGTTCCTTCAGTGGAAAACACAAGCTCTAGTATCAAGGTACAAAGGAGTGTTTTTACCAGGCAAGTTAATGAACAACTAGCTAATTCCTTAGAGAAAAAAAAAAAAAAAAAAAAAAAACCCCGTGTTCCTCCTGCTAGAGATTTGCCAGGAATGTGAGAAATCTTCAGTTCTGAGAAGGAAACCCACTAATTCATTAAAACGGAGTAGTGCTATTTACGAACTCCAACCTCACTGTGAGTTTCCACTTGGGGATGCCTGTATACTCCAGTTACTCTTTGCGAAGTTTGTGAACTACTCTGGTATCATGGGCAACAGGCTCCTTCTGTGAATTAAGTCATTATCTAAATCTTAAGTCACTGACAGGACTGTTCAGTCTTCTGTCCCAAAGCTACCAAGTTAAAGATGAACTTGAAAGCCAAAGGCCTGAGATTAAACACTGGGAAACTAAGTGCTATTTAAATATTAACCACTTCATAATTCTGCAGATGACTGACAGCTAAATGTTCATTTTAGCTGCTGTATTCTACTGTAGTAACTTGTAAAATGTCACTCGATCTGCTCCCTTGGCAAACTAGAAGCAGCTTCTTTCTTGGACTAACATTTTCCAAATATTATTACACGCTGTCAGGTTTATAAATAGCCTGCACACTGCCTTAAGAACCACTTTAAACAATTTAAAACATCAGCCTTGGTGGTTCTTGCCTACCTGTCTGACCTGAAAACGTGTGGATTAGCAAGAGAACAAAAAGTTTGAGAGTTGAGCAACTGGGCAGCAGCAGCACAGGCAGTGCCTTCTACTCCTCTGCAGCAATACACCCCAAATTCACAAAACTCCGCCGACACGGCTGCTGGGCATGTCCATCCACACTCCTGTCAGCCCTGGTCCTCTGTGACGACCACGCGCTGACCACGCCAGGTCCCTGACGCGCCTTGCGCAGGGCCGAACCCAGAGCTCGCTCCGAAAGGCATGCCTGCCCAGACGGTTTGGGGACGGGGGCTGTCAGGCATTGCTCAGCATACGCAACCTCCAGCGCGAGGTCAGCCGCTGCTTCTCACACAAACACAGGCTGAAAAAAGCACAGCATGATGTAATTTGAAGGCAAACTGTAATACATTCACAGAAGTTCTGTTTGGGGTTTGGTTTGGGGTTTTTTTTCCAATACTGCTCCTGCCTTGCAACTCTGAGAGAATACCTGAGCGGCGACTCGACCCGCTGAAGTCGGCAAGGCCGGGCCGGCAACTGGCACCCACACGTGACGCTGCCGGACGGAGCCACAGCGCAGACCGGCCGCTGCGCCCGCTCCCCCGGCTCGCTCGGGGCCGGTTACAGCGCCACGGCCGGCCGCAGCCTTAGCTAAAAGATCCGAAGCGGAAAGCAAGAAGCGAAGGGGAACGCGAGAGGCGGCCGGAGGCGGGGTGTCCCTGCAGCTCCGGCCCGGGAAGGGGCCCCGGCCTGCCGCAGAGCGCGAACCGCCGCCCCTGCCGGCGCGGCCTGCGGGCGAGCAGAGCGGCAGCACGACCGCCACCTCATCCGAGCCGCTCCGAACGAGACGCGAAGGGGCCCTCCCGCTGCACGCGCCGAGTAACGGCCGCCCAACGGCCGCCATGGCGCCGCCGCCTCCCTCACTCCCGTCCCGCCGCCGGGCCGGGCCGGGCNTGCCCGCCGCGGGGAGAGGCGCTTTGAATCCTTCGCCTTCGCTACTTTTGATTGCTTAAGAGGCGTCAAGGAGCAAAACCAAGGTCGGCACAACAGAAATGCTGCCGCACGCGGTTAAACGCCGTGCTTGCCTCTGGCTGGCGTCTGGCCGACTGCAGGTTTGATGCACAGGCTCCTCTGACGTCTGCCCTTGGCAGCAGAGGTCACTCACTGTATTGCCCTCAAAACGTTCACGGGTGTTGTAGCAGCTCATTTTGTCAACGTCAGAAGCACTCCGTAATAAGAGCATTTCCAAAGTAGAAGGGGATTTCACTTTCGGGCTGGCGCAAATTATACAGAAAACAGCAAAAACCCAAGACCAAATCCTTCCTTTATAAATACTAATGGCCGAACCACATCAGATGCAGCCAGCCATAGTTTTCCATCTAAATCCTTTATCACCAAAACGACCAGCACTTCAAGTCAGCAACAGCAGCAGCTGACAACACAGCAATTACAGTGTATTCTACTTGAGTCAGCATCAGGGTAAACATTAAGCAACTTGTTTTCTTCAAACAAAAGCAGCAAAGTATTCTCCTATCTCTGCACTTTGCACCAGAAACGCAATGCAAAAAAAATCCCCCCTTCCTCACTCAGCCTCATCTGACAGCTGATTAGTCAGGAGCAGCAAGTGGCTGCGGGAAACAGCTCTACCCAGAGTTACTGTTGCTTGTGTAATTAATGAAACTCCCTAAAAAAACAGCACGGCGCCAAGTTACCTGCAACCTAACTCCAGGGCGTAAGACATGAGGTTTTCCACGTGAGGCTTCCCGAGCGCCCAGCTCTCCATACACGCCAGCACTCGCACCCACTGCATCCCCAGGAGCGCTCTGGTTGTCTCCCGCTCGGCGCTCCCCATCTGTGCCGGGATCTCCTGCCTCTATAGGCCCCAGGTTTCCGACCACCCGACCCCAAGCTCTCCCTGGGCACTCCCTTCCCTCTCTGACCCCTCTATGCCAGGAGTCCAACAAAACTACACTGCAGGTTTCCTTCCCACCTCATTCCTCAGAGTGCGCATCTCCCCGCCCTTTTATCTTCCTCATCTCTACTCTTCCCTCTCCTTTGATTCCAAGTAACTGTTTTTAAAACTGCATTGAGACAATGAAGAAACATACCCTTTCTATCATTTCCTAACACACCTGCATTGTATTTACCCAATATCACTTTATTCCTCCACCTCCTTCGCTTGTCCAGAACATTTTGTAACATCATCTTACTCAAAAGCTTTCGTTGTAAGATGTAAAACACCAAGCACCATGAGCTTAGTCAACAAGTGGAACTCATTAAAATGACTATGCAAAGCTGTCAGACACTTATTTGGGAATTACTTTATTAAAAATAAAATTACATTGAAGCAAAGTCTGAAGTCACTTTTAGAAATAAAGACATTTTCAAGCATTCAGAAATAGCCATCCACTTAAATAAACATATTTTTCAATAAGGCATTTGAGATGCTTCCTCTGCTAAAAAAAAGGGAGGGGAAGGATACATTTACAAACACAAACCACATCTGCTACCACTTTACTTACAGTTTACCAAAGATGGCAACACATTTTTAAATCCACAAACATTTTGTTGCTTTTATGCTATTGTTTAGTTACTTTCATGGCATCCTATGAAAATTTCAGTGCATCTGGAAGGCATGAAAGGCAGGTCTCTACTGGCATTTCCAACAGCATCTTGCATTCTGGCAGACATTGACACAGTTGCACCTTCACATCAGTATTTTTAGCTTCTCCCACTACGCAGTGCTTGATTATAGGTATCATCGAAAACCACATCTCAAAGCACTATTTTGTAGAAGGATAGTTTTCAAAGGTGACATTTTAAACTAAACCCAGCAGGCAAACCGAGCACAAGTATGTACAATTCCACATACTAAGGAATTATGTGAATTGTGTCATCTTTGGAATCTGTAAAAAAAATACTAAAGTGCTTTTCAAATGTGCCCTCATTGATTAAAGGGACCGGTATTTTATATAAGTGATTAGTTGCACACCAACATCATGATGTTGCTTAAAGAGGCATTTCAACAGAAAGATAAATATTATCAGCACTTAATTTTAGCTTTGCAATTAAGCATATATAATTTTAAGAATTTCCAGACAAAAATCCCAACCATACAGAATCTATATAAATTGGGAAATACAGAGTTAAAGAAATAAATTGTTATTACTCCAATACTGTCAGCTTTTAGTGCAAGTTTACTAGCATTAGTACCAAACTCAACTTTTTATTGTGCTATGAGGTTTTCAAAAATTTCATAGAAAAAAAAACATGAGCATGGGCTAACCTATAAACTCAAAAGTTAGCCTTTGTAAGAACTGGAAGTTCTTACACAATCAGTGGGCTACCTGACCAACCAAATATATCATTCAGAAATTAAGCCACTTTGTTATTCAAAACAGCTAACAGAAAACCTTAATTGAAATCCAAAATAACTATCTTACAGTCTTTGCTAGGCATCACCTGGCTTTTAAAAGTGACAAAAACAGAGGTTAAAGCTGAAAAGTTCACTCTTCTTTTACAATTTAGGCTTAGTTTCTGCTATAGAACACCCAATTCCACATTCCAGTCTTGTAAACTTGACATTAGGAGGCTGCTAGTGTTTTCCAGATCTCCAGCAAGGGGAAATAAAAATTTCCTTAGAAGAGTACGTACGTACTTACTTCATCTGATATGAAATTCTGCTAGATCAAAAGGCGTATAAAGACATTTAAGGATGATTAATAACAATTATTTAAAAGTTAATTGTTATATGTCCTCCAAAAGATCACTTTTGATATTTGAGAGATATTTCAAAGAAAAGGCAAAATTGAATGACCTCTTCTGAAACATCCAACAACATGATTTTTTTTTTTGCATGTGAAAAGAGTAAGGTACTGATACACTAATAGTCCATGAACCATAGATCTTTTTGCTCCGTATTGAAGATAAAGAGAAAGTCTTTATACTCAAATCTCCAGTTTGCCAGATTCCTCATGCTCCACCCCTAAATGCGTAAGACCTACATCTGTAGTGCCATATTGATGCTGTATTTAAAGTAAGACTCCAGTTCTCAAAGCCAAATAGGTTGTGGCAATACTGTCCACAATGCCTGTAAAAGAAAAACGTGAGTGCAAGCACCACCTTCAGGATTATGCACTTAAAGAGTTTTCTCCCATGAGCAGGCTGTTGGTTTCATCCAGACTGTAGCCAGAGAACAAGATGCCACTGCTGACGTGGGGAAAACAGCAAATACGAAGTGGTGGCACAGATGTCGTGTTGATTATCTACTTGGCACCATAGAGAATAGATTCCTGCTGTTTCTTGTTAGAGAAATCCATTCTCATTTACCTTCTCAGCTAAAACATCTGCATCCAGACACTGCACATTCTTTTCACGTTAAAGAATATGGTATATTCAATGGTTTGCTTGACCTCCAAGCCTGGGTTTTTAGAGTTGGTACCTGCTTGTTTCTACTGAGCCCTGATAGTCAAGAATGTTTGGATCCAGGAATCCAGACTCATTCAATCCAATCTACACCTACAGGTTACTTGCAAGAAAGAATCCTCCAAGGTTAAAAGAAGTATCATTTAGTCATTTCCAAAAAGTATTTGTCATTATTTAAGCTCAGTTATGTTTCATTACACAGAAAACGCTAGTACCCTCTCATTCATTAATTTTGGTACTAGAGGATGTCCTTCAATCATTTGTAAAGTAAATGTTTACATACTACCTTTACCAAAATAAAAATTACTATTTGCTAAAGTATTAGCAGATGTTTTGGACCATTCTCCCGTAATTATTATTTGACAAACTGACAGTAATAGCTTATAGACAGAAGGGTTAAGCCCAGCAGGTTTTAATATCAAATTGCAAACTATGCTGTCAGTTCATTCGTGGAATGCAACAGCTGACAAAAAAATTCTTCTCTTTCCAGAAGTGCAAATGGATCATTCTCACTGACTACGAAAGTCTATGCAGCTGGTGTTTTTCTGGAAAGAAAGTAACAAAGTAATCTGGAAACAAAATAAAGCTGGATTTTAAAAGTGCAGTATTTCCTTCTTTAATCTTTTTTGACGTTTTATCATTTCTTCAAAGCTATTATATTGAATGGACACGGAGCTAAAGTTAGGCCAAACCTTCCCTCCATAGATGGCTTTGCAGCATTTTCAGGATACAAAAAGGTAAAACTTTGCATTAGACTTGCAAAAATTAAGAACAGCTCCATTTTTGCCAACTGCTCTCCCATGCACACACGTTTACCTAAAGAACAGTTAGAAGAGACATATTACTGGTTTTGTACAGTTGATCCATTTGTTAACACACATGCAATTCCTATGCTAGCACTGTCCGAACAGAGAAAGGCTTATGCTACTATTAAGCTATGAACTCCGAAGCTTTCGTCTCCTCTATTTGAGCCTAAGCCTTGCTCAGCTGTACTGCTTCATATTAACAGCAAAAGTATTATCAAAGGACAATTCACCATTTCTCATTTCTGCCTGGCAGCTGGAGACTTTAGGAACCCAACTCATTTTGCAAGTCACCAACCGTAACAATAAAACAAGTTCTGTAGTCGATCCTATGCGCAACTTTTTCATCTCACGCCTCCAGGGCCCTATGCTTCAAACACCGCTGCCACCACCCCCAGCCAGCTACTGACTGCACGTGGATATCTTACCCATTCCAAAAGGAATGAATGCCTCTTTCTTAATGATCTGGCCGTTTTCATCCAGAAATCTCGATGGCTGAAATTGATCTGGTTTCTCCCAAATGTTAGGATCTCTGTGTACTGACCACAAGTTAGGTACGATCACACTGCCCTTAGGAATAGTATATCCCTGCAGCACTTCAAACAAAAGAACAGAGACAGAGGATCTGACAAGTTGCTAGAAGTAAACATAGGAGACTTGGATGTATTAAAAAGAAGACTAGATGTCACAAAAATGACATAGATCCCTAGCTGTGGGCTGCAAACGTAGCGGGAGCTTAAGGCAAAGGCGATCTCTGCAAGCCTGCCTGGCTCAGAATCACGCAGGCCAGAGCAGCTGGAACGACATCAAGTTACACCAACAGCTCCCTGCAGGGAAAGGGCAGCAGCAATCGTTAGAAATGCACTCTGCTGCGTGGAAGTGCTGTGACCCAGCTTCCTCCTGTTCCTGTGCTGTCAGAGCCCCACCATAGCAAAGGAGGAGGTAAGGAAGAGGGATGGGGTTTGTACTGTTATCACAAATGGGTTTTGAAGTGACGAGTCTCATTTCAGCTTGTTGCATCTTGCTTTCTTGCAAGCCAAAACATTTAAAAAGCAGATCAGTTTAGTACCGGGTTTGAAAGCCAAGTATTGCTACTTTCTACTCACTTTAACCAGTGTTCAGCGGTGATTATGAAAACATATAGCCAACAAGGCGACTTGGGAAAGGATATTTATTAGTGTTTTCTGTAGATGTGGAGCTCAATGGTATAAGTCTTTCAAGATTTAGCAAACCAACTGCTCTGAATTGATGTTTTCAAACCTGTGTGTCAGATGGCCAAAACCACGTGCTGTTTTCAGGTACAAAGGTGGAGTCTCAGCTGCCAACTACTGCTAAGCACATCAGTCAACACAAGCTGACCCCCAGAAAAGAAATTGCTCTAAATTAGAAAACTTCTGTATGTTAGGTCAGACATGCTGCTTAAGTAAAGGAGCATCTCAAGCCCACCTATGCTCTATAAATGGCATTTTACATACTTGGGTTACATGTCTAATACATAAATGAGCTCTTTGTAAATTCTCACTAGATATCCCATCAGATCTTCATCCACAAAAGAAACGCTGTATTAAGAAGTTTCTACAAATGCTTACCAGCAGTTTCTGAGGCCATACGAGGAATAGAAAGGGGAACAACCGCGGTCATCCTCTGCACTTCCATAATGGTTGCCTCTGTGAAGGGCATTTGAGCCTTGTGGGTAAGAGAAGGAACTTTGTCATGTCCTAGAACTGCTTCAATTTCTGCATGAACCTTCTCTATTCAAAGGGAGTGAGGAAAATAAAAAAAATAAAAAAGATGCACAAAACATGAGAAGACATCATCTCAATTTCATTTGCCTATGCTTCATTGTTTACACAGATTTGTCAAAAATTACTGCAAGACATGTGATCCCTGGCTAGAGTAACTACAGCAACATAAACCTTAAGAACAGACTCAGTTAAGAATAAAACATCCAAGCGCAATCTTGACAATTGTCAAGAGTAAAGCTACTGAGATGACAGACATTGCTGGCACTTCTGTATTGAAAAGTACAGGAAAATTGCTGTTCCAGTTCTAAACGTATTCATAATCTTAGTTAAAGAGCTTAACTATACAGTTATTTGAATGGTGAAAACGTCAAACTTCTGGCCTGCATTAAAAAAAAAAGAATAACAAAAAGACACTGCACGCAGTACGTGCCTGAGCTGGCCTCTGTCCCTGCGGAGATCCAGTTCTCAGCACTGGGAAAGGTGGGAAAGAGGTAGGAAAAGCTTTTCATGCAGCTCCTTTAGATACTTCATTCTGGAGCAGGAGTTCTGGTGCTGTTACTACAAGTGTTGAAGCTATTTAACTTATTCTTGCTGTTTCCTACTTTCTGTTCACAGAACCTAATCTCAGCTGTTTCCTAGTTCCCCGAAAGGGAGCAGCATATCCTCCTTCCCCCACACAGCCCTTCTGCAAAGGGAAAACAGAAGTGAACAAGCTTATCTCCCCTCTCACTCATGTGAGACAAAGCATCACAATATTTGTTTGCCCCTTTCATCTAACTAAAGGCTCAGCATACAACTAACTCTCTTCATCAAAGTTTCCGAGATAAAAGATTTGCTTCACCCATGCACAGGATGATGCTTTCCTTCCAGGTAACTTGGAATCTGGCTACACACAAAAGTTAATCTTCAAAGAGATCTCAAAATTAACATTTAATAAAAAATAATAAAAGTCAGTTTTCATTTTTCTACCCTTGATGTCCTGAATATTCTGTGGTTGTCCTGCTTGCCTTTTCCAAGATTCAGAATCCATGCTGCTGGTACTCTGAGTTTTTGCTCTTTTCTCTCCTTAGCATTGATTTAAGATTAAATAAAAGCTCAATGCAAAAAAAAAGTATCTCGGTTTTCAAAGCAGCATTCAGAAATACTGTATGAATTGTGTTCAACGAACAGTTGCTGCCACCTACTGGGTTTGGTAGGAAAACAAATTCTCAAATGAGGAACACAGCAAAAGATACCTTGACACCAAGAGATTTGCTAATGGTGTGGCTCTTGAGTAACTGCTTTGTGGGGTTTTGCTATTTTTTATTTTAATGACACATTATGGTCCTGTATTCAGGTATGCATGTCCACAGTAACTTAAACAAGTAAAATTTTCAAAATAAAAAGATTTAAAAATTAAAAAAAAAAAGTAGACTGGCTTACATTAAATGCCATGCCAGTCTTTTATCCTGAACATTTCTTAGAAGTTTGTAAAGATATGTGGAACTATACAGAAAGAAGCCAAACTGCTGCTCACGTTACCAACTGCAAGAATGGGGACTTTGAGAATTCTCTGCTAACAGCATGTTTCTTGAACTGCTTCACTGCATTTCATATATTTAAATTCAAGGACCAAAACCAAGTCTGGGAACAGACCAAACCAAATACTCCCCACTGCCTTCCTATATGCGCGCATGCACACATACGCACATCCACACATCTGTTTTTCCATGGAAAAAGCAAAACTGGCTTCCCCAAACACATTCTTTCTGATTTTTCATTCTGATAACCTTTCATTTGCCTTTCCTGAAAGCGTCTGCAACCTTTGCTACTGCTAAAAGTTATGCAATTCAGGTATTTTCTTTAGGTGATAAGAGAAACACATTACTAGGAGAAAAAAACAAAAAAAGAGATCCATACATGTCTGCCAGGCAATCAGGATACGTAAGGAATGAGATACTAGAAGTAAGGGAATTACATTGCATAGCTAAGCAACACACCCTGGACTACTGAGCTTATTTGTATTGTTTGGTAACAGCCACAGCATAAGGAAAGGAGGAATCAGAGAAAGGCAATAGAACTGATAGAGATCAGCAGAAGAGAGAAAACTGACTAGCACATACATGTACAATACCTGGCAGTAGGGAAAGGGGTTAAAATGCCAAACACAAAACTCTCCTAGATCTCATTTGTGTAATTTAGAATATACCTAATTCATGTAACTGCATACCAAGTCAAGCAGTGCGTCATGGTTTAACCCAGCAGGCAGCTAAAACAACCACACAGCCGCTCACTCACTCCCCCCCACAGTTGCACGTGGGAGAGAATCAGGAAAAACAACAACAACAACAACAAAGTAAAACTCGTGGGTTGAAATAAAAAAATGGTTTAATAGGATAGAAAAGGATGATGATGATAATGGAAGAATATACAAAACAAGTGATGCACAGCACAATTGCTCACCCCCACTGACCAATGCCCAGCTAGTTCCGGAGGTGCGGTTGCTCCCCCAGCCACCTTCCTCCAAGTTATATACTGAGCATAATGTCATATGGCATGGTATGGAATATCCCTTGGGCAGTTTGGGTCAGCTGTCCTGGCCATGCCCCCTCCCAGATTCTTGTACACCCCCAGCCTCCTCACTGGCAGGGCAGTGTGAGAAGCTGAAAAGTCCTTAATTTAGTGCAAACATTGCTTAGCAACAACCAAAACATCAACGTGTTGTCAACATTTTTCTCATCCTAAATCCAAAATTCAGCACTACACCAGCTACTGGGAAGAAAATTAACCCAACCAAAATCAGGACACAGTGATAACACACAAGCATTAAAAACAGATTAATAAGCGTATGCAATAAAATTTTACTTTATGTTTGTCCCCAGCAGACTCTCTCTCCCATATACTGAACCGATGCCCTATCTTTGCTCAACAATTGGGTTGACTTTGTGCAATAAACTCTGATCTTGACGTATTTAAAGAGATTATTCTAGATAGATAAGTGCTGTAAACAAGTATCTATTTGCTTATTTGCAATGCAGCCGCAGCACATGAAACCCACAAAATCTCAAATACTTGATAAAAGTATTCCAGGATTATATTGTTCTTAGATAACTTGAAGTTTACCCTTCTTCACTCCAGGCTAGCAAGTAGCCTGAGCAAAGCACTGCTCTCTTGTGGAAATGGTTCAATACTACAAACTGAGGCAGAATCACCTAAGCAGAATCTGTTCATCCTGCCAAGGTTTCCAGTCCACGTATACTTGACAATCTTTCTAGTGGAAATCAGTTTCTATGTAGCACTTTAGGAGAAGCTGCTAATGAATTAATACATCAATTTTTCTTACATTCAACCATCTAAATTTGCTAACGGTACTAGAGAAAATGCTGGCTTTGCAACCACATGTACTGTAACAAGACTCAGTATAGAAAAGTATTTAACCAAAATTAATTTTAAGTCTTTAGTGACGGAAATTTGTCCCAAGAAGTCCTAAAATATAACTTTAGCAAGTACTATTTTAGTACTGTAACCTCTCCAACATCATTGGTATTTTTTATATCCACAAAGATCTACAAGTAATTTTCTAGAACTCTGTGACAAACAGTAACCATAACACCACCAAATAATTTGAGTTGCAAGGAATCTCTGGAGGCCATCTGATCTAAACCCTCACTCAAAGCAAAGTCATCTTCCAAGTTGGATCCAGCTTTGAGGGTAGATCAGACTACTCAGAGTCATACGCCACTGAGTTTTGAATACTTTCAAAGTTGGTGATTCTGTTAATTCTGAGGGCAATCTGTTGGACTCCTTGCTACCTTCACAGGGAAAATTTTTTTTCCCAGTATCTGATCAGAATTTTCTTGTTGTAGACTGTCTGTTGCCTCTCTTCCCTCCACTGTACACCTCAGAGGTGACTGCCTCTATCTTCTTAGAATCTTCTGATCAGGTAGAGGTAGACAGCATAAGATCCCCCCTCAGTCACCTTGCCCTAACACTGAACAAACCCAATTTCTTCTGCCTCTCCTTGGGGGCCATGTGCTCCACATGTCTTTTCCTCCCTGGTCATCAGCAAACTACCCAACTGCCATGACCGTTCAAGACTGATGGGGAGAGGCCTTGGGATGACACTGACCAGCTGGCAACGTGGACTTCTGTAAGTCCAATTTGCTTAAGCTGTCTCTAATTTGATCTTCCTCTACAGTGGGTAGTGTTTTACTTCCCCAGACCCTGCCGCTAGGCTCAACCACCCCCCTGCTCAGGGAGGCATAGAAACAGACCTTTCCACTACGGATCGCACATCTTATAGCACTGTGATAGGCCTGGAATGCCACAATTGCCAAAGCTTTTCAAACATGCTAAGATTCCCTGGAATTGTTTGGGAAAGATAAAGTTGTCCCCAAACAAAAGAAATGTATAGACTAAAGGGCCATTTAGATAGTTAATATAGAGCACTAACCTAGAGATCATCATAGCAGAGCAGAATAGAAGATGTCTATATTATGTCTATATGTCATCTAGAAGATGACATATTAACCTTTCAAATTACACGTACACACGTACTATCTGCACTCCAAATGACTTCTCTACTGTCACTGTTTGCTTCTGTTTCTGAACATTCATCTAGAACTTTACAGTTTGGAATAAAACACCTAGAATAAAAATATACTTACCTTGTATGTCTGGGTAGAGAGACATGTAGAGCAGGCACCACAATAACGTGTTGGAAGTAGTGTCTGTGCCTGCGATGAAGAGGTCGCCAATGATAAAAAATAGGTAGTCTTCATTAAAACTGCTCTCCTTGTTGTTCTTTTCTTCTTCTGCATGGATGAAGTACATATCAATGAAGTCCCTGGGATTTGCTGCATCCAGTGTATCCCTGTGCTGTGCAATTATTTTCTTTAGAAAAGCAGTAATATCTAATTCTGTTTTCCTGAGTTCCCAGAAAGGCCCAAAGGGAAGGTAGTACAGCCAAGGGCAGATATTGACCAGGATCATATAGCTGTTCACGCTTAGCTCCAGTGCGCGGGCCATGTTCTTCAGCATGGTCTTGAACTCAACATCTTCATAGTTAAAACGCCTGCCAAAGGCCATGGAACAGATAATGTTGGACACTGCGTTGCGAATGATCGGAAAGGGATTAAATGAATCCTTTCCATGCTTCAGCATTTCCTCCTTTATAAATTGCAGCTCCTCAATTATTTTAGGCTCCAAGCTGTGTCTTCCTACTCCAAAATGACGCAGTGTTGCGAGAGAGAATTTCCTCTGTTGCTTCCAGACAGGGCCATAAGGTGCAAAAACAACACCTGGAAGAGAAAGGGGGAGCCTAAAACCAAAATGCTCTATTTTGAAGAAATAGTTAGGCCCGCAACCCAAGAACCAGAAGAGAGGGAAATAATACATAGTAAATCTAGCCCAAGCATTGGGCTAGAAGCTAAAAGAAGAAAAGAAGGTTCTTTGTAATAGCTTTGGGAAATCCTGTCCCTCCTTTTTCCAATGAGTGAAATGAATATAACAGCTACATCAATAGTTTTATTAGTCTTTGCAAGACACTAATAGATAAAAGATACTGTAGGTGCTTTCTTACAAATGATAACAATTTTGTAGGAATTGTTAATTCTGGGACATATGTTACCCTTTCTTCTCAAATCCTTCAGCGAGGCAGAACAATAAATATTAAAATACAAACCAGTTTGCATTTCTTTCCCCCCGCACATTATATACACGTCTCAATATTGTTTGTGTCTGTACATATTTCTCTTACGAGCAAGGTTTTTCTTTAACTGTAATCAAAATACAGGATATGCATGCTGCAAGCAAACTGGGAAGCTGAAGACAGGTTCTGAGCCGCTTGCGAAAAATGTACTTGATTTGCATCTCAACAGTTTTGATGCCTCTAGGCACATGTTCTGCATGATTATGTCATTATGAAAGACAATTTAAATTCAATCCCTCAGCTTCAAATATAAACACTGCTCACTTATAAACATCTCTTTTGTCAAATTAACAGACCACACCAGAGATATCTCACCGTAACAAAATACACGACCTGCTATTTCTTATATATTCCATGGTTAACCTGAGAAAGTTTCAAGTCATCAAAACATGAGCTAGTTCTGCTTTGTTCTTCTAGTAAAGTGACACCTTGTCTGTTTTTTTTCTGGACATAAAGTTACTTTATAAAAGCAACATCAATTCTTCTGTCAACTGCAAATCTTAATGTTAAATTTAAAAGAAAGAAATGCCCATAAAAAAATAGCAATAGAAAGATGCACCGTGTTTCAATACTTAACGTTACCTACATTTCTATTACAACTTCACGTTCATAGCCCCAATACAAAAAAGGAGAACAAGTAAGAAATCTACAGCTAGAAAGGGAAATCCGTAGATATGTAAACGAGATAACTGTACTCAGGAGGTTCTGCAATCCCAAAGGTATAAATAGTTCAGTGTAACATAAAGCTGGTCATCTTTCTAGCCAGATTTTCTGATTACATTATCTACTCACAGTAGTAACACAGACCGAAGAATACAAGCACATGATCTAGATGCAAAAGCCCTAAACAAAATAAGCAGAACATTAAGAAGAGTCAGAACAAGCTGAATCAGCTGAACTACTTCTCTGCACAAAGACAGTCCTTAGGAAATCTATTCAAATGTCTGCTCCCTGGCACTTTAAAAACAGAAGCAAAAACTTTTCAGACCCCCTTTCTCACTAAAAACAGAACCAAAAACTTTTCAGATCTCATTTCTCACGTAACGTTTCCTGATAGCACTGGTGTCCTCAGGGAGAACAGGTGAAAAACCACGCTTGTTTGGGGCTGAATTTGGCCCAGAAACAATTTGGGTTTTCAGGGTTTGTGGCTGGGGTGGAGAACTGTGGATTTCTTGGAACAAAACAATATGCTATCACTATTTCTATCTCACTACAAATATCTCCCAAACAGAGTATACATTCACAATCTCTTCCCTTTTCTGTCACTAGGAAAATTAGTTTTATGATCTAAATACCTTCATAAAAGAAAACGGACCTATTGCCTTAAAGGTAAAGACTCTCCTACTCACAACAAACCTCCTGGTGCTCAGAGAGTCTCTCCAGCAGTCCTGCACAGGGCATGGCTGCTCAGCATGATGTCTTCTGAAGTCCGAAAACCCCAAATACTAATAATTGATTTGCAAATTAGGAAAGAATAACATAGAAGACAGATTAAGGAGGAAGAGCATAAAGTTAGAATAACAGAGATAAGAAGAAAGAAAACTGCCAACTGGATTACTGACAGGCAATAGTAACGGTATAGTAGTAATTCACTGTTTTCAAAGAAAATCTCTGCAAGACCTGAAAAGTCAACGTAACCAACACAGACAATTGTATTCTTAAAAAACAAACAAAAAACCCCTGAAGAATCAAATCCTTACAAGAAGCAAGTTCTGGCAAAGGCTAGTCTTGCTGCAATACTAGGAACATTGACAAACAGGCAACATTTAACTTCTGTATTGTCCAATGTCCGCATCTGGATGTGCACAGGGCAGGACTGTAAAGGCAGTTGACCAATCAAGCTGCATCTGCTCTAGAGATTGAGCCTTTGCTACCTCTCATAGTTACAGAATACAAAAATACTTTCATAAACCAAAAATGCCAAAACCCACTTTTTCTCCCCAATCTAGTATTTCTCCTTCTGCAGGTGTGTATGCAGAAGCCTGTGGTTAAGAATTGACCTCTACTTTCTCCCTTAAGTTCTCACCGCACTACCCATCCAGCCAAGGCAGCCTTCCTTGTGTGCTACTTAGTTGCTGAAATGCAGTATTTGCCATTTCTAATACTTCTACCTGCTCTCTCCCAGGCACAATATTTTATTTGCATCATACGCGCAATAGAGCCCCACACAGCTGAGAAGTCCTTCTTCCTTCCATAATATACCCAGCAGGTCAGCTCAGAGTAAAGACAAAACTACAATAGAAAACACAGCTTAAAAGAAAATAGCCCCATAAGTTTACACCAGGTAGTTTGTTTACAGAATGAACATGTAGGAATCCAAAATGGACATTTACTGACTCAAAGCATCCCAACGTTGTAATACCCAAGTCATGAATGGTAGATCTGAAGTTACACAATCATCCAGCTTCTATCTATTCCTCTCCTAGTACCTATGAACAAAACACAACTGTCACTGACCTGATCTGTAATGAACTCCCACCCATGAATGCCAGAAACTAAGTGCAGGAGGCTCCCAGACCAAAGTTATAAAGGCCTTCTGTTTGAATGTTGTTACCCACCCACCTCTTCTGTGATCCACAAACAAAAAGAAACACTTGTTAGCCCAGGGCTCTTACGGACAATATCTGAAAACTGAGATTAAAGATTTACATTGTACCTATATCATAAAAAAACCCCAAACAAACAAACAAAAAAACAAACCCAAAACAAAAAACCCCAAAACCCAAAGAAAACACAAAGCTTTCAGAAAACACTCATGTCTTACCCATCCGGTCCTGCAGGAAATGCCTTCTCAGTAGCACAAATCCACCATCGCTGAGGTTTGGTCATCTCCTACATCCCACCACGAAACCCAAGCCAGCCCACTGAGAGCAGCTGCGATTTCCAGGGGCTTTGGGAGAACCTCCCTGCGCGGGGGCCAGGCAGGCCCACACTGCCCATATTCACTGACTTTTCTCTTTGTGTACCCAAAATACATTAGCCCTGCAGCTCATTCCATAATACTCTGGCATTTGCAGCAATTCAACTTGTTGCACCAGCAATACGTAACAGCTCAGTACACTTTATAGACAACTGGGCAACCCTCACATAACAGTCCTCGTACCTGAACATAGCCGTGGCAACCTTCCAGAGAAAATTAGATGTAAAGCAATGTAATATCCCTGCTGCAGTGCAGTGCAACACAGGCAAGCAGGCACTTGGCTGCAGCACGCTCCGGACAACAGGCTCCTGACACTTTCAAATCCCTTGGAGCATCCAGCCATGGAAGCTGCTAACTTGGTTATCAGAGATTTTATTCAGGCATTTACATGAATTCTTTGTAAGCAGCATGCATCGACTGCCCTGGCTACTTGTGTCATCATATTCAAAAAAGTCTAACAGAGAACTGTCTGCAGAAAACAAGAAACATACAAAATTCACAGCATTCAAGGAAAAAGAAATTCATCATGAGCCTGAACATGCGGTTTTACAGCACCGCTAAAATTGACCTGATGTCTAACTGCTTTCTCTTTCCTCCCCAACTACTTGCTAAATGTACTACCTAAAAATATTCACACAGTATAACAACTACATGCCAGTAAGATCTGTCTCAGATCAGTATCATTAAACCAGTATCATTAATAATTTATCTTTTTTATCCTTTCAATCAATTATAGCAATAGCACCTGATTGCTTTTTAATAAACACAGTCTAGGTCCCTCGCTCTCCTCATATCTTTACTGAGGTAATTCTGGTACAGTAAAAAAATTGAAGGTAAAGTTTCAAGCACTTAACCAATAGATTTCCCTGGCCTCAGGGAAGAAAAAAATAAACAAGTTTCACTATACAGTTAACAAGCCTTCTGTGCTAACCCTCCTAAACTGAAAAAGGAAAGGTAAGTTTCCACAAACACTGAGATCTGTAATGGACCTAAAGACTAAACATGAAGAAATTTTAACTAGGAACTCCCTATTTTTTTTTTCCACAAGCTAGTACTCTCCTTTTACCTATTAAAAAAATAAAATTATGCTCAGTAAGTTTTGACAAGCAGAGTAACACACCTGCAACCATTTACAGCAACAGCAGCACACATGTAGGCAGTGCAGACCACGCAGCTATGGGACTCCACAGAAGCCTGCTTTTAGCCGTCATTACCTCGCTCAGAAGCGGGGAAGCACACAATACCTTCATTCTGCTGCCAAATTACTTGAAATTTCTTCTCCTGATATAGCTAAAATCAGACAGCCTCTAGGTGACAGACTAGCCGTTCCTTAAATCCCTGCACAAACACCATTCCCTTTTCTGTTAGCAGAGGCAAAGGAATCGGGCATTTCAGTCGTCGTGACGTCGTGTGTTGTGCACACCACAGCACCGGGAAGTTCGTGGGGATGCCGCACGCTCACCTAACGGTAGGGCGAGTTTCTCTCTACGTGCTTTCTGTCACCAGCAGGGCAAGGCGCACACGCACGATGAACAAAAAGCAAGCAGAGACGGTTCAGGCTGTAACCCGCAACAGTTACTCATATATTTCGGCGCAGCAGCCACGAAACCGAGCAGCTCCCGCTCCATGTTCTTGCTAAACACGGCCTGGCCGTTCATCAGGGGTGCGGCAGCGGCAGCCGGGGGGGCCGCGCCCCCCTCCCGCCGGGCACTCCAGCAGCCGGCCGGCCCCTCGGAGCTGCAGGGCTGCGCCGCCAGGCCCGGCAGCCGCCCCCGCCGGTGGGCCCTTACCCTTCTTGCGGGTGATAATAAGGACGATGGGGACGGAGGGCCGGTCGCTGAACACCTCCGCCTTCTGCACCAGCGCCTCCCGCACCGCCCCGAAGGTGTTGAGGACGATGAAGGGGCGGCTGCCCACGAAGAGCCGGAAGACGCTGCCGTACATCTTGGTGAGGCCGGTGAGGAAAACGTGGGGGGAGAAGGCGGGGGAGGCCCGGCCGCAGCCCCACACCTCCACCGCCCACCTCCTCAGCAGCGGCGGCGGCAGCAGGGCGAAGGCGAAGTTGCCCACCAGCGGCCAGGGNAGTAGCAGCCCAGGCAGCACAGGGCCGCCAGCAGCAGCTCGGTGGCGGTAGGGGCCCGCAGCAGCCAGGTCCAAGCGGCCATGCCTTGTCGCCGCCACCACCTTCNCTATACTTGGACTTAGTCTGAGAGCCTCCTCAGAGCTGATGGGTTCAGTTCCTATCCTTCCACCACCCTCCCCACCCACCCCC
Organism: Aramus guarauna; assembly: GCA_013400195.1. Classification (NCBI taxonomy): domain Eukaryota; kingdom Metazoa; phylum Chordata; class Aves; order Gruiformes; family Aramidae; genus Aramus; species Aramus guarauna. The sequence goes on from VXBL01009312.1 coordinate 313,319, forward strand.
CAAAAAACCCAACTGGTTTTCAGGGTAACTTCCCCTTCCCTGTGAAATACACCTCAGTGCTTTCTCCAGCTGATCAACCACCAAAAACTTAATCTCTACAAAAGTAATTAATGTTGAAAAATACTGCATGGCCTTCCAAACCATTTGCTGCAGCAGCAATTACTTTTTAGTAAGCATTCTTGATGCTCCCTCACTAAAAGAAGAAAATAACTGTGAGCAAAATACAAGTACACCACCTTCAAAGTGAGTCCCAAAAAATACAAATGCAGAGAACAAATGGTACTTAACTCATTAAAAAGGGCATTGGGTTGGGTTTTTTTTTGTTGTTTTTTTAAATAGTTAAACATTCATAAAAAATAGTGACAAGTAGGTCTTAAGAGAGTGGCTGAACTGTATTAAAAAGGTTTTATTGCAATTATACAGAAGTTACAGGAACTTTAGAAATACATAAAGCTTCAAATGGTCAAGGTCAGTTTTCCTCTAAGCAATTAAGGCAAGTGGATGGAATCTCCCTTTAAACAGAAAATATATATTTTACTAGCCATAGATGAAACAAAGTAGAAAAACTAGGATCACACATTTAAATTGGCAGAACAGATTGCAGCTTTTTTGTCCGTATTTGGCAGAAATTCGGTGGTTAATTACAATGTACACCAATATAATGCATCTATTAGAAAAATACAGAGAAACAGGTGAAAATTTATCTGAACCAAAGACATTTTAAATCTGAGTCTCAAGGGAAGTTTAAGTTCTGCAGGCTGAAAATAAGCAGCTAAGCTATTCAGTACAGCTGAAACATTTCCATTTATGCCTATTCCTTATAGAGGAGTAATCTAGCCTCACTTCCTTCTCACTCTAGTTGAGAAGTAGCACTAAAGAAATTCTCTTCTTGCCTCCAGATGCAGTTGAAAGATTGGTTTCAGAGGCATATGGCCAGTTCTAGGTTGCCCAGAAATTAAATTTCATAAATTTTGATAAAAGTGAAACTACTTTCATAGTTTTAAGTAAGTTTACTGATCAAATGTAAACATTGCTTTAAAGTATCATTAAATGGATGTTTCTACTTTAAAATAACAGTTTTTGCAACATTAAAGTCAGGTTTTCCAATTAAAATTAGAACCAAATAGCCTCTTTTTACAACAGCAGCAAAATATAACCAAGTACTTTAATATTATGCATACCCCAAATAACTACATACAGTGCTGGTTTTAGCACTATAACACTCTCCTTGGAAATCATTCCTCCTCAGTTCTTGTATCAGTGTAATAAAAAACACCCCCCCCATTTTAATTCTACACTTAAGGAAAATCCATTCCTCAAACAGTTTTGCCCTAAATTGAGTAATCAAAACATTTGGTGACTCCACTCTTAACAGGTAAAAAAATGTCCATGTAACAAGCAAACAAAAACCCTGGAAAGTCTGTCATTAAAACAAGTGTTTAAAAAATATATAATTCAAATTAACTTATTTTTCTTTAAAGATAACCAAGTTACAGAGTTAAGGCCCAAGCAGAAACATTGGAAGTTTAACTAACACAGTAAACTCTCAAAAGCAATATAATATTCCTTTCTCAAACTTTATCTCAGCCTTTGAATCCTATCAACACCTGGAACTGTTGACCAGTTACTCTACACAGTTGTTGAGTTAGCACCCATTCTCTTCAATTATGGGCTATGGTTTTATATGCTTTATTTAAGCTTGCAGGCAACTTTTGGATTTTTATTTCTACAGGCACTTTATTCAAAAAACCCCACTCTCATTGTCAAAAGAATATTGAAAAATATTTCAAAGTTCTAAGCTGGACCAGTGCACTGACAAACATGTTTCTGTAACTCAAAGCAGGTGCTGATGCTAAAAATCTGCTTTCAGCAAAGTGTATGTCACATGCTTGCAAAGATTTCATTTTTGCAGGGCATTTAAACATACAGCCATTTATCTCACTATTTCTGTAAATATTGCACTTTCTTGGTAAATTAAAAAAAAACCCTAGTTTTCTCTGAAGCATCTAGTAATTAAAAGATTAAAATGTAACTCTCCTACGTGGCTTAGAACTGTTATAGATGACTGTTCTCTCTTTGGCTCTTCCAAGTTTCCTACTATCAAAGCAAGCACTGAGAACAGTAGCATGACACAATACAGACTACCATTATTAGACTATCCATCTTCACTCAAGAAAAAAACCCAGCCAGCCCTGCTTTTATCCTAAATAACCGGTTTGTTTCTGATTTAAGTTACTCTACACCTGGAATATTCTTTGCAGACACAGAGCTTCCATAAAATGGATCTTAGAGAAGCCTGTTTTCTCTTGAATCACTGGCACCTAGTACTTCAAGAAATATTTACTCCAGTTTGTGAAAGGGCAGTTTAGTGACCAAAACCTCAGGGCACGACTACTGGAGCGCAGAGGAAGCATGCTGCAGTGTTCCAGACCATACCCTTGTACGTGCACCCTGCTTCCTCCCCAGTGTGTACTGGGACATGGCACCTGCTCTGCACATTTACGTGGCCATATCAATTAAGAGCATCACACTTATTTCAGGGTTGACTATAGCAGGATTTCCAAAAGCACTGCAAGCACACACTTTTACAAGTTGAGAAGCAAGGGGCTTTTAACAAGAACTCAAGGCCCTTGTACTGTCCATGGAGAGAAAGTGTAGGCACTGCTGCACAAAGATGCTTCTTGAAAAGATTTGGAAGTGCATTGTCCTTTATTATAGGTAACGTAAAATCATAACCAAAGGCGCAAAAAGAAATGCAACAATATCTTCTGCATTAGAAGGCACAAGATAGTTTTTCATTTTAGGAGAAGGTTGAAATTTACTTTGCTGTTCCACAATCTAAATCTTAAAGACTCTTTGCTGTATTTTTATGATGTCCTGCTATGAATTGTCTTGATAATTATGTCAAGTTTCACTTCTGATCTTTAGATATGGTTACATTGTCATGTTTTCACAAGTTTCAGCAACAGATGGATCTATACTGCATAGTGTTCTCCTAACACAGTTTTGTTCATTTCACATCCTCTCCAAGGCTTCAATAATGAAGCCTGATAATTATTTTTTTTTGAAACTATTAGCCTATGCCTTAATCCTATACAATCCAGTTCTTTTATTTTAGACCAAGTTTCAGAAGATTAGCTATCCTAATCATGCATGAAAATTTAATCTTGGACATGTTGTCTAGATCCATATACACTCCTAACATTTTCATGCATTAAAAATACTTACTATAATATTTTGCTGTTTTAATATAAAACAGAAATATTAAAGGATCATATTTATATAAAAAGCATTTGGAACAGACTTTAAAAGTAGAGAAGTTTTGCTTTATTGAAAAGGTGTCACAACAGCTTTCCTTAATGTTCATGGGAAAGAAGAATACCAGCTCTTGATAATTGAGATCATTAGCACCATAAATGGACTAGGTTTTTGATTTTTAAAGATGTGTGTGGTCATGTAAGTATTCCAACAAAGTACTACATTACTTTGTACACAGGCTGACCATAAAAAGTTTCAACTTGTATGTGCTGAGTAAACCACATAGGACAATTTTAACACTTTTTACCAAATTCATGGTCAACAGTGCAAGCGATTATGTCAGATAGCACCTTTGGAGAGAAAAGCTACAAGATGCTCACATTATTGCCTTTTTTTTTTAAGGTACAGCTAGTGCAGTAGGGATTTTTTTTTTTTTAAAGCACAGTGAACATAGATTGCAATATCTTACAACTCTAGTATCTCATGATATATAACAAACCACAACACTGACTTGTCATCCACTTCACCAAAATAGCTGACATTCTAGAAAGTGTCATCCTGAAAGGTTTGCAACATAAAACCCAACTCTTGCTAATTAGGAACAATTATGTAACAGTGAGGCCCAGTTTGCAAACATTAGTACAAAATACAGCACAAAAGGTCTCTAAGCAGTTTCATTTGTTATTGCAGCATTATGCTGTACAGTGTTTGCAAAACTAGACCCTAAAGCTATTTATCATGCAAGCATTACAGCATTCCTATGTTCCCATCTCTGGTTCCTCAGCAGCCAATGGCTTTTCTTGCCTAGTTTTTCCCAGGTTGGATACACAGCTCCAATTAATGTACAGAGCTATGGATTGAACTTGGGAGAAGTCATACAAGAGGAGCTATCAGCAGATGAGGATGAAGCCATGTTGCAGGGAAAAGTGACATTCTGTACTGTTTTTACATGAGTCTAGAGTTCTCCTCAAAGTCACATGGAAAGCACAAGAACCATTATTTCCTCTTTTACTTTGAGGTTCCTTGGTGTGACCCTGACCTCACAAACTCAGAATTTATCTTTTTTGCATCTCACACATGCTCTCCCGAATCAAGAAAATGAACACAAATGAACGTACTAAACATTTGAAGAGCAAGAATCGATTCCTGAGATAAGAAGTATGCCCTAGGATGTTCGGTTTTGTATTTGAGAAAAATTTCAAGTTTCAAATCATGCAGAGATGTGTCTAATGAGACTACTTTAAGCTTTCATGTTAATTTTGGAGCCTTCTCAAATGCAAACCCTACTCTTCTGTACTGACCCATTTAGAAAAGGCAGTTAGTAGCAGAAGATGGAGACAGGAGCCCAAAGCAGCCTATGCTAAACCATAAGCAGCATTGTGAGTGGCAACAAACTATGAAAAAAGTGGAATGCAAACCCAGTTTTTACAGAAGCAGCAAAACACAGATAAATTAATCCAGAAGAGGGGCTGGAGGTTAGCAATACTGCTTAAGGTCCGTATACAAACACTTCATTCATAGAGGTAAAAGCAAGCAGGGAGACAAGCTTCTTAATATTAGACACTCGCCGTCTCTAATTAAAAAAGCCCCCAACAATAATAGTAATTTAAAAAAACCAGACCCACTCATTTTAAATGCAACTCACACATTAAAACATGCATTAAAGTTACATCAGATTATATACTCTGTTGAATTAGAGCACGGCTCTGATGACTGGTTTTACAGTGGTCTGCCTTTTCCACCTTTCATAGTTTTCTGGTTTGTAAGTGATCTTCACCACACTTTTTAGCTACTGCCACTTTTGGTACTGTGCCCTGAGTCGGAAAGGAGCTCAAAAGGAGAAGCAAAGATGGCTCACAGCCTACTGTAAGTACAACTGTTTATCTTCCCAGAGAAGCCTCTGTGTACTCCATCCAATATTGCTGTGCTGCAGAGACCCCTCTCCACAGATACATGCCTAGGTCCCCAACTGCCCAAGAAGCCTTTACTTCAAACTAGTTTCTGACCATTTTTTCTTTTAATTAAGAAATTAAACCAATAATACAAACTAAAGGCAAAAGTCACCTTCAAATACATTTCAGCAAAGTTATTTTGTGAAAAATTAATCTCAATTGGCACAAAGGAGATTCTGCTGTAATAAGTCTTTGCAGTTTCACAAACGCTAACCTCCTGAAGACCTTATTATGCAGAGGACATAATACAAGACCAGAAATTAGTATTATATAGGCATAGCTTGAAATATGAGTATTTCTGCTAGAAGAAACCCACATATGGAGACTTTAAACACACTTTAGGCACTGTATACAATGGATCTATGTTTTTTCCATTGACATTTACCTGACCTAAAACCAGTTATGACTAACCATACAGCAAAGGACAAAACCACTCACTCATGTAGGGGAAGGACTGGGCCAACCAATACAGAAATATTTGAAAAAAGAGTGAACACTAAATATAATGGTGTAATACAGATTCTTTTTTCCACTATAGTATGGCTAAGACTGCCTGTAGCATACAGCCACAATATCATCTGAACCCAAAAAGTTCAACTACTACTTCCAGCAAGAGCTGGCTTGCCCTCTCCTCTTACCTGGGTTACATCTTTAAATTGAAGGTTAGCCCACAGCAAACAGCCACAGAAACACTTCTGGTATTTGCTAAACTTCAAGTCCTTAAGAATTAAAACATTTTCAATGAAAACAGGACAAGTCTTCCCAAGTTTTTAAGTACTAACTTTCACCAGGAGAGAAGGCATCCTCAACACTAGTATTTTAGATAGACACTAGAGACTGCACAGTATCATTACTTCATCTTAAAGCATCTTTCAAGAAAAGACTTTGAATGCCTGAATTATTATCTACCAAAACAAGAGGTGAATTCAGAACTAGAACTTTTTCCTACAATATTTAAGTTACCTGTACACCTAGCCTGACATTATCATGCGCTACTTTCTAGGTTAATAAGATTTAATCAAATTGTTAAATCCATGGAAACTTGAGCCAACTAGAAAAAGCTTCAGGATGTTTTAAGCATTGTAGCACTTTCTTCTTGGTTTAGAAACTATTAGTGACAGCTTGGAGGAACAACTTAGGAAAATTTGCAAATCATTAAAGTATTTTAAAGTCTCCAAGCATCTTTCACTGAGTTGGGTTTTATTTTTATATTTTAAGTTACAGATGAGAACCATTACAAGACACATCTGTACTGCAGAATGGAGGGCTCAATACTGCCTGTTCCCTATAGGTTCTTTGCAGTACTATTACACATAAAAAAATTCTACATTACTTAGAAGTGTTGTTATAGTTCAATTTTGTGTAAAAAGCAATATATGATCACCATCTACTTAAATGTTTTCATCTTTCCCCTCTTTTCTTGTAAATACTTTGTCTTCATTCTCAGTTTCTTGGCACTTTTTTAACACACTGGGAAGCATCATAAAGTAGCATACAAAGGCTAACTTAGAAGCAAAGTTGCTTCAGTGGCACACTAGGATATTCTTACCTGCACATAAGCAGCACCACTCATTTGAATGGTGTCCAACATAAGTATTTAACACCTCTTTCTTTAGTAAATTATTTTAAGACATTGATTTTACAATGCCTGGTATAGAACACTTATTGAGAAGGGTTTAATGTTACAGTATTTTGTGTGCCTATAGAAGACTTCTAGGTAAGTCCAAAACCACATATATTGTAAAAATACCAAGATGACAATGGAGCTTCACAACTGTTAAGTCTGCCAGTAAGGAAAAAAAGTTCCTTAAACCTTTAAGACAGGTGTTTAAGTTAAAAAACACCTAAGACCTGTGGGAAAGTTCACTTAAAGTAAATAGAAAGACTTCACCTTGCACTGAACTTAACAGAACCGGTCTCTAGAACTGCAAATCATACTTCATATCTACTGAAATCAGAAAAAGAATTTGGGTTAGTACCAAACAACTTAAGATAAATTGTCTAGCCAGATACTAATGATGGGAGAAAGCCAAAGTCTGAACAGATTCCAATTTAAGATACAGATAAGTGGATTTACAATAATCTAATTAAGAGAATTCTCTCTCATCTCTTAAAATACTTCTCAGTTCTGTCTGTTACTGAGCTTTATTTCTTTATTACATGAAGGTAGTGTATCTTAACATATAAATGCAGTTTTGAGGTTTTTTTTTTTTAATCTTCCTTCTCTTCCACCCCCCATTTTTTTTAAAGGAGGGAAGCAAGTCAAGTACTGGAGTTCAGCGCCACGTTTAGCACAGCTCTTTTTACTACTACTCTACCTGTACCTATCTTTCCAAGAAAACAGCAATGAATGATTAACACTTAGTACCATTTACGTCCACATGGGAGTGCTAAGCACATACCATAAAAATGTCAGTTTACAGTGGCTTCAAGTGTATGTTAAGTTTCTGATACTGGAATTAAGCATCTGTAGCATGACTACGTAGCAACACATTTATTTAAATACTCAAGTTAACCTTTTAAATCCAGGTTTAAATTTAGGTTAGGCATTTAAGAAAGCTTGTTTCATAAATACAAAGCACCAAACAGCATCTAAGTCATACTGATACAGCAGGTATGTAAGTGTAGTGTTTTGGTTTGGGGTTTTTTTTAAGTGTCTGGGAAGTGCAATGTAAATGCTCTTCAGTAGAGAGAAGGAGCATTTTATTTACAGTCTAGTACAGGTGCAGCTCATGTGACAGCAGGAAGAGATTATTTTAACTCTACAAAAAAATTACAGTGACATACTGCAAAACATTGGGCACATACAGCCCAAATAAGCCTACAATCAGGTGACCAGTACATTAAGTGAAGTCTGTTTCTTCTGTTCTTTTTACCTACTGCAATCCTTTTTCCTGTTAGAATGAAGCCATGTTTTTAGCTTCACAGTATTTATATACAAGAATCTCTAATTTCTTAAAATTAATAGTTTTTATGTACCAGCTGTGGTTTGTATTGGATAAACTACTATAGCAGTAAGCACTAGCATATACCATTACTTACCCCCTTTCATCACCTGACATACAGGCCTAAAGAATCTTCAAATACATCTATACCATCCAAGTTTGCAAAACCAATTTAAAGCTATTGAGAGTAGAGAAGCAGGAGTTTCTGCTAATAAAACACATATACCTCCCCTTTGATACAATGGAGAAAATGTAAGCATTGGAAGGGAGGACTGAGACAGAAAAGGAATCAAGTATTTTGAGCTAAGGTTGCTATTTAAACTTTCCTTTTGTATTATAATAAAAGTTTCTATCAAATTCAGCAGCAGAATGACAGCTTACACTGCCCAACAAATAAGTAATCTTTACTTGGTTCTATTCCATCACTTTCATATTTTTTTCTTTCCAGAAACAGAATTAAGTGTAACACACAACTTCAAGGGGCATGTTGTAAGATTCTAAGCAGCTTATTTTAAATAACAAAACCAAACATCAGGAGAATTTCTTTCTTAGCTAAGTTTTACCAAGGATGTATTAAGGAACATTGTTTATTTTATTACTTTGATAATGCACAAAAATATTTGAAAAGCACATCAATAATATTCTCATGTACAACTCATAGCAATTGATCCCCTTAACTGAAAAAAATCATCTTTGAATACTCTGTATTGCATTTTATAACTTTAAATGGACTTTTAAAAACAAGTTATTTAAATTGTGTTTCACACTAGTCACTCAGTTCAAGATATTCTTAAAATAAGCAGCATTTCCTTCATACTAGTATCGCTTCACCACTTAATACAGATTTCTCTTTGCTATCAGGTTTTACTGATGATTTGAAAATAAAATTAACTGCAGAAATTAATATAGAACATAAATGGTTAAACATAGTATGCTAATTTTCTGTTTTGCTTTTTCAACAATACAAAACAATAAAAAACCAACAAGAACCAGGTAGCTGTTTAATTTGTGGGTTTGTTACATGTTTGTGCCATGGTAGTTTCCACATGTTCTCAGCCAACTTGCTTAAATAGCCATTTTAGTTGGACTGAAACCCTGGGGAAAAAAAAAAAAAAAAAGAATCTGCATGTGAGTTCTACCAGTGTCATTTAATATGAAATAGGTTTAGGTAATAATTGAAGAAATGCTACTGTTGCAGGTATTCAACTTGGCACTTTTTTTCCTAAAGTCAGTCACAGAAACGTGTGCCAACAGGTAGAAAAAAAAAAATCAATGTAGAACTATGGCTCCCAAGCAAACTTGCTACATAGTTTCAGCAAGAACTAGCTACTAAAATTAAAAAGTTTATTTTTAATACAGCCCCATTTTGGACCTGGCCTTGCATTCCTCAAGCAGGTGAGATCTGTAGGACTTTTGCCTGAATCAAGAACTGTATGATCACTCTTCCCAGTAAGTAGTTTTATATACTATGTGTTTAACTACACAGCAGTGTGTGCTTTTGTGTGTATATGCATGTACATATACCAATAGGCACTGTATAGCTATATACACAAGGCCAAACTGCAGTTAAAGATTTAGATTTTGAAACTGTGTCCTTTTTTAAAAATAAAAATTTTAGGCTCCTTGAGCTCTGATGTTAGCAGCTACTCCTAATTTGCAAAGTCATCAGGTAGCACAACAGTTTAAATATAAAATTACTAATAAAAATGTAAAAATTGGTATATAGTAGAATACATGGGAGATAATGGTGGTAAGTAGTAGTTTAGGGTCATAAGATATTCATACCCACAGAGTGTAAAAAAAGAGTCAAGATTCGCTTCCGGCTGTACCAGTCACGCAAAGGCCTTACCTTCATTAGCAAGAATAATGCAACAAACCACTTCCCACAATTGTGTTGGGGTTTTTTCATATACCTCAGTACGCCGATATCGTGCCTTTACATTTTAGCATTTTTACCCTTATGTACTCCAGAACTCTGAGGATGAGATTTTTGGGTGCTTCTGTGGATGAGTGATAGTAATGAAAGTGTTAACGTGGTCTTTGGCACCTCTATCTCATTAGTAAAGCAGAGTGCTGCTCCATTTTTTTCTTTAATAAAAAAATCCCATCAGTGGTGCATTCTATTAGCACTGAAGAGTAGAATAGGTCTGTACAGCCTGATGATAGGAAAACATATGAAATGGAAATATGTGTCTACAATTGTCTTTCCAATCAATTGCACAGAGGCTTGGTCCACTACTTCAGTTACAGTGTAGTCCTCTTAAGAACTTTGGTTACAGCATTAATGTTTTGGTAAAAAAACAGCAGATGCTTTCTTCCTCCTCTTCAGGTAGATTTTTCATTGTCCTCTCCTGTCTTCTGAACCCGTGAATACTTTTTGCATGAAGATTTGAAGCAGCTGGGAGGCCAAGATAGCGGCCAGGAAAAGCTACAAGGAACAGAGCCTTGCACGTTCTTCTCAAAGAAATAAAATATCGGATACCACCATGCTCGAGAGAGAAAATTTGTCTGCGAAGAGACCTTTAAAGTCTATGTTGGCACAAGCAGGTAGAGAGCAAAAGGAAACAGACAATCAGTTCAAAGCATTATGATCAGTTGAGTCAAAACTACAAAAATGCAATATATTCACATGCATTTCTGCAAATATGACATGCATTTAGCCTAGAAAACACAGAGTACTGAGATAGCGTACACATCATAGCTAAAATGTATACTACAAACTGAGCATCTTTAACACAGAGGGATGCTTTGTTGCTGTACAAAATTTAGGGAGATGACTCCTGTTCAGAAAGACTTGAGTGCTTCCTTTTAGGCATGTCATGTTTCCATTGATGACTAAGAGTTGAAAACTAGATTAAAATGAACACTAGATCAAAATGGCTTGACAGCTGTGCTTCTGCTTGGAAGTGTTCTTGAAACAGCTGCAGCAGATACTTTCTAAGAGTACAATGTACTTTCAGTGACATTTACAGAAGAACTGTCTCTAGAATTTTAGTATGGCCTAGGTAATTCAGGTTGGTCAGAAAATTATTAAGCTATTATTTATTAATAAGCTTAGACAAACGAGGGCTATTCTATACATCCACTACAGCAATAAACCTCAAAGTTAAAAAAACCATTAAGCCAAAATATCAAGAAATTAAAAAATAACTTCATTAAAAATTAATTTTGAAATAACTTAAACAGGTGCAGATCAAAAAGAACATCTTAATCCATTAAATATTTACTTAAAACACAGTAAAGTGCAATACCTTGCCCAATTTGTTTAAACTTCAATACAGAGCCTCTATTTTTATTTCAAAATTAACTAATTTTGACACTTGAGCGGTGTTAACAAGTGCAGGCTATACATTGATTCTAAAGGTATTTGCCACTCACCTTTTCATTAGCCATTGAGTGGTACCACCAGAAGAGCCGTGTAGTGATATAATAAGCAATGATGACATCTACAGTATAGTGTTCATGAGCAACAAGGATACAAATTATGCCAGCAGCACTCATTAGCCAGCAGATTAAGTGATACCACCAGAAATGACGTGGTGAATCTGTAGAACAGGGAGGTGAGAGGGAAGAAAAAAGCCATATACATTATTATAGCAATTCACAAAGAGAAGGGGAAAAGATTAAAAACAGATGATTTAATTAAGGCTACTGAATTTTACAATTAACTCTTTGTACCACACTGGTACAAGAACCCTGTTTTTACATAGAAAGCAAGACTAAAGAATTATGCAAAAGTTACTGAATTGTTCTTACTAGGTAAAATGAGCCCAAGATAAGCTTGCAGTTAGACAACACCATCACCCATTTTTTTAGTTCAATTAAGAAAGTTTTCCACATAACTCACTTCTAGAGTAGGGGGTACAGAGGAAGAGACAGAACTGAGGCAAGACATACATTTTACTTGGGTGTACTGAATCTCTGCTCTTTCTACAGTCTATTTGAGTGTAAGTTTACCTGAGCATAAAGTTTCTAGAATTAATATAACCTGAGCAGAGGTCACAGATTAAACAGGAAGAGACACTCTTAATTACTAGGTTTAACTGCTTTGCATGAAACCTCTGTTCTGTGAGCCAATATGCTGTACAGGGAAGTACAGTATGTGAATTTATACCCTTTCATTAAAGATTAACAACTGGGAGTGAAGCTATTCTTCAAAATGCATTTAAGCCACTTCAGTGGAAAAGTTCCCCTGCCCTTCTTTCCCCATTGAAAAATGCCTTGGGTGTCACAATGACCATTCATAACTTCCGACAGGCTAACGGGTTTCATTTCACTCACAGTGGGAGGTTTTGGCACCCTTGTGAAGCAATGGTCAGCTTTTACTTTCACACAATACCAGCGGAAAAGTTACTGATCCCAACAAGCCGACCCTGAGTAGTTTGCAAGGCCTGTGCAAAAAATAGTTACTGTAGGACAACTGAAATGTTGGTGCAAGTGTCAAAACAGTAAATTCTCTGAACTCTCTCCAAGGCATTGCAGACAAATCTGTAGCTACTGATAAAAACAATGGTAGTTAGCCAAGTCTTTTCAAGAAGTAGATAAGTCAGCCACAAGCAAGACAGACATACCAACGCTAAAAATGTAAATAACTATTCCGGGCAAAAAAGCTGGAGTGTGTGGGAATAAATGAAGAAGCAGAAAAGGATGAAAAAAAGAACAGAGCAAAAAATCCACTAAGCCAGAAAAAAATAAAAACCTCAGAATGCATCTTGTACCAAAGACGTATCATATCAAGAGATCAGAAAAGAATACCATAAGCAGCCTCTAGTTCAGAGCAATTATAGGGCTTAAGTCCTTGCTCAGATAACATTTTGCTAATTATATGGGGAGGCAGAAAAAGGAAAGCTATGCACTTCTCATTTATAGAGCACAACTCCACTGAAATACATGCCTAACAATTAGGCAGCAGTCAAAGGGCTTATTACAAGAATGTATGTGATACAAATCCTCCAACCCCTTATGACAAAAGTACATGAGTTACACTAGTCCCCAAAATACTGGGTTATCTGCATCTCTCCTGGTACTAAAGATATTAAAGAGTATGTGACCAGCATTAAGCTGCAATAACATACACAAAACAAGGCAAACAAAGCCATTATTAAGGGTATTTTCCTAATCCTGCTCTGGTAATGTTGATAGTTACACACACCACTCCCTCACTTTACAAGGGCCTAGGCCTCAGAATTAGCAGACTATGGTCAGCATCTTAAATGGCTGTTTGAAGACTGTCTCGTGTCCACAGTTTTGAAGTTTGTCATATTAAATAACTGGGTTTATATCGTGTTTTTTGTTTAAGGCAGAACATAGCACTGCAACACTTCCTTCCCTCAACATTTTAATAAAATGAGGGCATTTAAGTGATGCTGGCTAGTCTTATTTTTTGTTTCAGTGAGAATTACACATTCCCATGAGCCAAGCTAGCATTTGCAGACAGTAGGAGCAAAGATTCCAATTCTAAAAGGGAACTCCCCACTATGCATTCATGAGTGGCCAAGTTCCCAGGGTAGAAGTATTGCTTACCATATATCAGATTTAGAAGTTGGTGCTCAGTTCTCCAAAGCTTCAACTGATGCTGTGTGTGCAGCACAAACTGATTTTCCCCTCATGCCCCACAGCAATGTAAAGCAAAGGCAGAAACCACCACCTCAACTAACTTCTGCACGCGTGCCAAATGCTTACCATCAAGAGGCATAAGTAGAAGACTTTAGCAGAAGATATCCAAGGAGTGTGAATCAACTTTGCATTGTTTGAAGTAACACACAGCACACTTAAGATAAATGACATTGTAATGATGCTGTGCTGAAGCCACAAAAATTCCTTAAAATCTAAGGTGTATCAGCCAACCTGTATAGAGCTAATTTGCTTAATTAACTACTGTATGTTTTACCCAAAATTTGAAGAACTTGTCAATGAATAATGAAAAGCTGGCTTGCTTCAATCAGCACTATAGATAGGTGACATGTCTACTCAATTAAGCCCTTAAAGCCCACACTACTACTACACCCACGTTCCATTTTCACTCCATGTGAAAGTCATGATTTGTATTTCAAACCCATACACATGCAGTCTGTGTACAGCTGACCAGTAACTTTTGGAGGGCTATAGTTTTGCATGCACTTTTATCGCCTGTTTTCCCAGTACGACAGATCTGAACAAGTGCATTGAAATACCATCACTTACACTCTTTGATGAACAGGTAGATCAGCGTTAATACCACAGTGTGACCACTGAACAGGAAGTCTCCGCACAGGATGTGTGATCCAGTTATGGATAGACCACCACCAGAAATCAGTCGCAGGATCCTCTGAACCTTTGCCTGAGAATCTCCATTCAACTACAACACCAGAAAAAGTACAGAAAAACTTTAAGATATACCATAAGTGACTTGAGTAAACTTCTTGCCCAAACATAGGTAGGATCAGGGAAAGAGGGGAAAAAAGGACACAAACTATCCTCATTTTCTTTGGCTTTCTTTCACATATTCTTAAACAAATAAGCATGCATATCAAAGTTGACAGGTGCTAAAGATCAGCTTGATAAGGATAGACAGCATGCTAGTGTTTTCCAGGCTACTTAAATATGCATCGTACAAGAATGAGATGTAGAATATACTAGAAAGGTAAACATTAAGAATTTGTGAGGTCAGGTATCTCATGACAGCAGTTGACAGAACAGATAAAAACACATTTGAACTAGTTCCTATACAGTGCAAGCTTGCATACTGCTTCTGTCATTCTGTGCACAGCTAAGTAATGTTTCTATAGGACAAAACCCTCAAACTCGCTTAATTTTAGAATTGGTTACAATCTCAGTCAGGACTTACTCAGATTTAGAGGATTTTTTTCTTTTAAACATGCATTAGGATCAGCTTTTGATTTCTCGTAGACACTAGGCAAACACTCAGTTTCACCTAGCTGTTTAAAGATTAACTCTGGAAAAACCCAAACAAGATAAAGAGATAACTGAGCTTTCTATAATCAGAAAAATATTCACATGGAACAATCAAGAAATCCAGAAATTTTTCCAGAGTTCAAGTAGGTAATCCTGTTTTAATGCTAGCAAAATGCACTTTCAGACACATGCAAGTCTTCCTTTGCTTACCTCTTCCCATTCCTCAATACACACTTTACTACAAAGTCACTCCCCAAGCTTCTAGAACAAACCAGTTGAGTCTTTAGACTAGTGGAACATAAATAAAGCTTTTTCAAATAGATACTGATTCCTAAGAAAAATAGTTCATCCACCATGTTCCTAATTTGTCCCAATGTGAAAGAATAAGACTGAACAGACACGATGCTGTACCTCAAAGACCAGTGAGATCCTATACAAATGACAAATTTATGCCCAAAGTTGGCAATGTTTTTAGGTTTCAAAATGCTTATCTTCCTAGTGCACAAACTGTTTCTTACTCTCTCAAGTGCACTGTTATTTCAGTGCAGCCAACAGGATGCAATTTGTTCCAAGGCAATTATAAGTCCACAACTTTTTATTAGTAACCTAAAATGGCAGTAACAGAATTCCTTTATGCCACCATCTGACTACACCGCCACAAAATCCTTTAAGTATTCTTGTAGAAATGTTAGCATGTACAGGTTTCTATATGTATCAGCTCATTTAAATAGCTGAACCTTAGTCATTTATGTACATTTTGCAGGTTGGACCCAGGGACAGGCAGCTGACTGCAAGTATTGCCACAGCTCTTGACAAAATAGTGTGAGAAACAGTGCAAAGCCTATGAAAACACTGTGAGGGTTTTTAAAAGGATATTGTAACACAAGCTTGTATATGAACCTATGAATTACAATATTCACATTAGGTATCCCATCATGTAAGAAAAAATACTGCTGCAGTATTAGGGTGATTAGCTTGACCCTCAGAAGCAAGTTTACTAATTTAGTAGCAGCACTATTTCAACATAGGTACTCTCTTAAAGCATTTTAACTGCAGCAACAGCTTGAGGCTCTTTCTGTATCACACAACTTTTGGTTTATCACTATCTGTGTTTCTGAAGACATCAACTGAAAGTCAATTGTGTTATTTAGTAACACCTGGAACATTATCTCCTATTTGCTCTAACAAGCTGTAAGGACTCAGGCAGAGACTAAGAAGGCAAGAATTAGGGAGCAAAGGCTCTTACCTTTGGCGCACACTGAAAATGCATTCCAGGCACAGGTAAGGTGGTAACGTACATGGTAATACAGCGGTACAGATACAGAGTTCCTATTATAAAAAAGAACCTGCGTCCCACTATTGATCTGAAAGTAAGGGAAAAAAGATTGAGTACAAAGCTCACATGCAGGATATATGTAACAGTTATGGAGCTCTACCTTTATTATATAGCTAAATCCCTAGAATTAAAGAGCAGCTCCACCTCCTGCTCTTCACCACACACTTCTCTAAATCAAACACTAAAAAGTCTTTCATCAGGTTTTAGTCTTGCTAGCCCATAATAGTAAATAGCTACCACAAAGCTCTCTCCAAAGCTATCTGACCAATTTAACATGGCCTTAGTTCAACTTACATGTGCAGTCAGGCATAGTTCTCAACTCAGTGACCTTCTCCTTTTCAGTCCCATGATTATAATCACGTACTTAAATATGTATAGTTTAAGCAAATGAATACAAAGGAAAAAGCTTCTAGTCTAGCTGTAGAAGACAGTGGGTTCTTCAAATTTGCATGAGATTTTTTTTACATCATCATGATTTCCTCTGTTTAAACATCACCATGTCAGTAAACACACTCTGAAAAGCCCAGTCTCAGAATAAATTTGACAAGTACAAAGTAGGTTTCAAATTCAGATTTCAAAAGCATTATTCAATAATCAGGAGAAATCTATGTTTCCTATATCCAGCACAGACACTGGAACATTTTCTAAGTATGCCATTTTCCTGCCAGCCCTGTTCTACAATATTGCTACAGATTCTACTCAAAGTAAATGAGGGAAACCAATGTTCTGAAAACACACAAGAGAAAAAATATAGCTACTTACTTGTATCTAAGAAACAACCACTGGAATATCCATAATCCAACTAGTATCATTCCATTTATTTCTGATACAGAAAAAGCCCATTTCACACGATCAAAGTAATCAAAAAATTTGTCAGGCAAGGGAGGGCTTAGCTCCTTTGGAGGTACTCTCTCATGGACCACAGTGATCATGACAGTTGTTAGAATCAAATTGAAGAGAGCGTAGATAAAGGCAATGCCTGTTTTCCACCATTCCAGAGGAAATTTGTTCCTAGACTCAGCAGGCATAGCAATCTGGATGTAATCAGGATATTTCTTTGTTGTTTTGCGTAAGCCATTAGACAAGCCCTTTGGTTTGCTAGTGCCATTTTTGTTCTCTTCACTGACTGAGAGAGTAGGTCGTGAGTAGCCATTAGAAGTGTCATTGTTTTGACCCTCCATATGCTCTTCAAGCTTTGCTGTCTCAATGGTGTTCATTCCCAAGCTGTATAGCCAAATTGGATTTATCAGTGACCAATTCCTGGGCTCTCTGAAGTCTGTTATTCCTTGAAGTCAAACGTTGTTCTTCCTAGATGATTTTTGATTTCTGTAAAACTTTAAAAAGTGTCCATTGTGCTTTCACTATTCAGATACCGTAAAGCAAGTTGTGAAGACAAATCTTTCTTTCCTCTAGAGCTGTATCATCTGCAAAAACACCAAAACAGACACTGAGAATCTTCAGAACTAATAATGTGACTCTGAACAAATATCTTAAAAACGCATATTCTAAGTTCCATCCAAATCTACTTACATATGCAGTCAAGAGGCAAACTAGAGACAGGTGGTTATTGTGCAGTAATTCAAGACAGTTCGTACGGAGTAACTTGATAAATCTCTGATCAGTTTAGCAACTAGTAGCAATTTAGGCTTTTTTTTTTTAAAGGACAAGATCCACAGACTGTAATGATGACATCATTTGCTTTATCAGTTGTCAGAATTAAGATTAATCCATGTTTGCAGCAATATTGAATTTTACTGCTTAGGGGCATTCCATGCAAAATATCTCCTTTTTGACCCTAGGGTTGCTACTGATATTAACACGGTTTGTCCATATAGATCAGGTAAACTTGTTAGTGCAGGTGACAGGACAGAAAACAGAAGGGCAATACAGGATTTGATTCTGTAAGGCATAAAGTAATTTAGATTAACATAGAAAAATCTACTTAATAGATAGCTCCATTAAGTTTTCTTGGATCTAAGTAAGTATTCCAACCAAAACAGTATAAAAATGTGTCTACATAACCTAAATTGTCTCTGAAATTCCAGAGAAATTAACAATATACCTCTGAATTAGATTCTTAGTTACGGTAATCTACATGTAGAACAGACCTCAAATGGATCTGTGTTTGTCCTTTAGCTACTTTAAAAACATATCTATTTAGACATTTTTAACAAGAACAAATAGCAAAATTCATTATTGCACAGGATTTATTTCAGGCTTCATTTGTCAATTCAGTAAAATCTCATTAGATTAAAAGAATAGACAAGTGCATACGTTTTATAACAACATTTTCTACAAAGAGAAGAGAAGTTAAAGTTTTGTGAAACCACTCATCGTAATTGTGATGTACTTATTTTTATTACTCTGTTTAGCTCCTATGGCAAAAGTAGTATTATCATATACTAAGTGTTTACTAGTTACCAGCAAATTATAGTTCTTTTTAATTGTTCCTCTAAGCAAGGTGTAACACTACCACCACCTCAAGTCTCTGCATGCCAACATGGGCTGCCACAGTTTGCCATGCTTTTATGTGCAATTCAGTCATCATGATGGAAACCAGAGCTGGAAGTCTCCCATATCATACATCACAGAACTTAAGAGAAAACAACCTGCTTCGGAAAAACCTGTCCAGTGACTGATCCCTTCGTCGCAAGGGCAATCTGAAACCAAAACAGCCTGGGAAGTTGGGTGTTTGTGTTTTGTTCCCTCATCTCTGCAAACAGAGAAGACCTTTAACATGTTCAGCCTGTAAATCCCACTGATTTCCTAGCTGCTGTTCCTACTACTGGAAGAGAGAAGGGGTAAAGGTTCAGATCAAGTATGTGATATTCACACAAATAATACTGAAATAATCAAGAAGCATTTCTAAGTTAACTTCTCAGCAGTGTTTCTGAGATCTTTTGTAAATCCCTAATCAACAAGTATATGAAAACTGAAACACACAAGACACCTGAACACCACTCCACCCCCCCCAAAACACACCACCAACACCCAAGACAACACGTGGTGATTACAGATGCTTTTTCTCTCTCAGACTGAAAATTCTGCTTCCCTAAGAGAATGGGACGTTTGACAGGGCAGCTAGGTAATGACATCTCTGATGCTTCCTACAACTAAGGATATTCTTTTTGAGCAGCTGCAAAAGCAACAGCCTGATTCAAAACTGTAGTAGAACAACACTTCAACTTTCACAAGTCCTTTTCTCACACACATTCTTTTATTCCCTCTGTCTACTAAAGACAAGCATGCAACAGAATGCTTAAGGGACAGTATGGAAAGAGATCTGAACCTGTCTAATTCCTTAAGTTTTTGAATACAAATCTACCTAGTGCTCACCTACTAAGTCAAGACCCTTCTTCTCAACATGATTTATACATAGCAGTCACTGATGTAGATATCCACAAAGCTTGATATATTTTATATGCTGCACAGTTGAAGCATTATTAGAATTACACATTTACTGAAGAATGGAAAACATCCCAGTAAGTAGCAACATTAGTTATTTCCTTCTCTTCCCCACAAATACTTAACACCACTAGTAACACAACTAAAAGGAAGATGATTTTTTTCTCCCCTCAGCTATTTAATAACATCCAAATAAGCCTTAAAGATCAAAGAGCATCTGAACTACAGATGAACAATAACCAGCTTGCAGGAAAGAGTTGTGTTGCTTCCTGGTACTTTTAAATGGATTGTAAGGCATATTGATCTACTATTTCTAATGGCTCATCAGGATTATTTCAAGCAGAGTGCATACTGTGGTCAAAACTTTGTTTACATTGATAGTTCAAGGTGCCATATATTATCTGATCAGTGATCTGTAAGAACATAAAGGCTTTCCTTTATGGTACCTTTTCAACCTCTTTCTCCCATATTCTAAAAGAAGGCAGGAACTGTATTGATGAAAGACAACAAAAAACCCTCTGCTTCAAGTTTTCAGTCCCTTGCTGCCCATTTAACTGGCAAGAGAAGTGACAGAGCACCAACAGCCTAATTATTGTCTGCTATGGCTGTAAAAGAAACTCCCCAGAAGTACTTATGGGTTTTTTCTGCCAACTCCTTGTCCCCAATTCACACACCCATTCAAGTTCCCCCGAAGGGTGTGTTCCTTTTAGATTCCACATTGTCCGTATGTTAATTTAAGTAAAATATCTTATTAGCACTCTTGTTGAACCTGGAATGCCCCTATATCAAAAATAGCAGATGTCCATAAACTGCCTACTAGTAAGTCTTAGACTTCTTCAGTAACCAGGCAGCAATGCTCAGAACTGGCCATCTTGCCAACATCTGGAGTGTTAAAATCAAGCCAAATTGCTCTAAGCTATGGAACATCCACTGAGGGAGTCTCAAAGGCTCACACAAAATTGGACAAGTAACCCAAAAGGATAAAATTCCTGTAAGGGATATATCCAGGTTTTAGGAAAAAGGGTTTTTTGGAACTGCTTCAATACCTTCTAAAAATAGATATGTACCCTCATCAAGGAGCAGAGCTTCTTAACCAGCAATATTACAGGAGCAGTCATGATTGCCACAAGGAACAAGACATTTCAAGGAAAAAAATCTTAAGAGTGACAGAGATGCAAAAAGAGCAGGGGTCCTAACTGTTTATCCTCAGCTTCTACTTGCTCCCATGCAAATAGCTCCTTTTGTTCTGCACATCCCCATTTGACTGTCATTCAAAAGCAAATAGTTGGCTGGGGGTACAGCTTTGAGACAAGTGTAAAAAAAAAAAGCATGTCTACCTTCAGCTCTTTATGCTAGAACTTAATAACAAGCAGTTTTATTTAGCTTGTTAGTCATCCAATTTTCACATAAAGGTCATTTTCACATAGTTAGCTCACAACTGGGGTTTCTCATCCAGTATTTGGAACTTCAGTAACATTTCTCAAAATATTTTAAGTTCTATAATTTGCCAAGGACTGAATAGTCACAGTTTGTACAGACCTTCCAATTAAGTAGTTCTTAACCTGTTGTTCCAGATATGATCAATACTACTGGAACAAGAGCATCCAAAACAGTAAGACTTATCTACTCTGATGTTAAGGAAAGCTACATACTCATATACAAGATCAAAAAGGTTTCTAGGCAGTAATATTTTTAAGCCTCACTCACTTTTGTTAAGGTTGGCTCAAACATTTGATACAGCCATAATATATTCTTGTATTTGGTAGCTGCAGAAAAAGGATCTGCGTATTTGTTTTCTGTAGTACTTACAATTGGAGATAACAATTGATACTATAACTTTCTCTCAAGTTTCCTGCTAATTATGATATAGAAAACTGTTAGCTACTTTGTATTTTCTTCATTCAAAATGTTAGGACTACCTATGGGACCAGAACTAGAAAAGAAGCTGGGTAGCCTCTGCTACCTTAACAGCAATGAATAAAACCTGGCTTTTGGAGGTTCTCTCATCTTCCATGCTGTATGTATGTCTCACAGCATGTAGACCATGGCGGGGGGGGCGAACTCCTAACCTAGATCTGAGCAAAGTACATTTAGGTATGCAGAAACAGGACTGAGTTTAATAGGTTTACTTATCACTTCTACTTCCCTACAGTAAAAATATTTTCAGAGCTGTATTCATCTTTCAGCTGTACAATGTTTACATGCATGCAGAAAGTGAATTAGCTAAAAGTTACAAGTTTATCTACAGTCTCTAATATGCTGCCAACACATTTCTTGCTTATGTGATGCTAATAAAGTGCAAGTAAGAAAACTGAATTACAGAAGTACCATTCATTCAAATGCTCTCAGAACTGAGGTCATCATCATGCTGTCACTTGCAATCCATTTCAACTTTTATAAAAAGCATTAACTGCTTACCTTGTATAAAATTATTTTTAGTAGTAGAAATAGAGCAGGATACTCCCTCTACCTCTTGAGACAGGGATTCTGCAATTCTCTCATTTAGGATTACTACCATACCAACAGAAGTTGTCTTTTCTAAATCTTTACACTTACCCAGATAAAGGGGAAAAGCATCAAGGGTACCAATTATCTATTTGTACAACCCAAATGTTACCAGTTCTGTGGAATTCTGTTTCTTCACATTTCTTAATAGGACAAAGGATATTAGTTTCTATTTTCCTGGCATTTAGTATTCAGTGGGTTCCACAGCATTGCCAAGTTTCTGAAACAGTATGCTCCACAAGCACAAAAATATTCATATCCACATATATGTAAATATGTAGACTATAAATATATGTAAATTTTTTTCCTTAAAAGCACTCACCACGACCCCAGTGACTACCTAAGCAAGAAAAAAGTATCTTTGAACTGTTTTATCATTCTGATCACTACTCAGTAGGTTTGCCTTAAACCATGAATTGTTCAACTGTTTGGTCCCCAACCTTTAAAGGATTGTATCTCACAACTAAAAGTTTGATGTCCTATCCTGACACCATGACAAGCTTAGATTTTTCTCCCACATATTTACTCTTCTTTTGTAAGAGCCAAGGTCACAACACATGTTAAATGGCAATTATTTGCTATCTTTTAGTGCTGGAGTAACTCATTCTGGCAATAATCCATACGTATACGGCATAACTAGGACAGTTTTATTCACAGGTTAACAGTCCTTCCTAAAACAGAGGTTTTAAGAATGGTCAGAGACCTATCTGCAGAATCAGAAGAGCTAACAGAATAACTCTGGTTAGAAGAAACCTCAGGAGGTCTTTAGGTCCCTGGCCAGATCAGCTGTGGATTCAGGGTCAGTTGCTCACTGCCTCTCCAAGGACCCTGTTCCACTGCATGGCTGTTCTCACTGTCAAAGTTTTTTTTGTTTGTGTTTCTTTTTCTTTTTAAATCTACTTTTTTTGTATCTACTTCTTTGTAGAAAGTATGCCCCTTGTGTCTCATCCTCACACCACTATAAAGAGCCTCCCCCGATGTCCCTGATGACCTCCTTGTAGGTATGAAGGGGCTGCTGTTGGGTGCCCTGAGCCTCTGTTTCTCCAGGCTGAAGTAGCTCCACTGCCCCAGCCTCCCCTTGCCCAGCCTGTGTTCCAGCCTCCTGACCTCCCCAACCATCCCAGCGCTGAGCTTGGGTTTGTGTTTTATCTGGATTTATCTTGGGATCACCCAAACCCAGACACAGTATTCTGGCTACAGCCAAGTACCACCAGAGAGGAACAATCACTTCCCTGTAAATACTGGTTATGCTCCTGTTCAATACAGCTGCCTTCACCGCCAATGCGCATTGCAAAATCCCTTCTTAAGCGAGCCGAAAGAAATATTGACCTTTTCCCAGCGCGCTAGAGACTCCCTCACAACTACTTAGCTCCAGAAAAATGAGATTAAGAATAAGCCTTCTTCCTACTTAATCCATCCTCTCCAAAATGAGCCCACTTTAGTATTTCAGATCTGGACAGAAAAGTCTGCTAACCTGAATAAGTGATACTTACACTCTGAATCAGTTGCTTTTGAATGAAGGCAAAAAACGGTGCTCTATGAGTGCATATTTTGTAACATGGCAAAGAAATGCTCAGCTTACACCCTTTTTTCCATTCATTGAAAATGACTAAGCAGTCTACAAAGAGTGGAAGTCACAGTACTACCTCAGTCTTATCCAGGGAAAATAATTCTGAAAGAGTGCCAAAAGAAACTTCTGGATCATCAGGCTTATGTAGTTTGCTGTCTGAGCTTCTCACTGCTAATTGCTTCTGTTCTGCTGTAGCTTTGCAGACGCTGTTGAAGAACCACTATCCAAAGCAAGATTCTTCTCAAGGAGACTGCACGGTTTAGAGACTTGTGAAGCAGACCCAACACTCCACATCCTTTCTAGCTCATGCAGAAGTTACAGATTACTGGCTGTGGGGTGGGGGGCCCCGACACAGAAGGCAGGAATGTTTTAGACTGTTTTGTGAAATCCTCCACCTAGTTACCGGGGTAAAGGTTGTGCTTTATAATGGAAAGTCAGATCCAGAGATTAGTTACCACTTTCAGTACAGGGCGGTGAGGAATCACAGTGACTCATGCATGCTCTAAAGTGACTCTACCACATCTTATCAGCCATCAGGCAGCTAGAAGAGGAAATCACGCACTTAAAGTAAATTTATCAGTGATACACCCTAAAAATATTTGGGTAATTATTAAGAAGATAATGCCTGTCAAATTTTTCCTCTGCACTACTTGCAAAAAAGCAGCAGTGCCAACTCCAAAATAAGAGGTCACATTTATGAGAACATTCTCATATTTCCTGCAGCAGTAAGAACCCTCTTCCTAAAAGTTTAAAGTGAGAGGACAGTAACTGCTTCCATCTGCAGAGTATTTTACAACATTAGCAGGTAATAAGGAATACACACACAAGTTGTACAACCCAGACAAAAGCTGTATTAGCACTGAAGTATACCCAGAGGTTCATCCCTAATAACTCACGTGTAAGAGTCCAATACAGACAGTAGTCCTTGCCAGGCATATGACATTGGAGAGAAACATTAACTACTCTTCATCTAGTGATAGCAGAAAGACACCACAAATTCTTTGGACAAAGCATATTTAGAACTGATGAGTATCATACGATAAGCTAGTTTCACATATCCCTCAGTTTGACTAGCACATTACGAATTAGGTATCTCTACATAGGAGTAACATTTGCTGTGTTCAGAGGCTCAAGCAACAAAAACACTCCTTTTCAGAAACACTACTATCTCCTCCCCTTATTTTAGGGTATCCCATACGTGTATCCTGATCAATGTTTTACCCTCTGTGCCAACACTAAAAATCTAGCACACTATATACTGCCAAACAAATCAGGAAAGAGTCACTGAACACCTCCTCACTCCCTCCTAAAAACCCCTAGATAGTTTTCAGCTTGCTCAACTCTGATGTAGCTGCCTGGAAAGCCTCATGAATATTAGTGAAGAAGGATGACACAGACACAACACATCCACTATCACTGAGGGTAAACACACAGATTGGCTGAAACTGATCATGAAACATGATCTGCTCCACTATTTTGGTCTTCCCCTCTCTCTTCTTGCCTCAACTACCAGTTCCTAACCTCACCAAGCAGTGACAGCATAAGGCTGACAACCAACACCCCCAGCAACAGAGATGCGAATACTCAGATCTCTTCCTTCAAGCTGTTTGTTCACAGGCTCAGATACCCAAATCTACATCCAACTCACACACACTGGATGTTTGTTTTCCCTCTCACTTTTTTTGGTAGCTTTTCATGCCACACTTCTGGAAGTAAAACCAGGTAAGTTTCATTCTAAGAAGTTAAGACTACTGAGCAATTTCAGTGACTACCACAACCAACCCACAGAGATGTTTATGTAGGGAATTAGAACAGCACAGAATCCTTTCATGATATATTTATTATACGAGCTTCCAGTTTGCAATATGTATCAGGTTTCCTATAAGTAATTGCATTTTTCACACAGTTGAAACTGTTAAAAGTTATCACAACTTAACCTTCCAATGCAGTCCTATGGTCTTCCTTAAACTTGTTCAAGTGTTCCATTAGCTCAAGATTTTCTATTAATAGAAGAAAATACTTTCCACATTATGCTGACAAGAAAAAAACATTTCTTTTTTATATTATTTAATTAGTCAGGGAAGACGACACTGTTTAGCTTTAAATACTAAACACTGAAGTACTATGCACTTCAACACTTCCTTCATTTTTGTTTCTACCACGGATTGACAAATAGAACCCACATTTCCTTAGAATTGTCTCTTCTCCTGCCTGGCACACTATCTCCTCACAACTGGGCATTGTTGTTAAATACAGGTTGCAAGAGATGGTAACAGTGGGACAGCAGTAGAAAACAATTACAAGCAGCACTCAAATACTTTCTGTAGTACCCTTCCCAGACGTTTTGCTATCTCCTTTTAAGCCTCACCCTACAGGTCAGAAGAGGCCAAGAATAGTATTAATGTGTTTTTACTGCCCCTCACAGAGTTACAATCTATCTCAGTACCTACCTGAACATCTCTAAAAGATTTCAAGCCTCTTTGTTATTTCCTGCTAAACCACAGCCTTTGGCAAGAAATATTTTTTGTCCTTTAGCATTTAACAACCCTGCATTGAACATCACCACAATAACAATCTTATGACAAGCTGCTCCTGAGGCTCAGCGTAGAGGCTTTTACCATTCACAACAATCATTTATTTTCCTTTCCCTTCTCACTTAGTAGTTTGAGAAGTTCATAGCTTTTTTAAAGCTTTTAAAGAAGATTTAAAGAGCCAAGAAAGGTTTTAAAGAACAAAGTTAGTGATGCTCATCCCAAATTCCCATTAACCGTAAGATTAAAACTATTCCTGCAAGAAAACAGCAGAGTACCATTATCCACATCGCTCCTAGAAAAAGCCATCATTAGATTCTCTCGTTATAGCATTAGACAACTGCTTAGTAACATCTACACCTTGCCCATGCGCACACAGCATGACTAAAAAGGTACAAATGAAGTTAATCTAATCACTGGAGTTATACTGACCCTACCAATTGGTAAAATCTGGTGTGAAAGTATGAGGTTACTCTGAATCTACATCCAATACTTTTTAATACACTGTACCACATCACTCAGGTAGCAACTTCCACTCTGTAAGCTACCTGCTGTGCCCAAGGGAGGCTTCTAGTCATCAGTGAATGTGTTATCTTTAGAAGTCCAGGAAAGTAAATGATCACTTAAATTAATCAAGCATGAATGTGAGGTGGAAATACAAGCTGGCCAATCAAACTATCTGCTAAATGGCATTTGTATCAGTTGCAGTTTGCTGCAGCTGAATATTGTTTCTAGCTCTTGGTCATGTTTTCAGACAAGGTCCTAGAGCTCTAAAACTTCTTTCTAAAAGGAAAGTGGTTTATAAAAAAAAGTATTCAAAAAGCATTTTAGAGCATTCTTATCCCATGTCCAGCCAGACATATATACACACACACCCCCACACGATGACTTAGGAGAGGGAAAGGGAAGAGTCACATAGACGAGCTGGAGTGTGGAAAAACTTAACAACAGGGTGACGGATTCTATAAACTGTTCTCCCAAAGCACACTACAGCAGCCAGAACTGCAGCTGCCAAAACTGTTTAAGAGAATAGTCAGTCTCATCTCTAGAATGACCAAGACCAGTGAGGTTTTGAATGTGTGCTAAGTAACCATGGTGTACAGTAAATAAAAGGTGAATCAACTAATTCCATGTGATCAGTTACAAAAGTCTAAGGAAAGAACTGAGTGTTCAACTAGAAATAGTGTAATCCGTTTTGAAAGAAATGCAGAACTTGGCAAAATTAGGGCTGAGTAAAAAAAATTATTCTGGTCTACCAATTGGTGTCTTATTAAGAAGGACATCTCATTACATATTGCTATTTCTGCTGTGTTCCTACACGAATCTTCCTCAAAAATACCATGCATGTATCAGCAAGGACAGTTCACATACTGGCCTTAGAAGTGACCTTCTAACTTTATGGCTAATTGACATAATCTGAGAGAATTACTGTCTAGAGCAGAATTTGAAAGCTAGACACTAGCAGCTTGGTTGTCAAGAGCTTTCATCAGCATAGCACTACAGCAATCCAGGCCACTTGTTCAGGTACGTACCTAGCTAAACGTACCTAGCAGAATCTAGCCTCTGCTAAAGTCAAGTTGTTCAAGGAACTGCTGTCGCATGGCCGTTCTGCGGCTAGAGCCACTGCACGTCTCTGCTCTTAACTCCTAGGAGATTATCGTCTTGCCAGGAGTAGGCCAGTGCACCCAAATATCAGTGGCACCAATACTACCTTAAAAACTCACATCAATTCTAGAGAGACAGCAAAGGGCATGAAGGAAAGTCACATAAGGACATAATCTAGAAGTTCAAGTGAAACTTGCATGGTTGATAGTCACTACTTTAAAAAGCAGGTAACTTCACAATTTCATAGATGCATAACAAGCACAGAAGATAAAGTGTTATCTCACAACATGACAAGGACAACATTAAACACGTCAATACCATGCCTTGCATGACAGACATTGTGTAAGAAAAACCTCCACAGTAGCAATTACAGGACTGCAAAGGAGACAGACAAGAGCCCTCTAGACTAATGAAAACCAATTAGGAAGAAAACAAAGACCCATGTATATTAGGCTACAACCCTAACATCTGAGTCATACCAAGATGTTAATGACAGCAGGCACAGCCCAAGAAGATGGCTTGAAACTTTCTACACTAATCCCAGCTCATGCAGTCTCTTAAACTGCTTTATTGAGACAAGACAATGTCTTGTCTAGAGATGGGGCTGGTTCAGAACTTGCCATACAAGCTGCCACCCAGAAGGGCATGTTTTATTTAGCTGGAAGCAGAAGTCAAGCTGGGATACTAGCTAGTTCCACCTCATGTTAAGCTGTTCCACTCCCCTCAATGCAGCAGTAACAGCTAGAGTTAGCTCCTGCAAACAGCCGAGGCTGTGCAATTTTAACTCATATTACAGCTTAACATTAATTTTCTTTAACTGCATGAAGTACAGTTATCTCTACTGTATTTCTGTATAAACAAAGATGGTGGGTCACATGTTACTTGTGTGTAGGGTGGTTTTTGTTGGTTATGTTTTTAAAAAACAAAACAAGGAATCTATTTTTTTCACTTCCTAATACTTTGACTTTTAAGTAGTCAGAAAGTCTTTTCCTGTTGGATTTTTTTAATAACCAGAAGCTCTTTAATTGTATGCACGTATGAAAAAATTTTAAAGAAACTCTACAAAATGTCTTTACATTAAGTAATGCACAATGCTGCTCTGGCGTAAGAGACTAAGAAATTCTAACCTGACTTGTGTAAGTCCTTCAGAAAGCAGGATCTATGCCATACAGCAGCTATATTATCCCTTCCTAGAACTTCCTAGATGAGTTCCCATCATTCAGTACCTCACTCAAAACACAAAAGAAACAGGCTTTCTGTGTAGTCGTGTTACTATTCTAGCAAAGACTGGGAAACAAGTCAGCATGAAAATCACATCCAGCCTCTGAGTAAATCTGATTTCCTTTTATTTAAGGTAATACAAATTGTGAGCTGCCTTAAGTATTGAATATGCACACGTGCAGCTCATAAGCAGAAAAGGAGCATCACATCTTTTGAGTAAAGACATCTTCCAAAGCTAAAACCATTTCTTCCTACATTCCCAGGAAAACTACATTAAACCATACACTCAAAAAAAGTTTTATCATCTTCAACTCTGACATAGTTGAATTCCAACAGAGTAATTAACTGTCCTACTCTAAAAAGGACTTTTCAGAGAAAGCTCTCGGATTCCCAAAGCTTCCTCATGTCTGACAGCACAACTTATGAAACACATTTGGACAGAATTGAGACCTATTCAACCCTGCTTCTATGGGGCAACAGCACAAGCCCTATGATGGCACAAGCTGAAATCTCTCATTCTGCAAGAAATCAGTCAGGGCAGTCACCTAAAGTGTCCAGGGTCAGAACTCACAGTAAAATTTCTTAAGCATATTCAGACATCACAACACTGATTACTTGTACACCCATACTGAGACACTTTACCAGCAAGAACTCAAGTTTCCACTAACCTTCAACATTTGAGCTAAAGTGGGGACTTCACAGCAGGCAATTTAAAAAAAAAACCACAAAAACACAAAACCAAACCAAGAAAACTAGGGAACAAGTTACTACTCAGTTTAACTATACAAACCATTTTCATTACCCACACAGCAGGCAGAATAACACAGAACAAGAGGGTGATCACACACCTACATACTTTCTCTAAAGTAGTAACTCCTCTCTGAACTGTTAGGTAAGAGGCTAAATGTTGCTTGACACATACCAACATTAAGATATATTTGAAATATAGCTTGATTATCTGCAAACATACTTCATGGGCAATCACTCTATAGGTGCTGCCTGGCTAAGAGGTAAACACAGACAGAAAGGTCCTCTCAAACAAGCTACATCTTAAGTTACATCAGGCTGATGTTAAACATTAGGCCAAAACTGATTAACTAGTTTTGATGCCTTCATCTCCTCAGGAAGAAAGTCCCATTGAGCTAAGGTATAGGTCAATTCATGAGTACCTCTGGTCTACATGCCTTCTGCTCCCTGAACAGACTCACTTTGGGTGAAGCATTTCAATCTGTTCCTTCAGACCATGTCTGACATTTTGCTCATAATGAGTTTGTGTCAACGACTGGGAGGTTTAGCACAGGAACAAGCTGCAGCCACGTCATAGTTCAAACAATGCCCAAGAAATTCTAAACTAAGTGGAGCTGTTTTCTAGATGTTTTCCAATACACATACCCAGAATTATGAAGTGACACAGCACAAAAAAAGGCTGCCTTTGCTCTTGAACTATGAGCTCTCCTAGACCTATAGGACTCATGAAAAGAGGAGATAAGGCATGTGGAAACAGTGTTTTAAACAATAACAATAATTTTCTGTCCACCAAGACTGTCTTTTACTCCACTGAATCACACTACTACAAATACACAACAAAAATACCATGTCCTGCAGTTTACAAGCCTTGTGATGAAAGGAGAAACACTTGTAACCTGACTCTAATTGAAAACACTATGGAATATCACCACAAATGTTATGTGTAAACAGATTTTTTCATGTTCTGTTCTCATCAATGTGTGACCAAATCATAAACCACGTAGTATCAGCCTAACACCTGCTGAGTGATACAAACCATTAAAACCAGAATAAGGATTTTCATAATAGCAAGCATTATGGAAGATCCATCAAGATAGTAGTTCTTTGAACAAGCTATGTGAGGGCTAAGTACAATATTCCTCTTGTAACTTTCCTTATAATTGCAATACAGACTTTGATAACCAAGAAACTTTTTTGCATATTGCATACATCACAGTCAAGTTTTGACTAAACTTACCTTAAACACATGTTCTAGAAAGGCTTGCCGTGCGAAAAGCTTTGTGTTGATTTCACTACAACAGGATGCAGGAGGAAAATAGGAAGAAAGTACACATGCGTGCGCACTTAAAAAAAGTTGTGGGTAAAAGAACACAGTTCCAGTGTTTACCCTCAACGCAGCACAATAGAACTGAGAGCTCCTGCCTTCCTGCAACACTTCGCTGCACTCCAGGCCTTTGAGGAGGAAGTGCCACGTTCTATCATCAGTCACTCTGTACTGAGCTCCTCAAATGTAAGGGAGCTAAAGAGTTGTAGTCCAAACTCTATGATGTGTAAGAGTTTATCTTAAACTTTCTCTATGTCCAAATTAAGAAAAAAAACCAAACAAGCTGTTTATGAGAACATTCATCCCGCAGAGTAAAACTAAGTCAGGCAGCTACTTACCTGGTTCAGATTGTCCAACTACTAGAAAGCAGTGTACACAGGAAAGCATAAACTGCCTGCAATCTGCAGAATTATGCTTTTAAAAAAGAAACACTACATATCAATGAAAAAGACTTCTAGAGCAAGAATAGTAATTTAGATTGTTAGAGCTGAAAATTTCTTCAGCCCACCTATTTCTGCTTTGATATGACAGGTTTTGTGCCTTGCCCTATGGTTGGTCAGCTGAGGTGTATTTCATCCATCTTTCTAACTTTTTAAAAGACAGTAGAAGCTATAGACTTTTACCATAGACATACACATTATTCCACCCTAGTTTACACAGACTAGTTATTCTACACAGAAGAAATGACTACTTATCATAATACCTATGCCTGCTTGTATGTATGAAAATACCTTCCTTCATGCAGTTCTTCAAAAATTGGCTAAGCTAATGACCATGGTTACCACAAAAAAAAGCTATCAGTGAGGAGACCTTGCAATTCAGTTATATAGCATGTGTAGTATTCAGTTTCATGGTGGTAAATACTACTAAGATGATGAACTTAAATAGTGCCTGCAAATTCAGGACACAGTGACTGCAGTGGATGTAAGTTTAAACCCGTAACACTCAACTCTTCAGTAAGTTGTCTTCATGTTAACTTCCAAGTTCACTATGGCACCTTAGAAGAAGCAATACCTTTAATACTTCTTGCTTCAGAGCCAAACAAGATGCTCCAGCCCTTCCTCTCAAGACTTAAGTCCATCATGGAAGTTAACATATGTCTAGGAAAACAAAAACACTGAAAAGAGTTGTTTTTCTATTTTAGTGCATGATCACTTTTAATAGTCAGTACAGGATTCAAACCATTTCAGTCAATCCTCTCTCTCACAAAGAAACACAACTTCCTTTTGGAGGACCACCTTTAGCTTTCTGGCACATTTTCCACATCCAGAACTGTTTGGTTTCTTTTTCAAAAAATTTCAAAACCAGTCCCTATAGCTGCATACAAAGTAGACACATGCAGCAAAACAAAACAATTCTGTGAAAATACAGCAGATTGAGCATCTACACTTCTTCAATAACTACAGCTGAGCAAGTGTCTTAAGTTTGCCTTGTTACTTAAGTAGGGCCAACTTTTGTGCTCATGATCCTCTATGAGACCAAGGTGGTATGCCAGAAAACAGGAATGAACTCTTGTTAAGTGACACTCAAAATGGTATATAGTCAGAGTGAAATCCAACGAAAACAAGTTCATGCTTCTGAGAATGGCACTGTAAGAACCCTTACACAGCATCCTTACGAATTGGTACGGTGTTATAAAAATAGGAAAGCACACAAGCTTTGCTATGAATTTCGTCAGGCTCCTAATACACAGGAACTAAAAGTAACATGAGTTAACTTTAAGCTACAACATATTGATAGTTTCTATGTACTCCTGAAATAGGTAAGTTAACAGAAAAACTAGTAAGTATGAACTAATCCAAAGTAGATCCATAGCAATTAACTTCTCTCAGCATTAAACAAAATTTGCTTTCAAAATTTCAGTTTAAATGCTTTTGGTTTTATATTGAAATTCTAATAAATAAATTTGAACCAGAATAACTGGTAGAGGATAAACAACAGAATTCTACATTAAACATGTTTTTAGCACTGTTACAACAGTAATACAGCATTCCAGTTTTGAAACTGTCCTTTTGAAGCAGAGGTAGTGATGGGAACAGTTTGCTTCAACATGGTCTGTGTTCAGTCTCAAACCAAGACACTGGCAGTGATATTTGGCACCCTTATAAAGCATCTACAAACAGCAAGTGCCATTTCCCATTTACAAGGTTGACGCAGGGGAAGTAAAAAAAAAATCAGATGAGCTGTAATTACTGTAGAAGTGTATTAGAACTATCAACAAGCTATAAGATTATATTCTGTCTTTCATATGAGAGATGGAATTAATGACTGAGGCATGACCTTCTCTACTACTGCTGTTTCTCTTTAACAAATTACGTCACCTAAATAAGGGGACTCTCCTTATTTAGGTCCTGTCAACTAACCAACTGTCCAGCACTAGAGTGAACATAAGCAGGAACTTGGGTGTATACATAAGTAAATATTTTGTCACTGTTGTGTACATTTCACATAACTGAAACTAATTGTGAGAAGTCATTCAGCACTCATCACACAATAGTTTAAGTTCTCAAGAGGTTAACAGCATAAAAGCTCTAAAAAGAAAAAAGTAAGAAATGCAAACGTCAACAGGAAAAAAAAAAATCAGTGAGAGCAGGTGATTTCTTAATAAAAGACTCTTACAGATGCAAGTGTTCTATTAAAGATATACTGGGGAGGTAACGTCCACCAAAACACTTGTAATAACACTTCAATAAAGGAAAACTATTACCTTTTGCTTAGGGTTTTAAGCTAGGTCTTACAAGATCCAAGTTCTAGACAAGTTCTGCCAGAGGCTTGTTATTTGAGGATGGACAGATTCCTGCACTCTGATAGGGTTACAAACTCCCACTTATTTTACCATTAACCAAGACTTTAAAAAAAAAAAAACAAACAATCAACCAAACTTAAGTTCTAGTCTGAGAGGCATGAACACCAGAGATTTGCAACTAGACAAAAAAAAAAAAAAAAAANAATTAGACAAAAAAAAAAAAAAACCAAACAAAAAACCTCTTCTAAGTTACACTCTACAACTACAAGCTCCAGTAAGTTTGCTAGTTCACAGTGACATTTGGCCATCAGAACTTGTATAAAGACAAAACCTGAACATACTAGCATGGATTTAACCCATATTAGTACTTAAAACTTTATTCTTGGAACATTTGAGTTTATGATAGTAGCAAGACTGACATGGGCCCAAGATACCAGAGACACTAAGCGAACAGATCTCTCCCAAATGAGTCAAAGTTACATAACCCAGCACGGCCCATGCAAAGTTACGACAACTAACAGGTAACCCGGCCTCTGAAACATCGTATTTCACTAAGAACATTACCAACTGCCTAGGGAGTTTCTGAAAACCAGTGATTAGAAACTGCTGCAGGCAGTTTGTAAATTCTCAGATGGGCGATTAGAATGAACAGCTTAAATATATTTAGCTTCCTGGTTTTGTTTTCCTCCCTTCATTTGATTTTTTTCATGATGTCCATTGCCTTCTTTCAGCAAAGTAACATTGCTGTAATTGGATACACAATTAATCATTATTTGTACTCCAAACTTTTCTGTTCAGTTTCAGCCATGAAATGCATACCTCTTAAGAAACTGAACTCACACTCCATTTAAGAACCTAGATTACTGTCAAATCAAAAATAATCCTGAATTTAAATTTAGCCATTCTCAAGCAAAAGTGTCCATAAGTGCTCTGCATCACTGCAGCTTAAGTCACTAAAGTTAAGCTGATGCAACTTTCAAAAACATTCAGTGCTGCACCCAAGAGGCTCAGCATCTTTTCCTCAAGGAAGAACAGGTGTACAACGCTAGTCCGCTTTCCATCAGTAACCACAGACATATAAAAACACTGCAAAGCTTAGTGTGAAGCTTACTGCACAGGATTCTGGTAAGATTCAGCCTGAGGAAATCTGAATACATAGAGAAAAGGAAACAAGACTACAGAAGGGAGCAACAAGAAATTAACTCTAAAAGCCAGAATAATAAGACATTGCTTTGCGCAGCAGCAAAGCTCACCCTTTGGAAGCCTCACAGTTCCACTGACAGCAGCAACTTGTTCTTTATAAACTTTGTAAACAAAAACTAAGTGGGATGTCCTTGAAACTTCAACATGGCAGTTGCAAGTTACCTTCCTCAGTTTATGTAGGTTAAACGAAAGCAAGAAGCATCTGCTTCTTTGTTCAGGTATCTTCAAATTAATAGGATGTGCTAGAGCCATACATCTGAGAAAAAGTATTTTATCTGTAAAATTAAATAGTTAGATATCAAATACGCACTTTACTATAAAACTGTCCTGTCAGAGTGAATGCAATGAAGTTTTCCTGAGTACTCATGCTCAAGACTTACTTTCTTTGAGGATTTAGACCCAGACACTGTTTTATTAAGAACCATCCTATTTGCAATGATGACTTCAACTGCTTCAGACAGTCTGATAAACTATTTTAATTTCTTCATCCGTACCACAGACTAGACTTCAATATTTTTTAATGCCATCAGGGTGCAAACGACAAGGGGACCCACACTTGATACTGC
Organism: Aramus guarauna; assembly: GCA_013400195.1. Lineage (NCBI taxonomy): Eukaryota > Metazoa > Chordata > Aves > Gruiformes > Aramidae > Aramus > Aramus guarauna. Next base: position 349,127 of record VXBL01009312.1, read on the forward strand.
ATATTTTGAAAGGGACCTAACACACAGTAAGGCAGCAAGTTTTACTCAGCAACCACAAGCATGACCTCAAGGCACGGTAGTCTCCTTGTATTACAGATACTTACCCTCTAGCTAACATAGATGTAGTAACATGTTTCCCTGAAACTGCTTTAGTTTTAGGATACAGCTTAGTCCTATTAAAATTCGTATCAACAGCTATAAAGTAGACTTCCAAAACCAGTTATATTGGTAAGAAGTACTTTATTCTTTGTACTACATGTATCTCCGCACAAGAGCTATTCTGGGGAAGAAAAACCATGATAACATAAGCAAGTGTCCCTATATAGGAGACACCTGTGGTTACTAAAGTTCTGGAGCCTCACTAAACCACTCAGTTGCAGTATAGTTAAGAAATATCTTTCAAACAGGTGCAGAATAGACAAGACAGAGCTATCTGTGTTAAATGAAACTTTCCCATCAGCAGCTCTTAAGGTTTTCAGCATCTGCTGGGACAGTGGTGCCTGGATGCCTGACATTCCTAGTGTCCGCAGCATCTTCGGGGACAGTGGTGTCCATGGTACAAACAATTCTCCCAGCAGACAGAGATCTCGGAAGACAGTGGACCTAGTGTTACATTAATCTTCCCAGCATCTGTTCGGACTACTGCAATACCATATCCATACTAAATAAAATGTCACAGCATCTGTATTGTCCACTCCCCACAAATAGTATCAAAGAACATTGTAGACCAACAGCCCATCAAAATCAGAAAAAATCCAAAACAGAAGATACATGCAATTTTATTACAAATATCTGTACCTTCACAGTCCATTTCTATACTAGAAGACTTAACTGTAATTAAGTCTTCAAAACCCTTCTTTTACATTCCCTGGTTGTTCAGAAAAACTATTCAGTTTTCAAATCCGTCACTTGTTTCAATTTTTTTCATCCTTAATACACTACTTTCCAGTCTTCATGCTTTTATTTGGTATACTAATACACTGTAAATAAAGAATTCTCTGTCTTTTAGAATTAAAAAAAGACTTGAGATGAAGTCTCTTATTCAGCTGTCCCAGAGACAGGGAGGTGTGTGTGTGGATTTTTGGTTGTTTGTTGGGGTTTTTTTTGTTTGGTTTTTTTTTTTAATTGATAAGGAAATACAAAGTTTTTCATAACACTGCATCCATGATGTAATACTTTTCAAGTCTACTTAGAACATTAAGTTTTGAATTCAGAAAAAAAAACTAGTTTATGAAAACTGGATTGTTAAGCCCTACCATTTGTGTGTGAACCACGGCTCAAAATTTGAAATTTAGGTGTACATAAAGTCATTCTAGATTCAAATTACCAACCTAAGAGTAGGAAAAAAAAATATCTATCTTTGCTCTCTTCAAGTTCTCATTTCTCCATTGTATAAGTTCACTTCAAGGACAATTAAAAAAAAAAATCTCATTAGCAGCCTTTATCTACACACTATTGTCATCACTGTACAATTTCACCTAAAGTTCCCCACCACCACCACTGTGATTTGTCCAAATACCCATTATGAGTGGCACATACTACACAGGGTATACTTGAAATATTTTTCTGAAGGACAGAGACACAAACATACATTTCTCTAAAATCACATATGTATTATATTTTTTTACTGAAAAGCAATGTAAATCCTATCCAAAAGAATAAAAAAATGGAAGCAAGCAATTGACCTTTCAAGTAAACTAAGCCCTACATCATTTAAGTTAGGTTAAAAAAAAGAATGTTATTGGTTTCATAGAGAAAGAGTATCTCGGGCTATTCAGTCTCTGAAAACCTACCCTGTCAAATAATTATACATATAAGCAACTACATTAAGTATAATAAAAAAGCAGGTGGAGTTTGGTTTTTTTTGGCAAACCATTTAATAAAAGCAACTTAAAGCAAAGCTTGCCAAAACTCCTGTAAGGCCCACTGCTCAGAAAATACTGTGCACCTGCTCAGTTTATGCTAATACCTCTATTCACCTATATAATTAACCGTGTCTAAATTAATACCTATTAAGTGGTTTGAGGAGAGCTATTTTATTTTCTAAGGCCTTTCAAAACATCAAATAAAAAGATTAGAAATGGATTAAAGTGAACACCAGCTAGCTCATGTTGTATTTTAGGAGTTTTATTATCTTGCCAGATTATGCATTAACTACTTTCAACACGGATTGTGAGCTAAATTTAAGCCAGAAACCACGCAGTGTTAATAGAAACGTACCCTGCCACCAAGTCAAGAAGTTTAGCTCCACTTCAGGAAGTTTCAGAGCGGCTTCAACGGAGCAGACATCGAGCACCAGAAGACCCAAACACCCCCCCAGAAATACACCTTTTCACCACCATTATGATCCTTACAGTAACCCTTTATCTTCCCGAGCTGACATCAGGCATTTTGAACAGGAGGGGACCTCAGCCAGGCGCGCAGTGGGGCTCCAAGCGCTGCGTACACACTTCCCACATCAAGAGCGTACAGTTTCACCAGCAAACCGAGTACGTCCCATGCATTACAGATTTACAAGAGAAATCAAAACAGCAGGTGCCTTCCCCAATTAGACGGGCCTCTTCAAGAGTAAAATTAAGACTATTTTACAGCAAAAACACCCACGCTGTGGAGATGGAGGAGACCGCAAGCGCAGGATTGCTCTTCCCAGCCTCCGCTGGGTTCACACGTAGCTCTCGTGTGGAAGAGGCTCCCTCAGCCCACCTGCGCTATGCCATACTCACTCTCCACCTGCGCCGTTCCCAACTTACCTACTCACCTGTGTAACGCAAAAGCTCGCACTGCTGGCAGTTCCTCAAGTCTTTTTTTTGGAGCCCCAGGGCTCTTAGGTTTGGGCTTTGCCGTTTCCTTTTGGCCAGACACTCCCACCACCAGCGAGGCGGCAGCGGCACGCAGAAGCAGCTAGAAAGTTTGCCACAATCTCTACCTTCCCCCGCAATCCGCTCCTCTCCCCGCCTCAGACTCCTCTCCTTCCTGGCGAAGGGGACTGGCTTTAAGGGCGTCAGCGGAGGCGACACTTCTCAGAGAGCTTTCCTGCCCGCAGCGCTACCTCAGCCGTGCCGCACTGGAAGCGCTCCCCCGCTGGAGGGCGGCTCCGGGCCGGGCCGGGCCGGGGGGCGGGGGGAAGCCGGGGCAGCAGCGCTCGCTCGGGGCTGCCGCCGTGTTTACCGCGAGTCTCATGCTCGCCGCGAGAGCCACGGTCCGCCCTGACATCATTCATTCTCTCTCTCTCTCTCACACACACACCCGCCCACTCCATTTCCAAACAGTGACTCACCCCGGCGCTGCTGCTATTCAGAGGCAGGGCTAGAAAAACCGGCAGGACCTCTAACGGAGACCCCGCCCGCTGATAAAGGTGGCGCGTGGCAGCGCTGCCCCGCCCGCTCGCTCGCTCTCTCCCCCCGCCCCAACCCGCGCCTCTGCGCGCGCGCGCTGCCCGCCGCCCCGTGCGGCCGGGGAGCCTCCTCCCGGCGCCGCCAAACCGCCTTAACGGGGCCGGGCACGGCACCTCCTCCGGGGTACGCCAGGCCTCGGCAGATGCGGAGATGCCGGTGCCCTCCCAGCGCTCCCCCCGGCCTCTCCCCTCCCTGCCCGCAGCCTCTGCCCGGACCCCAGCTGCCATGCCCGCAGCCGCCTTCTCCTCAAGCCGCACACGCCTCTGCCGGGGGGGCGGGGGAAGGGTTAAGTTAGCCGGCAAAACGGGACCCCGGCATCTGTCCTGCACCCGCGAAACATTTGTTAACAGACAAGCATCGCCTCCCGGGAGCCAGCCGGCGGCAGAGGCACAGGTGCTCGGGCCGCCCCAGCCGCCGGGGGCCTGGGCCGCGCTCCCATCGCCAGGCCAGACCCGAGCAGGGAAGGGCTTCCCGGTTTTACCGGGGGATTTGATTCCCCGAACTCTGTTCTGAAGTGAGGGATGACTGTCGCTGAATTCCCCCGCTTCTCATGCGTTTCACCCCTGCCTTGGGACCTGGCTCGTTCCCCATCGTTACGTACCAGATTCGTGGGGAGTTCCTGGTGTGGGAACGCGGGACTGGCGGGGGGAGGGAGGGGGAAGACGGTGTCAGCTCATCCACACCGAAACCGGCTTTGGCCGAGGTGCACCCGTCCTGCCTTCAATTCCCGCGGCGGCAGCCACCAGCGCAGTCACATGAAAGGGAGGAGACGTGGTTCACAGCCCTGGAATCGAGGAAGGCACCTGACCCTGTATTTGCTGCATCCCTGGAAAGCCCCCTTCACCCGGCTGTCCGCCGTTCTGCTGGGGTGGCTCACACTTTGTTTTCTCCCACAAAAGCTTGGGGGAAGGGAGGGGGGATCCGCTTATATTCCAGCACAGGGTGGAAACATTTTCTGCACTCTCAGAGTTCTGTGGGACAGGGAAACTCTACCCTGACCTAATAGCGACAGGCAGAGCGCTGGTATAGCCAGGATTTTAAGTTTTCCCTCCTGCAGGCTTAACACAAATAGTATATTATAACCAGATAAACAATTCAGCCAGACTGCTGCTGCTCGGTGAATGCACATACACTACACCTGTAGAGCCAAATCAAAGAAATCAGTTTGAACCTTCACCCCCTGCTCCAGTTCCCTCCCTCCCAATTCCCGTAAGTGGGTTGTGCATCCTTTAAAATGAATCTGAAAAACCAACAGAGGCAGGGCAGTGTGTTTGCTTTTTTAACTGGTTACAGAGACCTATATATACACACTTAATTACATGCAAGTCTTTGCAGAATTGGGTTTTACTTGAAGATGTTATACAGAGGATAGTGACTGAGGAGTAACAGTTCAAGAGTAGAAATAGTAATGAGTAAGAAATGTTTCTATAGGCAAACATACCTATAGCAAGTGCTAGACAGAGGGCTCCCATATTTTTTTTTAAAGCCATTTAAGGAAGAAAAGGACAAAGAACTCTTAGAAGAAAGAAGGGACGAGTTACTGCCATTTTTCTAAGTTATTTAGATACAACAGCCATCTGCGACACTGTCCTTTTAGTTTTAATATTATTCTTTGAAGCACTGCGTTTGAAAGCAAAAACTAACAGTACACGAGCTCGCTGTTCTAGGCTAGACTCCACATCCAGCCCTACAAGCCCATCCTCACAGTGAGCTGTTGAAGCAGCGGAGAACTTGGGTGCGGAGCTCCCACTGAGCTCAGGGGTGCATCTAGGAAGAGCGGCTTGCAGGAGATCTTCTGTGACTAATTCGGCAACGGCCGTGGGCAAGTCTCGCATAGCAACAAACTTCTGAGAGCAAGTGAAGTCACAAAACTTGGCAGAGGAATTAGCAGCACATCTCTTCATCATTGCTTTAAACTAGATTAACTTCACAAGGTTCTTTTCAAACAGGAATTAAGAGGGAGAGAACTTAAGACTTTCAGAACGACAACTTATTTTATGAGGAAAAAGTAGCCTCTCAGATACATACAAAATTCTTTGGGGAGACCAAAATACAAGTCACATTCCCTCTCACCTCCCAGGGAGGCGGATGGGAGGGAGAAGAATTTTGAGGGGAAAAAAAAAAATTACTGTTCCTTTCAGCTGGAGCAAACCCAGCATCTTTTTCATTACTGTTTATTTTTCTCCCCTTTCATGAGATCAGCAGGGATATTATTGGAAACAGTAATTCCATAAACGAACACAGCCAGCCTGTGTCTTGAAATTCTATTTCCAAAAAGACACCCAGGCAGTTTTCAAAGGCAGCTACCACCAGAATCCTGCTTAGAGCCATGGGACAGAACTAAAGCTGCAAGATAGGATTTGTGTGGGGGGAAGCAAAAACCATGTAAGTATTTCTAGTTCAAACTGACTTTACAGTTTATAGACAGTGTAAACAGTAGTACAAAAAATAGCCTACTTGTAGCCAAGCCATAGCAGACATCTATGCAGAAATTCAATAGGGAAGAACTATATATCTGTGCCCACCCTAAGTATTTTCAGAACTAATGAACTGTATAAGCATACATGTTCTAATGAGTTCACACATATCTGTAGTCTTTATTACAGCTGTGTTAAGGGCAGATGAAAACATACATAGATATTTTACAATGAAGCGTCATGTACACCCACCCCCCAATAAGTATAGTCCTTCATAATTCTTACTTGCTTTTTCTTCAGGTAGCATGTAAATCAAGATAATCCTGCAAACTGCTTCCACACAGACCAAACACTATGCCCTGATTCTCACAGCAGTCCTGTTATATCTGTGAAGGTGCTAATTGCTACTGCTACCCTGAAGCAGATTAAGTAACTCCAGAATGATTTATTATCCCCATCCAATTATTAAAGAATAAAATACACTAAAACCAAATGTAAGCAGACTATCAATTCATAAAGAGATTCTGCATCACCATACACTTGATAAATACTTAACACCACCTAACAAAAATAAGTTTTACAACTCTGGAATCGGATGCATTTCAGTGATGACATAAATTCTATGCCTCCAGCTAATTATTTTAATCAATTCACTAGTTCTTTTTCATCATCAAAGGCTTCAGAACAAGGAAAAAAGCTTACCTTATAGACTCACCATTGATATCACTATTTTTTTGGCAACTGAACAAGTAGATGAAAAGATAATCCACAGAAGAAGTTGTAAAATAAGTCTTTCCATCACTACCTCACAAGCATCATGGTTCAAGAGTACGTAGTCCTGCCCTACTACTGCACTACTCTAAGTCAGGACTTTAAGAAACACATTTATAAACCACAGCTAGCACAACCACAAGTTCTGCTGCTCAAACAGCAAGCCTATCTTAAACCAGTAGACACTGAACTCAAATAAACACGTAAAGAAAAAGAACACTACCTACTATAATCACTAAGCTGTTAAAACGAGTGCTGCTGTACTAAGTATACAAACTTAGAAGACCTTGGTTAATGCTACCACCACTTTGCAAGAAGACCCGCGAGCAAAGAAACCTCACCGAGGTTCACTAAAGCCAACTGAACCCGACTTCGGCCCTCCGGAGGGAAAACTCTGAGTGAAGAAAAACCTCCCCCGACCGCCCGCGGAGTACCTGCAGCCTCCGGCCCGGCGCCCCCACCGCTGCCCCGCCGCCGACTGCCGAGGCGCGGCCGCCGCCCGCCCTTCTGAAGCTTTCAAAGGAGGCGGGAAGCGGCGGCAGGCCCATGGCGGCCGGGCGGGCGGCCTGAGGGAGACAGCCCGCCGCGCCACGCAGGTGCCCGGCTCCGGCTGCCTGCTGCCGGCACGGCACGGCACGGCACGGCCCTGCCTCGCCTCGCCTCGCCTCGCCTCGGCCCTGCCCTGCCTCGCCTCCAGCAGCCGTGGTTAGCAATGTGGTCTTCAGGGACGGCCTGTCCAGCTTGGGACTGCTTGGAGCATCTCTGAAGGGTAGGGGCTTCCTCCAGCTACTCTGATTTCTGAGGCTTACAAAACCTGGGATTAGTGTTTGCCGTTTGTCTAATCTTAGTGCTTTGTACAGTTTACGTTCCTCAAAGATTGCTATATTAGCTGTTTTCATAACCAAAAGCTGAGCAGAGATACTAAGTTTCCCAAACTATTTTTACTCAGGCTCACACCTTATTGGGAACATCCTTGGATAATTTCAGGAAAAAATGGCTGAAGCTTTGTGGAATTTATACTCCATGATAAAGCTCATGGGAAAGAAAAACAGATTTAGACTACAGTATTTTTATTATTTTTCTTTAACAAAGCAATAACTGAAAACAAACTTTGCACTTTCTCCTCAGTGTTTCACTTCCATGAGCAGAAAAAGCTGTATCGCAAAGTTACCCCGTTCTGTCCTTTGGATACCGCTGTGGGGTTGGGGGGGCATTTGCTTGACTTCCAAATGCTTTTAGTATTCAAACTGTCTGAAATCAGACATGCTGTAGAAGCTGTGAAGTAAGAGAACCGATCCAGCTTCTTTAAACGGGTTTCCCTTATGACTGAAGCCAAAATTGATTTTCTATCTAAAAATACACGCATCCAAAATCACTGACTCCAGCTTCAGAGCTCTTTCTACACACAACAGCAGCATTTGAAGAAATGTTTTTCCTGTATGAAACTCAGCTTCGGAAGAAATAGTAAGAGTGCAGGTCCTTACTTGACAGAGGGTTTAGGGGGAAACAGGAGATGGGGGAACAATAAAAATAAATTCTAGTTTATTGTCTCTATCTGCAAGTTTGAAAATCAAGGTGATTCTAGGAAACTGCATCAAGCAGAAGTATGGGAAATATTCTCAACCTCTTTAGGAAAAGAGGTAACATTTTTGGAAACAACTAGTAGATCAGAAGAATGATGCCAGGCAGCTGAAAAGGCTTATTAAAGGCTTTTCTGTAACATCGTAAGAATTTCAGGATATGACATTAAATGCATGAAAATCAAGAGAAGACGGCTTAGCTGTAACAATTACCACAAAGTCAACTGACAGCTGAGTTAGCCCATTTTCTTTGCTCCTCAGCCTTACCTACTTTATCTTCTCTTCATGCTCCTGAATAGCTTTCCTGTCTAACATCTCTGATCCCATCTTTCCAGTGTAGCTTCCTTTTCATTTCTCAACCTTAGGATTTTTTCCAGCAAGCCCATCTGAAGCAGAATAGTTGTGCTAAAGCACTGCTAGCAACCATCCTCTTGCACAAAAAGTTTATAGGGCTTTTCACCAGTGAAGCAAAACAAAATGCCCCTAAATTTTAATACAAACTAACAGTAGCTGACCAGGAGGAGCTGCTAGATGATCTCTTTTTGTCTCTGCATGTGTGCTTTTTCTGTGAAGGAGAATTTTATCCTATTCAGTTGGGAAAGGGGAAAAAATAGAGGGAAAAGGAAGTAAGACTGGAATGTGAATGAGCAATCCAAAACTGCTAAGATTTACCTCTCCCCATTGAAGTTTACGAGCAATATAACTTTTCTCTCATTATCTTACATTTTAGGATTCTACTAGTATGAAGACTTTTTTTTTTTAGCAAAAGTTATTTTTAAACCTTAGCAGCTGACACAATTGCATGAGGGACAGGTGGCCTACTTAAAGAAAAAGTGACTGCTGTTATCATCTGAATGTAAATTCAGTATGAAACATATGGAGAGCTCTATCATACCAGGGTAACCTCCAATCTAATCTGCTATCCTGGCTCTGGTAGCAGGCAATGCAAGAAGCTTCATAATAGGAACAATGACAATATCAATAAAAGCTGGGAAAAGGACAAAAAGGAGTAAAGGATCCTTCTATTCTCGCTGCTTATCTACTTACCCTTCCGAACTACTTGATTTTTGTTTTCTTTCTTGCTGCATAACAGGAGATGCTTTTTCTCCTTTTAAATAAAAGGACCAGCAACCAACAAGTAGGGCTTAATGAAGTTAGGCACTGAACACCAAAAAATTGCTGCTTTTGGTGCATGTTTTTTTTTTGTGTAGGGTATGATACTCCTCAAATATGTAAGATTTTAATACAATCCCGTGCCTTTTTCTCCAAGAGTTTAAAAAGGTTTGAGGAAAAACACTGGAAGGTATACAAAATAGTCTCAAAGGAAATCTCACTATTACTTTGTGCAAGACTATAGAATAAAGCCTGACTGTGAAATAACGGCTAAAGACATTCTGACGGATATCCTTCAAGTAAGTAAGTGAGTCATGAACCTCAAATGAAGAAGCAAAAGACAGAGCTGACTCATATATCAGTTCTGAATTTCAAATATGACCTGCTTCTTTTGATATTCGGTGTATTAGCAGGGCTTTAACACATCTTCTTTTTCAGAGCACTCAAAAGATAAATGGGTTTGGTGAAAAGATGCATGTAGACCTTTGCTCCACTCTATTTGAAATGTATCCAGAAGTAATTTTGGGTTTATCATTATGTGGGAGCAAAAGGCTCTGATTCTACTTATGGAAAGTCAAGGCCAAGAGATTTGGCGCAGAGGCCCCAGTTGAGAAAACGTTGATTAATGGATGATTTTTTTAGACTGAAAAGCACTTCCTGATGAGTCTTTATGCCAGTTTGTATGTATCATCACACAGATGTGACTAGATGGCTTCTGATGGCATGAAGCCAAAGTAGAGGGATCCGGGTAGTGTTACGTCCTGCCAAATGCAAATTTACTGTTATAAAAATGTGTTCTAAAGTGTCTTTTCTTTTGATTCATAATTTTTAATTGATTTGGAGAAGGATGCAGAAAGGATGAGTCATCATACAGGGAGAAGGAGTCTCCCTATAATCTGATGAGGAAAAAAGACGAAGAATCTTCTCAAGTCTCCAGCTTGATCTCTAGCAGATCTCAGAAGAGATGAGGAGGCTACCACTTTTCCATGAAATGTCTCAGTGGAAAACACCATAGCATAATCTTGACTTTATGTACTGCAGGTTTATAAGCAGGCAGACCTTTGAGATGTCTTCATTGTTAAAGGCAGAGATTCTTGTTCTGCTCTTATAAATAAATCACAAGGAGTTGTAAATATAGATGTCTCCAAGGTTGCGCACACTAGGAAAGGCAATAGAAAGTAAGATGGTGATGGAAGAGTATTCTGCAATCTGAAGCTGATGGGAATCTTGTATCTAGTATGAATATAATCGATACTGATTAATTATGCGCTGAGCTGAACTGGCATTGTGCCAGTTCAGGGATAGACATTAAAAGTTTGAAAGTATGAAAGATCTGCAGAGTGATAGGCTTCAAAGAAGGAAATACACTGGAACCAGAAATAGGAGGATCCTCAGCTTTTGTTTCAGAGTGTGAAGAAAGGCAAAGCATATTATGCTTTGACTGGAGAGCATAGTATCTCTCTATATATTATCATAAAATCTCTCTGACAGAGACTGGAGCGCTCCTTTCTGACTCAGGAATAACCGGGTGACTTGTGGAAACGCTGCTGATCATATAACTGCTATGAGAAAGTGTTGAAATACATAGCCCTGACAATAATATCCCTAGTGAGTTACTGATCAGATGTAATTAATTAAAATAAGCACCTTTTTAGTTATGTTTCCCTGAACCAAAAGCAACGTTTGTTGATAACCTTATAGAAATAAGTCCCAGCAAGCATTTTTCTAGTCCATGTGGAAAATCTGCAGTACATGTGGTCTTTTCTAAGGCTAAAAAACCCCACTGTAAATATCCAGTATGTGCTTTCACTCAAGTCTCTAATTGCTACTCTGCTTGATACTTGTATTTTCTAAACATTATTTTATAAATTTGCTAATTTCTTCACAATATTGTTGAGGAAAAGGGTAATGAGAATAGCAGAAAAATACCGCAACAACAGAGAACTGTGCCATGGTAGGCAGTCACGGATAAACTGGATATTGTGGCAACTGGGAGTTAGTTAATGATGACCTCCCCTTCTGCTGGGAGCCAGACAGGTGCAGGCTGGGGATGGCACAATGCATAATACAGTGGAAAAGTATTTTCACATCACCTGAGAGCCGTAAGTGGAGGCTACATAATGATTCCTGAAGACTGCATGCTGCAGTGATTATGTAAGTTAGTTAAACGTTGTATTTGGAGCTACGGAGATTTCTTTTAGCTCTTTTTAAAACCTATTGTTACTTAAATCAAAATGCCCTTCCTTACATCTTAAGGAATTGTTATTTTGCTGCCACATGGAGACAAGGAGAAGGACAAAGTAGAGACAGTCCCTAGTTCACATGTCCTTGTTTGTGTTTCTGACTCCTGTTACAGGTAGAAAGAGGGGAAAATCAGATTTTTAGAGTAGGCACGGGATACCTTCTACAAAAAAAGAATATCCAAAATATAAAGTCTGGGAAGTGGAATACAAGTGTCTTATACTCCTTACATTTCTGGAATCATTGGGGGATTAACTGCCTTTGAACCAGAGAGCTCTTGCCTAAGAGATCATGATATAGCTTACGCTGGGCATCTCGAGAACAGAAGAGGAACTGGAACCCACCAGTGGCCAGTGTTAATCACTTCCATTCCACTTTTCTCCTCGACATCACTACAGTCCACACGCTGATGGTAACAGGTTTATGATCATACAGTCCTTTAATGGAGACATCAACTCCTGGGATAATTTTTGCTTCCTGTATATTTCTCTTAAAACAATCGCAATACTTAAAGGTCACTAGTAGCATTACATTTTAGTCCTTGTAACGGATTTGTGGAAATGACTTTCTCACGTGGTGAAGTCTTTATGCTGCTATGCTTTCAAAAATACCAGGCAGACTAGAGCACAAATGGGATGCATGCAAATACTGCTGACTGTGACTGCCCAAAGAGGCTTAAAGGAAAACTGTGGCACGTTCGTTGGTTTTCAGTTACTGGGAGCAAACAGGACTGCAATTTGCCTACATTTGCTCTGCTCAGCTAAATTTTCCTTGAGAGCATCACAGTTACATCTTGCTTTCTGTCCTAAACTCTTGAGCAGTGCTGCATGCTGCCTGTTAAAAAGTCGTCACATGCAGTGCCAGAGTTAGCTGCAAATCGAATCAGAGACTGAACCAGGCAGGAATGGGCCTCTGGGGGTCACCTAGTGCAAGCCCCTCCTTGAAGCTGGGTCAACACTGAATTCGGGCCGGGCTGCCCAGGGCTTCGTCCAGTTGGGTCTTGAAAACCTCTGAGACCTCACAGTCTCTCTGAGAAACCTGCTCCAATGCTTAAATATCATCATACTGAAATATGTTTTCTTTACATCTAGCTGGAACTCCCTTTCTCAATTTCTGATTGCTGTTTCTTATTCTCTTTCCCTGCCCCTCTGGAGAAAGCCTGGCACTGCACTCTTGGTTGGTAACTTTCTCTTAAGCATTGGAAGGCTGCCGCTAGGTCCTCACTAAGGCTTTGCTTCTGACAAAGTTACTCTCTGCTCTGACTGACCATCTGTGAAATCTGTAAAGTGTTTAGGGAGGTACTAGATTGGAAGTTTTGATAAATCCATGAAGTTCTGCAGGTCATCGATAAAATCATAGAAACTCCACTAAATTTCTATATGACAAAAATATTCAGAAGTATTTTTGTGGACTTAACATTTTTAAGAGAAATGCAAAATCACATTTTATTTCAGTCCTTAGCACCCAAATAGGTGATGGGTCATAATTGCCAGTTCTTGCTTTATATTGATCTGTGAGGGAGTCTCTGAAATAAAATGGAAGAAAGCTCTACATCCCTTTTTCTACCATTTGGGATAACATGTGAAAAAGGTTGAGAACACCAACAATTTCTGTTCTGCATGATTTGAAATTACTAGTTAAATTTTCTTTATCAAGAATAGAAGCTGTAGCATGAGGATAATATATTTGTCAAGATTAGGTATAGTTATATATATTTCATTTTCACACTGACTATTCAGTTATAAAAAACTTTAATTCTTACTGATGGTAGAATCCAAGCCAGTCACGAATTACCAAACTCAAAGTTTTGAGGTATATACACTATGATTGCTTCTCTTCTGCCTAAATTCACTACAACTTTCCCTGTTCATTATTATTTTCATCATCCTCCTCTGCTACTCCTTCCCTGTGCTCTGCAGATTTTCTGATGGCTGCAGTGCTTTCTGTATCTTCTCACTTTGATTGAAAGTTTGTATGACCTGCCTTCTTTTCTTTGTGTGATATGGTGACAAAAAGTTAAGACCATGTTGAAGAACTTGAATGCTTAAGTAAGAAAATAAAATAAAAATATGGGGCATTTTATATACTGTAAGGTTGTTTAAGTGTAAACATAAGTTTTACATCATTTTCATGTTTTCAATCCTCCTTGAAAGATTAATATGTAATGGATATTCAGTTGATTTTTTTAAGCATCTATTATTAGTAATATAATATTCAGCATTTTTTATCCACATGGCTTTTTTAGAAAGGAAGGTATGTATGATTTTCCCAGTTATCAGACAAAAATCAGATTGTACAGTAGTGGCTTCTCCGAGGTTCAGCTGCTCATCAGAAACAGGATGAGGATTCCTGACTTCAGCTCGCTGATCTATATATTGTAAACCAACGTCACACCATTTTTTATCAGTGGGAAATCTAGTGTGCCTAGAATAAATAAATCTTGGAAATTTGAAATAAGCCCAGAATCCAAACATATTAGTAACAAAGGGAAATGGCTGTGTGCATGCTTGCACAGATGCGAGACAGATAAGGCTTCTGGTACACAAAATATACGAAGGAACTTCAGAATCAGAAAGTGCTGGAAAAATCCTTTTAACATGAGTGCATTCTGACATGTTCCAAGAATGCTACAGAGGGAAAGAAGGCCACATAAGCCCACAGTGTTATGCTAAATTTTGTTAGCCTGCCAAAAAAAAAAATCCCAAACTGTACAGAAGATAGGGAACATTGTAAATCTAGTGTTTATCTTAGGATTTTTAAATAGAAGACTGGAATTCTATTTCCAGCTCTGCATTGTGATGTTGGGCAAGTTGCTTCTAGTTATATTTTATTAGTGTTCACTGTTTTTTGATAGCCCAGTTACAAGGGACCTGTGATCAGCCTCCTCTATCAAGATTTTGGTGGGTTGGGACTGTATTTTGAAACCCTCAACTAAGTTTATACGTATATTTTTGGGGGGAAAAAAAAAACCCTTTTATCTGTCCATTTTTTTAAATGCTTTTGAGATCCTCACCTAAAAGTGAAAACCTGGAAAACCGACTGTATGTCTGCACTTGCATTACTAAGTATGGGTGAACAGTTAAGCTTGTCTGTATTATATATTTATTGACTTCCCAGTGTTTTGTGTGATTATATACTAAATAGGTTGGGGCATTTTTTTTATATGGGTATATTGCTTGTATTGTTTTAAGCACTGCTAATGTTAGCTCGGCTAAGATCTGGGCCATAGCATCCTAAGCCCTAATGGATACGCACTTGTATTAGTTGCCACCATTTCAGCTTTTAGAAAACACCTTCTTAATGTACAGAAATTAACTGTGTAAGACAAACTCCAGGGGCCTCTTTATGTTTCAACAATATATCCCATGCGATTTCTAAGAAGCATAATTTTTAAAAAATCTTGATATCTCTCATAACAAATACAAATACCATCAATAACAGTAATGGGAAAAATGTGGACTAAAATACTGTTTCTTTAACTATTTGAAAATTTCATAGGTTTCCATCTGAAAACCTGTATTGTACAGCAGTTGTGGGTATTTCCTAAAATTATATTGACAGAAGCACTGAAAAAACAGAGATTCACCTTGCTAATGACCTCTGGTTTTGGCAAGATACTAAGTATGAGGAAAAGAGAAGATCTGTTCTTACCATAAACAGGAAAAGAGGCTTTATAACAGCAGCATTTGCTAGCACCTCTAAAATTAACTCTGGGTCAAGCTTTCCATGATAAATGCCTTTTTTTAGAGTTAATACAGAGCAGCTCAGCCTATAAACACATTAAAAAATATATTTCAAACAAGCCAGTCTGGAAACTAAACTTTAAAATAGTACAAGTGGAAACAAAACCACATATTTATACTGAATATACATTTTCTATTATAAATTGTCTGGCCTACAGTATTTCCATGTTTTCCTGTGATTGAAACAGAAGGTAATTTAGGGCACAGACAGTTGACTGTAAATCATAGCAGAGGTTAGGTTAGAAGGCACCTCTGGAGGTCCCGCAGTCCAGCCCTTTAAAGCTCCATCAGGTTGCTTAGGGCTGGCCAGTCAGGTTTTGAGTATCTCCAAGGATGTAGATTCCATAGGGTTCTGGTCAAGAAATCCCAGTGCTTAACTGCTTCACCGGGACATTTTTCTCTTCCTGTTTATTTGGCATTTCCCTATTCTACTTCGAACAATCTCCATTTGTAATCATCACCAGGCAGCTCCAGTGTGAAGGAAAAGTTTAGGAGACCTTCCATGGTGTTCTACGGAAACACATTCCACTCAACCTTGCAGCAAGCCAGGAATGCGTATTTGCTGAGCAAGCAGTAGCCCCTCAGACCACGTTAACCAATGTCAAATCTCTAGTAACTGTCTGATCAAAACTTTAATCACTTTTGATCATAAATTTATTTGTGTTAGACAATATAAAAATATTGTCAGGTAGTTAAAGCTGAGAAAAAGAGCTCTGATAGACAATTTTGACATTTAATAACTGATATGCTTTCTTATTAAAATTGAAGATACTTGTTTGGATTCTAAGCTTGCTCGAAGTGGGCATACACCAAACACCAGGAGAAAATATTAATGCGTGGAAAAAAAAGAAACGGAAAGTACCCCTAACTGTGTGCACTTTGTGTATACTTTGCATAACACATCAAGTGTAGGTAACAGATAGTACAGGTAGGGAAAGGCAATTTAACTTCTTAAATTGTTCAGTTTTAACCGTAATTGTATATGTGACCAAAAAGGAAGTTTGCTGGGCTTTATCAAGTTTTCTCAAGTTTTGTCAAGTGCTGAAGACATTTTCATCTCTAAAAACTGGATGCAAGGTAAGGGTAAAAATGCTTTTATTCTGAAGAATGAGCATTTTATGCCATCGACTAAATTTGACATTACAGTTTCCTTGAATGGCAAAGCCAATTAAAGACGTTCTTGCTACCCTCCACCCCCAAACCCCTCCTGTTCTGATACTCATTCCCACCTAAGTGCTACAATTTCATGCTTCCTTTGCTATGAGAAAAAAACCCACACATTTGTGTCTGTACTTTAAATCAGCTCAGTGAAATGATCCAAGTTATAAAACCCTTTTAAACTGGATTAAACCCTTTTAAACCGGATTAAACTCTTAGGAAAAGCCCTAAGAGTAGGGTGTAAGAAGAACATTGTAGTCATGTTGTGTTCTCTTTGTGTGAGAATGATTGATGACAATGGGTAAAAATGAAGCAAGAAAGAAGCTCCTTTCTTTAATAAATTGAGACTATTTTTGTGCTATCCAAGCTAAGCTCACAGAAGAAGATTCACATTTGCAGAGAACAAGCAACATTACTAGTGCTGATGTCTTTTTCCACATTTTTTTTTCTAAATTATCAACTTCTTCAGTCTTTAATGCAGTAGTATGAGTGGCTGAATCAACTCCGATTTGTCCCAGAGTGTGGAAACCCTCCTTCTACCCGTTGGTTTTTGTCAGCGTACGGCAAGTGACACGTTGACCTCTTCTGTCCACCTGACCATTACGAGTAGTGATTGGGTGCTTTTGTGCTGACAGAAACATTGCCACAAATGTACATCCATTAGGGTTTAGGGTGCTGTAGCCCACTTCTGAGCTACCACTAGCCCTGCATTTTGAAGTACATGGAAGTTAGTGAAGTATGAGAGACGTGTTGTGTCACAGTGCCTAAAAAGGGGGGTTCCTGAGATGCAAATCTGTGTATATTGATATAGAAACAGAAAGCATAGTATGTTAGAACAAAATGAGGCAGTAATTTATAAATAAGGTCGACCACGGAAAGGAAATCAACTATGAAATGATTAAAATACCACAACAGAGCAGACACAGCAGAATCCAACTTCAAGACAATTAGAAGACATATTAGTACGTCTGTGCAAGAATTGTCCATTTGCCTAATAATGATTAAACCATTTCCCTATGTTTCTTTCATGTACCACTGCAATTAGAAAATGTAGGAAATTGTTTATCCTTGATATTCAAGAAACAATACTCAATAAGCTTATATGCATCGTATTTAACAAGTACTAGTAGTAGAAGGCGGTTTAGCACAGTGCAGCAGTAGAGATATTTAATTTTATCATAGCTCAAGTGAAAAGTAAGGAACTTCTTGAAGGTCTGCCAGACTATGGTGGTGTAAATTGAAGACTTTTATATTCTTATTGTATCTAGTATTTAAAAATATTTATAGTCCTTTTAGTAGATGTAGCATTCTTTATTTTGGCGTGGCAGATCGAAAGTCATACTTTCTGCTCTATCCTTAGAATAGGAGTTTCCAATGGGAAATTCTTTGGTACATGCACTGTTCTTGGTCAGTGAGTGATTTCAAAATGATGTAGAATCTAACACAGGGACGAGAGCTGCTACTGCCAGTGGTGGCCTGCTATCACTGCAGCTGCTGG
Organism: Aramus guarauna; assembly: GCA_013400195.1. Taxonomy (NCBI): domain Eukaryota; kingdom Metazoa; phylum Chordata; class Aves; order Gruiformes; family Aramidae; genus Aramus; species Aramus guarauna. The sequence continues at coordinate 367,043 of VXBL01009312.1, forward strand.
TGTCTCTGAACTCCTAAGGTTGAAAACAAAGTTAACTAATACCTTCCAAAGCCGTGCACTTCTCTGCTGACATTGCAAATGAAACTAAACTATTCCAAGAGAAGTGAAGTTGGGCTTTTTAAATTTTTCCTTCCACTACAGATAATGGGAATGGGGAGAGGTAGAATTGACAAATGGTTCTGAAGGATATTTTTAAGTTTTAAAGGAAAAAGTACAAATTAGGCACATCACTAGATCCTAACGGTAGCTACCTAGGGTTTTAAGACCCTGCCCAGGGAGTGCTAAGTCATTTCAATATTATACAGAAAAATACCCCCCATAAGGGCAGCTGTGTAACATTAGTTTTAGTCCGGAATATAAAATGTACTAGAGAATCTCTCAGGAGCAGAGGCAGTAATGTGGTTTAAAACACTGACAGCAGCCAAGGTCAAATGAAAGTGTAGGTGCCTATGACTTTGTTATTTAAATGTTAACAATAACGACCAAACCTGGGGAAGGGTAAGTTTGTATTGTACTCCTCATAGTCACATATTGGACATTACCCAAACTGCTTACCCCAAAAGGTAAATCCTGTGTTGGTTCACTGAAACTTGAAGACAAGAACTAGTAAAACCTGTCAGACTTGGGAGTTTGGCAAAATTATGTTTTGATTATAAACTAAGCATAACTTCTAAATATTTATTTTCTCCAAATGTAAAGACGTTAAAAATACACATTATATGCTATTTTTGGAACCAGGCAAATCTTGACTATGATGTTATCTTGTATTGGTGGGTGCTAAACTCTGCATATACATATTCTAGAAAAAAATTTTGAGGTTTCACAGTAAAAGCCATGAATGCTGGGTTTGTGGTCAATGTAATCTGTTTTATGTTGCTGTTGACAGTAACTAACCACTTGCATTGGTTTCTGTCCACTTTTTGAGATTAACCAATTAGATTCCAGTTAGATATTAATGTGAATTAATTTTTCAGTTTATATACTAGGGCATCACTGTATTCTAGATTCTCCTGAATTCTGCTTATGTGAATTGCTTCCGTTACAAAACTTGTATCTCAAATGTAGAACTTTCAAATCAGATCCAAATCATTGTAGACAGAGCCAGCTATCATCATTCACATCAATATTAATTTTTGGAGCCTAATTATAACAGTATAAAGACTGATCTATGTACTTTGCAGAACTTAGATGTTCACAGACAAAGGCATTTCTATGCATGTTTCTGCCTATTTCGAACCGTAGAGCCAAATAATTATAGGTCATCTAAATAACCACATTTCCTGGTGTCCAATTTTCTTTTGTGCATAAGCACATAAAAGCATAAATATGACAAAAAATGTATCAAACAGCTGGCTACCCCTATTACAGAAACACGGGCTCTAACTATTAGCATAAGTACACAAATTTAAAATAGAAATAAACCCTGAGAAAGGAATAGCCATTATTGTTCCCTAAGCTGAGCACTGAAAAGCAGCACTTATTTTTTGTTGGTATCTGATTTTGTAATTGGAAGAAAGATAAAAGAATTAAAAACCACTGTTAGCTACTGAATTAATGGATAGCTCATATGATTTAAAGAAAATAATCTGTATTGAATTGGTGCATATGTTTGCAATTTGTTCTGCAGTGTGGCATTTTGCAAGAGCTGGCATATACAGTAGTGGGCATGTTTGATATCTGTATTGATCCTTTGTGGTGTCTTATAAAAGAAGCCTGTAAATTATTCATGTCTAAACAAAATCAGATTCTAGAAAAAAAACCTTTACTGAAATCCATTTTAAGGGCAGCAGAAATGTAAAGTCAGCTGGCTTAGCTGTAGTGATTTCTAACAATCATTTGGTTGCTAATAATACCTTAATCGCCATGTAAAACCCACCGTCAGACAGTGACTGTAAAAGCGGTGGTGCAAAGTAAGGTTAGATAACAGTCTTCTGAAGGCACCTTAATGGCGTATCTCTTTGCCCCAGAAGCGCTAGCCTGCTTATGTTGTTTCAGGGCAGGAAACAAAACCATGTGGATATTACATGATCAGTCCTAGAGGCTTGAGACTAACACTCTTCAACACGCTGAATAGTGTCTTACCACATGTATATTCCCCTGAATAGGGGCTGCACTATAAAGCAACTTAGTGAAATGATCCAGGTTTGCAATTTTCAAAGGAATTGAATCAGGCCTTCAGGGGGCTCTCTGAAACAGTACTGGCCAAAGTCACTAGTCTTCTTGGACTCCTCACTTTAGCAGTGCGGAAACAAAAATAAGTTTGTAAAGTCATCATCTGACTAATTAGAAGAATATGTAAACACATTTATAGAAAACATATACATACAATAACTGGTAATATTAATTGGATACACTGATAATTATTATCACTTCCTCTATAAGGTGGGATACTTGAGTACTGGGGAGGAAAGACAGCTCAAGCCTAGGAATAAGCAGCTGTTACAGTCTCACATTTTTGACTAAGGGATTACTACACAGATACTCATAAAGAACTGGTATAGTTTTTCATTTCTTTTGCTTTTTCATGTGACGAGCACTTCCAACCCTGTTGTGCAAGGCATTGAGCAGCCCACAGGTACAGCTACGCTGTCTTCTTAGGCTGAGGTCATCCGGAGCGGCATATAGAATAGCTAAGTGGTGTAACTGTTGTAGCACAGGAGCTCTGTGCCAGCAAGTTGTCAAAATATTTACTTACCTTTACAGGCAGATTTTACAGCTGACACTGAACTGCTTGCTGCCATGGCTACACTGCTTCCAGTACTGAGCTAGTTCATTGGAATCTAGCTTGAGTTTCTCTTCAAACACTGCAGACATAACTCTACAGCTCTACGACATACATGACTTCAGTTACCAATATACAAATTTTTCTGTTCACTTTCTATATAGCATGTAAGACATTGGAGGATTAAGTTCAGTATATCAATGAGAAAAAAATCTTACCTGGAAAGCATAATTACTCCATGATGGCTGTAAGGTATTACATGTTAAAGCATGTAAAACCAGCTGGATTTAAAGGTGTTTCTCAAGATGCCCTAACACCATTAACTTCTCAGGAAACACTCAAGGCATTCCAGGATTTCAATTTGTGCTGTGGAGAGTCTTTTGGAGTTTGGAGTCTGCAAGTAAAACCAGCATTGTTGTTTTTTTTTTTTTTTTTAAAAAAACTTTCTTGTTACGTATTGCTCCAGATCTCTCATAGCTTTTCCTACTGCTTTAACGCATTACAAATCATGTTACTATAATTAAAGCTGCACTGTTGAATTGGTAAATGGATTTCAGCTTAGACTGTTTGATTTCAGTTTACTACTCTTTACCAAATCCAGATGTATTTACTCACCCTCCATTTTAGTGAAGCATGTCTGGAAAGACCTGTAAAGAAGGAGAAGACCAACAAAATTTATGTTAAGAATAACAGTACAAACCCTACTATTTTTCAGTTGCCCCATAAACTCCCATGTAACTTGCCTTTAGATAGATCACATTTATAAACATAAATATAGATCAACCTTATTAAAATATTTACGGTGTATCATTTGACTTGAATGACCCATTGCAACCTTCCCTTGGATTGTCTGATTCCACATATTCTTCACTATAAATGCCTAAATATTTACATACTAAGTATTTATTATTTATTATTAAATATTTATATATATACACACATTCAGGCAGCTAATTCTTGAAGGATTAAAGCTGTGCTCCGAATTGTTAATCTTTATATGAAAGAGATGCAGCCAAGTTGCAGTCTCTGAAATTCATCTTGTCTGGTTTGGCTTTCTAAAACTTTGGTATTTACTGTAAATCACGTACGCTTTCCGTAGCCAATCTAAAAAGATAGAAATTAACATACCTCAGTCAAAAGCAGCTTGGAAGAAGAGCGGGTAGCTAGCTTAGTTCTGATACATACCCAGCTAAAGGTAAATGAGATGACTCTTACCCCATCAGACAGATCTGGGTACTCCAAAGAACACGTTAAAAGCCGTGTATTTTCTGTGTCCTGAAAGAGGCAATGAGGTACAGTTTCAAATTACAATAATCTGACACTGACATTAGCAAGCAGTAACAAACAATCTCTCATTTCAAATTTAGTCTTAATTTTTTCCTCACAGTCTGTAGCACCCACTCAATTTTTGGTACTGGGAGGTGACTCTTACGAGCTGTCAGTGGTGTTTTTTGAAGAACCAACACAAAGCATTTCTCTTGACTGTTCTGAAAGTGGTGCAGCCTGCATGTACACACCACATAATGTTTTGGCTGCACTGGTGATCGAGTCAAGAAGCTTTTAGGCAGGATCAGTGTTCGGGGGAGTATTACATCTCAAAAAACTACCTTCTTTGGGTATTTGATGAGTAACATTGAAAGACTTAAGCACCATATTGTTCCTGAAGCCTTGCTTTCCACTTCATGGAGTGTTGTCTTCATTTCACCTTCGTTGCTACAGTTACAAAAGTTCAAATATTCCTCAGTAATTTCAGGCACTGAACTGATACGCAGTATTAGTAGCATGCCATAATTCCATTAAGCCAGTGTTGAGCCTAATACATACATAGGGAAAGCAATACTATTGGAAAATTCTACTCTGTTCCTTGGAAACTGAGAGCTGAGGTGAGAGCTCCTTATGAGTATGATAAATCCTATGGCACATGCACAAGTACCCACACTTATGCTCTTGAGTAATTTCAGTAAATTACTTGAGTAATTGCAGTTGGCTTAGTGGTTTTAACTGGTTTAGTATTACTCCCTTCTTGTCTAAAATTACAGAAGAGACAAAATGTGTGCTCTTTTCTCGCTGCAACTTTCCTGTTGCAGAAACACTGCATTTCAGGTTAGCTTGCCTATAAATACCTCCTTTTAAAAAAAGGTTGTAGCATGTTCACAAAACTTAGCTTTACAACTTCAGTTATCTCATGGTGTACGGGGATGCCTGGAGCATGTATCTATCAATACTGCTACACACCTATGCACGCAGCACTAGAATTTTAATAATTTTTAGATGCATAGTACAAATTTTAGATGCATAGACAATTGAGTAATTGCCAGAACTGTTTAAAATGAGGCAACATAGCTTCTATTAATATTAGGAAGAACTAATTACATAGTACTGTAGAATTATTTGCACTAAGAATCCCGTCCAATGCATAGTAGCCATCTGATGGAAAAACTTGAAATTTACTGTTAATGCATTTCTGTAGACACAAGGATTCAAACAGGCATCACAGACTCAGTGTGGTTTCTCCTGTAATTAAAAATATTTTCATTTAATGGGAAAATATTTTTGTTCTTGTTCCAAGAACACACCACTGCAATCCAGTGTTTAAACCAAATGTTTTCTTTTAGCTTTCCTCAAATCCTTAGCAGCCAAACTACACATGACTTCAGTGGATTCTACTCGAGCTTTCCCATACAAAACAAATGGCTTGCTTATAAATGTGGCAAAGAAGAGAAGCTACGTTACACAGTAAATATCAAGTCCGTTCCTACTGGAAGAGTTTAACATTTGTTCCTGAGAAATAAGCATCCTGATCTTTCAGCCAGCACCTGGCTGGATAATTCAGACCCATTAAGGTGTTTCCATAAACTTCAGTAGACTGAACTATACAAGAAGAGATCTGAGTTTAATTCATACTAAATATGCTGATAAAGCTCTAAAGTGAAATCATAACGTAGGATGTATATCTGAAGCAAGAGTGCAATTTTGCCTAGGTTGAAAACATCACAGAGAACTGCAAATGAGATACACTTTGGAAAAAAAAAAAGATTAAAACACAAAGTAGGCAGTGCAACCTGACAAATTCCTAACGCAAAAAAAAAGATAAAAATCTGATCTTCAGATATAATTCTATCAGCTGCAATAATAGAATCTGGTTTTGGAAGGCATGAGGCACTATAATCCAGATGATAGAGAATTTAAGTAAGGAAAGGAAATCTTCCTAAGCCACAGTATTGCTTTATTACATCATTTGGTTAAATTAGATCATCTGTATCATCTGCTGCTTTCAATACACTCAAAATGAGCACAAATACTACTACTACTAATCTGTCTTTTTGTGTTTTGTTTATTTAATGGGATCCAAGATCAAAATTACTTTTAAAAAAGTTTCATGCTAGAATCATAGGAAAAACATTCAGTGGGAGGAAAATAATTGAGGAGAAAATAGGTGTATCAGATCAAAGGTTTCCTTCCACCCCCCCAAAATAGATTAAAAGCAGATCTTGATTTTATCATACAAGTCAAAGATACATTGTTAGCATGAATTTGCTTTCACTTAATGTTTTTGTAATACAAATAACTTGAAAATACAACTCTCTTTAATATTATGTTTTTCCATGTAGCAAACAAATGGATTTAAAAACTTGGTGAGGGAGTGGTAGGTGGCTAAATAAATACATAGAAACCCCAGTGTTTTGTCATATAACAAACTATAATAGCACTTCAAAGTTTTGGAGAGATTTCCATATATTATTGGTTTAGGGTGTAGCTGTGTGGAAAATTGTAAATGTTGTCTTTTGGTATTTACTTTACAACCCTTTGTAATCTTCAGCTATATTTATAGTTTAAAGTGGGAAGAAATCAAAAATTAGAGAGGCCTGTTTGAGCACCCTTTGTAATCAAATGCTTTTCCCATTTCTCCTTAAAATAAAAGCACAGCTTGCACATTTGGCTGCCTGAGGAGACCACCCGAAGAGTTTACAAGTCATGACCTTACACTGAAATATCTTTGTGGAAAAGCCTAAGTTGCAGGCACACAGAGAGGAGTCACGGATAAAACAGCTGATTTTTGTGGGGAGAAAGGGGCTACTTTGTTTTGAACTGGAGGGTTTAACTAGAAATAAGAGGGACAGGGTGAAGTTTTCCTGCCTGGGGATAATGTAGGAGTGATGACAGTTGTTTCCAAGGCTCTGGGATTGCCATTCACCTTAGTCCACCAGTGCCCTCCATCATAGAACCATAGAATCACAGAATGGTTTGGGTTGGAAAGGACCTCAAAGATCATCTAGTACCAACCCCCTTGCCATGGGCAGGGACACCCTCCACTAGACCAGGCTGCCCAAAGCCCCATCCAACCTGGTCTTAAACACTTCCAGGGATGGAGCCTCCACAAACTCTCTGGGCAACCTGTTCCAGTGCCTCGCCACCCTCACAGTGAAGAATTTCTTTCTAACATCTAATCTAAATCGACCCTCCTTCAGTTTAAACCCATTACCCCTTGTCCTGTCACTACAGTCATTGATAAACAGTTGCTTTCCATCTATCCTGTAGGCCCCTTCAGGTACTGGAAGGCCACAATTAGATCTCCCCGGAGTCTCCTCTTCTCCAGGCTGAACAATCCCAACTTTCTCAGCCTGTCCTCACAGGAGAGGTGCTCCAGCCCTCTGATCAACTTTGTGGCCTTCCTCTGGACTCTTTCCAGCAGCTCCATGCCTTGTAGTGAGGCCCCCAGAGCTGGATGCAGTACTCCAGGTGGGGTCTCATGAGGGCAGAGTAGATGGGCAGAATCACCTCCCTCGACCTGCTGCTCACACTTCTTTTGATACAGCCCAGGACACGGTTGGCTTTCTGGGCTACAAGCACACACTGCCGGCTCATATTGAGCCTTTCATCCACCAATACCCCCAAGTCCTTTTCCTCAGGGCTGCTCTCGATGCATTCCCTGCCCAGCCTATAGCGGTGCTTGGGATTGCACCGACCCACGTGCAGGACCTTGCACTTGGCCTTGTTGAACCTCATGAGGCTTGCACATGCCCACCTCTCAAGCCTGTCAAGGTCCCTCTGGATGGCATCCCTTCCCTCCAGCATGTCGACCACACCACACAGCTTGGTGTCGTCAGCAAACTTGCTGAGAGTGCACTCCATCCCGCTGTCCTCATCTCCAACGAAGATGTTGAACAGTGCCGGTCCCAGTACCGACCCCTGAGGAACACCACTCGTCACCGTTCTCCACTCGGATGTTGAGCCATTGACCACAACTCTTTGAGTGCGACCATCCAGCCAGTTCCTTATCCACCAAGTGGTCCATCCATCAAATCCGTGTCTCTCCAATTTAGAGACCAGGATGTCATGCGGGACAGTATCAAATGCCTTGCACAAGTCCAGGTAGATGATGTCCATGGCTTTTCCCTTGTCAACCAGCGGTGTAACTCCATCATAGAAGGCCACCAAATTTGTCAGGCATGATTTGCCCTTGTGCTCCCAGCCAGACTCAGGCAGAGCTTTCAGGCCCCCGGCAAGGCCGTGGTGGCCCCAGGCCCCTCTGCCCCAGCTGCCACCCTCTGCCTGGGCTACCCTGGCCGAGGGGCTCGGCGACCCCAGCTGCCACCTCAGGGCCCCGGCCCCCACGGTGGCTGTTAGTGTTGGCTGTTGGGGCAGGGGCCTGCTGTGCCCTCTCCCAGAAAGGCCCTGAAGGTGAGAGCTGCCCCCTCAGAGCTGCCGCAGGAGGCTCCAGCCTGGGGCAGATAGCAGCCCCAGCAAGTTGGATGTACCCTGGGCTCACCCATGCTAGGAAAATGGGAGAAAAGACCGTCCAAGGGGAGGTTGCTCCAGCAAGGGCATGGCTGTTGCAAGGGAGTGAATCCAGTTACCGGCAGTGATGGAGGAAGCCCAACTGCGGCAGCTGGTTATAACCAGAGACAAGCATCCGGCCAAACAAGGGCACCAAAATGCAGAACCCAAGGCTGGAGGTGAAAAATGGGCTATGAGTTACTTTATTTAGACTTTTGAAAACTGTTTCCATAGTAAATAAGGTGGTCAAAGAACTGCCTTTAGGTTTTGACTTTCCCCTGTTGTTTACAAGACGCTCAAGGCAAGGTTTATAAAGAGAATTGCTTTTTATTGGACTAACTGCTCTTTTTGGCAAAACTAGCTAAGCTTTCGGGCAAACAGAACCTTCAGGTTTGTGCAGCTGTGGAAAGGTGTCATAGGTACACAAATTACAGGAACTCCATTCTGCCAAACGCTCTCAAGCTAAGACCTGAAAGCTGTTGCTACACAGGGAATATCCCTGGGGAGAAAAGTGGGGGTTTTTTGGGAGGTATACATGAGCCTTACCAGAAGAGGTTCTGGCTCTGGACTATCAGCATAGTGAAAACAGGCCCTCATTTGCTGTAACTGAAACAAAAGTAGAACTGCTCAGAAAGGACGTAAATCTATCTCCCGTTGCAGCTTTGGAAATGTCCCAGAACTGTAGTTGTAAGAGCAGCTGGGTATGCTGTAAAAGAAACAGAAGAGTAATGTTTTCCAAAATTTCGAGTAAGAGACTTTGTCTTATTGCCAGCTAACCTAGGTCCAGGTGATCAGATCACAGCTGCATTTCATTTAAATTTTGTTCCTTTATATTGGGACTGAAATCTTCTTGTTGCCTTTTGCTTCCTTCATTGCTTAAGCCTTTTCATCTGCTTTTTTTCTAAATAGAAGACAGGATCAGAAAAGATTTCATGGACTATGGAGTCTAGCTCCTTCCTGCAGCATTTAAACAGGTCATATAATCCCATTTGTAAATTTATCAAGCTTTCATCTCAAAACAGGTTTGGGGTTTTTGCCTCCATACTCCTATTGGGAAGCTGTTGCAGTATTTCATGTACCTGACATTTGGAAACTTTTCTAATCCCCATGATAAATTTTCACAGCAAATTACTCAAGTGATCTTATGCTGATACTGAGTTCTACTTTAAGTATCTTTCCTTTCAGTGTTTCTCTTTTCCTCCTTTATCCCCACTATATTTGGAGAGCAATAATAAACCTTTTTTCATATTTTCTTTAAAAAAAGTAGTAAGCTATATAAGGTAAATCCTTTTAATCTCCTCTATCAAGATTGTCACCTATTTTTCATTATTTCAGAAAAAGTTACAACAAATTCTTACATAATAGGTTGTACACTTGCCTGTCTATAGGAAAACTGTGGGGAGGGTTTCACAGCTTCATCTCCCTGGTAGTACATAGCTCTGCTGCAACAGATGAATATATTAGGTTTTTCCCTAAGTGTCTTGTCTGAACTATGAACTAACAGCTGGTAATAGAAAATTCCTGTTCTTAATTCCAAAATGTACAACCTTGCACTTTGTACATTTTAACCTCATCCCCTTTCAGTAACTGAAGTTCAATGACCTCTGTGATATTCCAAGCCTTTTCTAGTGTCACACTGCCTCCAGACTTTGTCATCAGAAAATGTCATAAGCACACACTTACGCCGTGCCAAAATTAGCTATGATACTATGCACTATTTTTAGTCTCCAAACTAATCCTAGAGAATTCTGCTGGTAACTTTCCTCCAAACATGCACTTCCCCTTTCAATGCAACAGGTTGAATCTTTGCATTTTTGCCCTGGTAATGAAGATAGTACAATCCATCCAACACCAAGGAATTTGTGTTTTTTTCTGTAATTTTGATCTGATTCCAGTTCATTTCTTACTTCTAAATTCTTATTTTCTCTCACAGTGAAGCCTTTTTCTCACTGTGAGCTAATTTTTGAGGGGCTAATATTTAAATAGTTTAATAAGGTACATCAAAATTAGTCTTATTTGGCTTATTTTAACTAGAAAAAGAAGTTGGTTTTATCTGAAAAAAAAGGCAACTAGGTAGATCTCATATAGTCTGCTTTGCATTAAATGATTTTTTACTCTTCACTGTTTTTCAAATTTCATTTACCTTGAGGTGTTAATTGTTGTTTCTTATGCTGGGTGTTTTAAAACCTTGCATACTATTAAAGTCAGTTTAATAGGGTTGTAGTTTACTTGGTTACTTCCTCTTCTCTCCCCATAGTCCATTTGCCAATCTTTAGTAATATGATATAATCCTTGCCTCATTTACATAATTAATTAACCCCCTGCTTTCCAGTTCACCATTTCAGGCAAGTAACAGACTTTTTAAAATTTTGTCATTCCAAAAATAAGCTTGGTAAGGAGTACCGTACTATTAGGAGCAGAGTTGAGGTGCCTAAAGCAACAACTATACAGGACTCATTTGGCTGCCTGCCTAACGGTCAGCAAATCCATAGGGGTTATATCTAAACTAGAGATAAAAGGAGAAGCCTCACTGTAAATGTATCTCATTTAAGTTAATCACTGAAACGCCTGTTTTTCCCCGTCTGTTGCTAGAAGTCACTGTGATTTACCATAACAATTACTAACCCGTTTGGTCTGAATCATTCTTCTCTGTCATATGCTATGTTCTTAAAAAGTGATACTTTTTTCAGTTGTTTATATTATCTTGACCTTCTCAGATATATTTCGTAATTAACACGTGATGTTTTTTCCTGTATCTACACTGAAACAGGAAAGATGCATCAACTGCACAGTAATCTGACTGACCAGCACTCTAGAGAATGTTGGCAGAATTTGCAAAGGGCACAAGCAAAAACAAAGACCAGGTTATTCCCATAAGGAATGGTGCAAATCCTGCTACATAACAGATATTTGAAATTCAATTTTTCCTTGTTGGCAGAGCACTGCAGAGCTGAAATCTCTAAGGCATCTGAAACTGTCGTCCTTAGATCCTTTGTTTTAATGTGAAAAATAAAACTTGTGATTTAGATCCTTACAACATCCATCTCAAACTTACTTAAAAAATACCATTCCAGGATGAAACAATAATTTCATTGTTTGCCCTGTGCTGTAGAAGGGGATCATGAAGGAGAATTGCAAAAATTTCACAAAAGAATCTGAACTCCTGCTCCTTGCGTAGGGAACTGGATTTTTCTTTGCAATATCCGCTGTAAATGAAGCCATTTAGCATACCCGGTAATGACTCCAGAGAAATCTGATTTTTGCTTAGTAAAGAAAGCCCGTCAAGTTAGAATTTCTGTAAAGCACGGGATTAAAGTTTGACTATTTATCCGGAAATATGGGAGGCCTTAATATTTCCCACTTGGTTCTGACTCTCCCATATTTGTTTGTCTCACTCTCTTAACATTCATAGTGCAAAGCCTTGGCCACAGATACTTTGGAGCTGTTTCTGCTGAAGCCAGAGCATCTGAACAGAAAGCTCTCCTCGTCTGATGCCTTCCTTTTTTAACAGTGGTCTTCAAGGAGATGCACTAGCTGATTCTACACCTTTGAAAACAATGTCTCCTCGTTGTTGCAGATTTTTTTTTTTTTTTTTTGTGTTAATGTCCTCTTGAAATATAAATAGGTGGTCAATGTGCACCATGTCTACTATTTCAGGGACATGCCTATTAAGATGGAGGAAGGCCTGTGCTTTCCTAGGCATCAGATAGATTGATCAAAAGGGCCAGAAGCCTGCGGGTTTCTTTATTGCCAAAGAGTGCATTTTGCTTCAAAGTTGTTGGTTTTTTTTAAACCACAATGAATCAAGGGCTTCAAATATGAGCTCTGAAGTGAGAGACTACAGATTCTGAAGAGAGGCCAATCTTGTCTAGATGTATCACCAGGGTTGCTATAAATGTTAGGTCTACAACAGAGCCTTTCAAGCCAGTGGCCTGAAGATTGCAGTCTTAGATGGAAAGGGTGAGGCTGAAGTGAGTAGCAAAAGAAATTATCCAAACCTGCCAAATTATATAGATTCTGACAAGCATGGAATGTGGAGGACTGTGCGTGAGTTACTTTGTATGGGGACTGTCAATCCCATGTTTTCCTTCAGTTGGAAGATACATCGCTGTGTTATCTCAGACCGAGATAATTGCTCTTTTTTTTCTCTGAGCTGCAAATCTTATGCAGTGTGAAGCCATGGAAAACCACCTGCTGGATCTCAATTATATTTTTCTGAGTAAATAACATGAAAAATTTGCATTGTTTAAAGTGCAGGGGAAAGTCTGTGAGAAGTTTGTTTGTGTTCTACGTGGCGAACAAATTGTTCTTCTGTGTGAAAGATTTGGCAGACAATATTGTGCCTTGAGTGCTCTCATGACATAGTATCTGTAGAGAAGAAACAACTGGTTTTGCAGTTCAGTTTAATACAAAGGTTCAGGTTCTACACTTCCCTGATAGACACAGACAGAGATTGTTTAAAGACAAGTGTGTAAGTTGCTTATATTGGTTTTCTCTTTTTTTATCTTCTTTTTTCTGTTTTTGACAGGTTAGCCCTTCCCTCCTTAGTTACATCTCTGGGAAATTTCCCAAGAAACCTATGAAATTCTCTGAGAAGAATGTGTTCTCTGAGCTAAAAAAGATTGATTAAACTGTACTTCTACCATTTCAAATTACACAGGAAGATTATGGAGGACATACTCATATGTCAGATCAGAATTAAACTTTATAGGCCACTGTGTAAATATACAGAGAGTGGTTCTTGATGTGGTTTCCCGCAATAGTTGCTCTAGGCTTTCATCTGGTGCAATTTTCACTGAGTACTGTAATGACAGGTTCTGTAAAGCCCCCCTCATCCATTTTTAGCTCTACCAAAACAAAACCGAAAAAAGTCAGAAAAGAACAGCCAGTAGCTAAAACCAGACTCAGAAACAAGAACTTCTGCTGGTAAATCCTGTCTCCACACAGTGGAGGACTGGTCACTATAACTGCTGAAAAACTGTATGTATAGACAAATATTTAGGATCCAAGTAGACGAGATGGTTCCAGGCACATGAGGCAAGGTGAATGCGAGTGGCAGCAAGAAATGAAGTAATTTTATGGTACAGGTCAGTTTAACCAGGTCAAACAGACTAAGCACAAAGGCTTAGGATCACACGGAGCTACCCCCACAGCAGGTGGCCAGCTGTTCACCAGCAGCTTTGAAACCATCTTCTGGATAAAGTTAAGTAACAGCTTAACCAAGCTAAGGGACTAAAATCAATGGGAGTTGAAACAAAGTCTAATGAGTTTGCTGTGAAGATACTACCCTTAATTCAAAGCATTTTAATAAAACAGTAAGGATGCTTTAAAGATAAAAAAAAAAACCCTTAATAAGCAAAATTAAAATGATTCCATTAGAAGGAACTTCATTTCCATCTCTGAGCTGTATTTTTGGTTAATTGGAGAAGTTTGAAATCATAAAGAGTAACATAAAGAACAAATAACGGTATTCCCTGTCGTGATCCTTCCCCTGATCATTGCAGGTTACCTTTCTGTGACAAAATTCTACACGACAACCTTCCACACACAGCCCACCCCCCCCCCCCCCCAAANGAAATATGGATAAAATAGTCCTTTGGCAATATTCCACCTTGTTGTAGTAACAAGACCATGCTCTTCCCTCTGCTTCACTGCCCAGCTCCTACAGAGAAGGAGTTTAAAGCAGCCTTACCTCAAGGTAGTCAATGTAATTATTTAGATAAATTATTGAACTGAGAGCTCTATGTAGAAGCATTTTGGCTTAGACCCTAAACAACTACATTTTCAGGCTTCTTCCCCTCTGTCCTGTAGATTGACTTTAGATAGCACTCTGTTGATTGACTGCAGGTTGAGGGATATAGATTATGTTTACATGTGGTAAGTTAAACCTAGATGTAACCATTTCTTCCAGTCAAAACAACCATGGGGTTTATTACTCTAAATCATCAGTGAATATGTAAACACTGGAAGTGTTGCAATGATGTTTATGAAGCACTGTCTCTAGAATTTACTGAGGAAGAACAATTTTCTTGAAAGGGTGACTCTATATGAATGCTTGCATTTCAAGTAGTTTCATCTTGATCATCTGTGCTTTGATTTCCAGACTAACAGAAGATTGAAATGGGAGGTTTTGTATAAAAGAAAATTTGAATATGAGTATGGTGATAATTCTGGCACAGGTACACCTCGCTTTACAAATTCAAAGCTTTCTTTGTTTTCTATCTCATTTAACTTCTTCCGTTCTGCTTTTTTGTCCCTCCTATTTAGATGTTCTCTTTTTTTCAAATTACTGTGAGCTTTATTTTTTCATTCTCTCATAACATCTTGAAAGACGATTCTGCAGCACAATTTTCTAGAGAACAAAAGCACACTTCTTTTTCCTGCATGGCTGTATTTTATATCATTACAATCTAACTCTGAGTAATACTGTTAATATGAAAAAATATTAATCACAATAATAAATCTCCTCAGATGTCTCTAATTACTGTTAGGCATTCTCTTGAACATGACTTGAATCCTTTGTGTGAATTAAAATGTAAGTGAATACAAATTAAACCATGGACTTTAAAGGCCATATACAGACATAACCTTTATAAGGATTTAGAAACGCCAAAGAAACTGCAGCCACATCTGTCATGCCCAAATGAAACACAATGTAATACATGAGTTAAGGCTGCCACAAACCAGGTCAGTCTGCTCCTTGGACATTTACCAGAGGGTGCTGTTTGCTCCCGGTCCACCAGGCCTGGTACGTGTTCAGCTTCTGGAGCCTGAAGAGACTCCAGGTGCTTCATTTGTGTTTGTATTGTGAGGTGCAAACTTTAATGCTCCCTTCTGAAACTGAACGTACAGTTCAGCAAACTGTTGTTGACTCTTGAGGCTCCTTTGTTGTTTAAGCACACTTTCAAGAAGAATTTGATTTGCATGGACGTTTGAGGCTATGTTTTACTTCTTTGGGCGTACATAGATGTGAAGGCAAAGACTTAGTGAGTGGCAAAAGAACTAAAACACTGTCTTTACTTACAAGGTAGCAGATTTATTGGTTAGAAAACAGTATCTGAATGCAATGGGCTTTTTTCTTTCCAATCACTATAATACTATCTGTTCAATGTGACAGGACTCCTTCCTGCAATCGTTCTACCTGCTTCAGGTGAAAATGCCCAAGTAAAATAGTTCTTATTAGTTTTTAAGTTCTCACCCCTCTTCCATAAGTTCTCTTTATCTTCGTCATCACCTTCTGGAACCAGGTGATCTGTAGCTTAAATGCCCCATCCTTTTTTCCTGTTGCAGACTAGAAAGGGTGTGTTGGAATAAAAGCATCTCCTTGTCCAAAAGATAATAGTCAAAATGTTACAATCTTATGCCAACTCCTCTTGGAATTCTGCTTCAAAATACAGGTAAAGAAATGGCATAGCATAGGGGTTTACAATCAATATTTTAAGTCCAAGCTAAATGCAGTTCATAATGAGATCAAATCCTTAGAATAGGTACATGAGTACAAATGTATTCCCCATAGACACAGTATATTCATAACAATGTTTAATAGTCATCCAGTTTATCTGATTGGAGTCTATATTAAATGAACCATTTGATATTGGGGAGAAAGCCTGATATGATTAGAAGTGTTTATAGCAGAAAGATATTACAACAAAGAAAGATTAATGATAAGGACACATGCTTACAGTGCTCATGAAGTAATGATTCATTCTTACTGAGACATTTTACAGGCCGACATTTCAGAAAAACTTTCCCGCCAGATATATAGCTGCTCTCCTAGTTTCTTTGCCTCCTTCTGTTTCTGCATTCTTCACATGATGATGAAAGGAGCTCTTTTTAGTCTTCTCCCACCTCAATATGTCCTGTTCTGAAGGCCTTCAAGGTACCATCTTGGGGCTATGTTTTTCAGGATTTCTTCCCCCAATTCAAAATTGAAGCTTTGCTGGACAGACAGGTTCCAGCCTGGAAACATGATCTGCTGTCACTGAATGGAATGTCAGATTCTGGATGCAATCCCATCTGATCTGCTCACTGAAGAGTTAGCTCAAGAGACTGCACATTTTTTTTCAGACAGTAACAATTCCAGTCCTTTTTCCAGGAGTGACCCTCGTGATCCCATTTAGCTCTATGGTTAGGGACTTCTAGTGACTCAAAGGATTACTCCAATGAGATTCAAAATTGAAAAGGTTTAAAAGGTTTCAGATATGTTTATAAAACTTTTCCTCCCATTTTTTCATATTGTTTGTAGTCATAGGAGAGAACTTTTGAGGAGACAGAGAGGAGTCGAGGTGACTAGATAAATGGGTCTGACCAAATTGACTGTGCCCACAGGAAAGAACAGTTAAATTGCTAGCATTTTTTGGTTATTTTTCTCCTATTTCAATTTTGCTGGTGTGTTTGTCAGTATAGCAGAGTATTCTTCTCAAACATCAGAAGGAATGAAAGGAAATAAACGATTACTATAGCATTTAGAGATTGATCCCATTAGCTACTGGCCTGAAAGCCTCTTAAAAAAGGCTAAAACCTTCAGCTCCTTTTGATTTGATTAAGTGCACTAATTATCTGTTCTAACTTAAGTCAGTGAGAGATCTGGGTACAAACACTTCTGTATCACTGACCAAAGCCACAGTCAAGTCAGGGTGAGACAAGCATCGATCTGAAGCCCTGAAGTGAGAGATTGCTACTTGGGAACCAAGTTAGCTGTTAGTTAAATAACCAACCAACCAACCAACCGTTGCTGCTGCCACTATTAACCAGAAGGGGGGTCACAGAAAGTGACCAATTCTGGGTGTGAAGTATCACCCAGACAGCTTGCAACAACAGCTCTGCTCCTAACTCTGGTTGGTAATGCATCCCATTGTGGATTAAAGCAGTTATTCTGGGAAAATACTAATTCTAAGTTCCTTAGAGATGTCTTTAAGACAGTCTTCCAGTTAAAGCTGCTTCAGACCTGCACATCTGGCAAATAATTCCATATTTTTAATATTTAGGAAAATTTCTGTAGTTTGATTAGATATTTTAAAGTTTTCCCTGTTTCTGAGTTGCTGCATTTAAGCACCTTATGATCTGAACAAGAAATGTGTTTTGAATCTCTGTTAGCTATAGCCCTTGGGTCTTCTCCACCAAAACACATTTTATAATTCCCTCCTCAGGAAGCTGTAGAGAGCCATGAGGTTGCCCTCAGCCTCCTTTTCTGCAAANGATAGTCAGGCTGCTACAGTTGTTTCCAACAGGTGGGTATGCTTGTGATACAGCCCTCTATTCAGCTGTCCAAAAAACATTTCAAGATGAGACAGGTATTTTTCTCCTAAATGTGTTATTGTTAGGAGGTGGATTTGCATGTTGAGAGCAATAAATTATTAAAAAGCACTATAAGGGCTCACTTTTCATTTGCAACAAATCAAATGACTGAAGAAGAAATTGTATTACAAATATTTCTGAGAAATGGCTTTCCTCGTTAATGAAAATCTGTTTGTGTTCTAATGACAAAAACTATTATTAAGCTAAACGATGTATAGCAAAGAGAAAGTGGCAGAATACCTGTAGCTGGTGAGAAAGCAACTCAATAGCACAGTAACATTAGAAATTACTTTGCAAATCTTTATGTACAATAAATTTATTTTAGTTGAAAACCATTTACTCTCTTGGAAGGAATTTCCCTTTCAACAGTTGGGATTTGGCAAAACCAGTCCTAGGGACGTTATGTCCTGGGATTGCTGACAAGTGTGAAAGTCCTCTGTATGTCCTCATCCCTGAGGAAACAAAGTGTTAGTTCATGTTCACTTGCTTTCTCAGCTTGTCTCTCCTAGTAGGATCATAGGTAAGAAAAGCTGGTCCTTCTTTGGCTTTGGGGTAAGAACTATTGCCTATCTCTTCTTCATCTTTTGCTCACCTGACAGGAGCTGTAACTGCTCATCCTTCTCCCTGTTTTCTTCTCTATCTTCCTGCCTGATAAACTACTTGTGTTCCCTTCCTAATCCCAGAGATCTCACCAGGTTTATCTTATTTACAGGATTTCCACAAGATTTCTTTTTCTGCATAATGTTGCATCCAGACGTGGAAAAAGAAGGAAAGAAAAAAAACCCACATGGTTTTCTTCAAACGTTGAACATAGACTTCAATACAAATAGAGAAACCACCTTGAAAGTTATTCTGGCTTTAGTTTTGCTTCACTAGAGATCCCTCTGTCTAGAGTTTCTCAGCCTTGCACCTGATGTTTAAATAAACAATATACGTGTCCTCGTATCTGTCAAAGACTGATACAACAAGGTGAAACTATATAGTACCTAAATTTAAAATAAACAAATTATATGGAAAATAGACATTTGTCCTATAGATAAATATTTTTTTAAGTTTTAAACACTGGACCTGATTTTTTAAGGGTGTTAATTACCAGAAGACACAAAGAAGCATGCAGCAAAGTATTCAGGTTCCTAGGCGTATGTCTAGTTCCCAATCAAATTAACTAGCACTCCTGAAAATGTCAGCAGTCACCTGGGTCTACCTCCAGTCACTGTGTACCTACAGAGTACATGGATAGTCAATTATCTTCAGAAATCCAGTTCTTAGCTCTCTTGTAAAGTTACCTTTTTATGTTGTTAATGACAAAGAACAAAATAAAACAAACATACCCCAAATCAGATAATCGCCAAACTGAAAGGCCATAGGCTGAATTATTTCTTATTCATGGAAGGACCTCTAGTGGTCACCACAGCTGTTACAGCAGCTGACCTGCCAGCGCTTGGAACATTCTAGAGGACATGTGCAGTTTTTGCAAAATATGGAGCATGAAGATCAACTTTCTCAAAACTTTGCACCATGCTCTTTTGCTCTACACCTGGAAGGCTTCCTTGTTTCACTATTAAAATCTTACTTTATTTCACTTTACAAAGTGAGCACTGTGTGAACTCTGCAGCAGTTTTTAGCTAGAATTTTAGTATCTGCACTGGCCCTTGCTGTGTCTCTTTGCCAGCCATTACCTCCCTCAATCTACCTCTGTTGAACTTTTGTCAGAGGCAGCCTTCCATCGGACAACACAGTCTTACTGTGTATCCTGTTACCTTGGATGACACCTGTTCAGCTTCTCATAGCATCGTTGTATTACCTGGAACTGGCCACCAACCAGCATCTCTCACTGCTGAACGCTGACGGCACATGAAGTGAGTTTATCTGTCTATCTAAAGAGCAAACCCAGCAGACGGAATACTGGCAGCATAATTGGGAAGAGAACTCTAATCCTCACTATTGTAGGACATGAAAAGAAATCTGAGTTGAACATTCAGCAGTATGTCAGAAAACAAATGGTATTCTCATCACTCAGGGTTTTTATTAGCACTTCTGCTGATCTTTCTGTGGCTTCTTTAAACAGCTGGGACAGATTGTTCTTCTGCTGGGCATACATATCAGTCCAAATATTAAAGAATTTATTAAAAGCTTTTGCTAAAGACAGAGAATGGGTTCCCAGAAATATCTCCTCTATTCCCATCTTTCTCAAATACAGGAGTTATTCAGGACTTCCTGCATCTGTGTATTTTATATGTAGATGAGCATATCTTGTCTGCAAACCTAAGCTGCATTACAGGTGAAGTATCCACACATTAATTTCATTAATCTCAGGTAGCTTTTGGCCGTCATCTTTTCCACTACACAAACCTAACAGAAGAAAAATATCACCTCTAACAGGAGACCACTAAATAAAGAACTTATAGTTAACAGCCATTAGACATTGTTTTATGGTCCTACTTCCAGAGTCGAAAAATACTTGAGAAGAGCTTGAGCAAAATGCTTAATCTGTTTAAAAGGCATTCTGAAATTCTGACTTACCAGAATGGTGTCAAAAGAAGAATGATTTACGTGAGAAATAAAGTTTGGAAACAATACCAGCAGAACAGTGATGAGCCTTTTTTATGTAGGGAGCATCAGCTACATTGAAGATGATCTCTTTCTCAAAAACAAACAAACAAACAAAAAAAACCAAAAAGGCAAAAAAAAAGCAAAATTGCAGACAGCCTGCATGACTCCCTCAGTTACGCTGCTGTGGGTATTTTTCAAGCAAAAAAATAATTTAATAGATGCATCTTTACATGACCATGACATGTCATCAAAACATGATCAGAATGCTTACTAGAGGAGCAATTCCAGTATTAAAGGAATTTCTACCCTAACTTCTCATTTTATTGAAAGTGACTACAGTAGGTGGATTCTTGAGAATGCTTCATTAATACTTCTTTTCTTCCTAGAAATAACAGAACATGCATCTCAAAGATAATATTTATAGGTAAGGCATTTCTGGGTTTGTATATCAGTCATATACAAGTAGATGGTCAGTCTTAAACAGGAGAATACTTTGACTCTAGTCTGTAGTCAAGTCTAATTCAGACATTCCTTTTATGTTATAACTGATGTCTGGAAGCTATTCAAAATAATCTTGTCTAATTTTGAACATCCCAAAGCTTGATTTAGCACTATTTTTTCAATTGAGATCTTGGGACAGATTGCCGGGTGAAACACTATATTAAAAAGTAAATATCAGACAAAATTTTTTTATATTATGATTACATAAATATTTTTTCTTTAAAAAGCTGTTTTTTTCCCCCTGCAAATTTGTAAATTTCTTTGGAATAGAACTTAAGATGAAGTCTTCTAATCTTTTTCCAGATGTGGTCAGTAGCTCAGATTTTACTGGAGATTGAAACTGTAGGGTACCATGTATCTCTCTGTTTGAAAACATTAAATAATACACATTGGGACTCTTACTGTATATTTGGGTTTGATTGGTATTAGATAGTGTAACTGGCTATGCAGAAGCTAGCTCAGTAGAGAGTTCTTTTCTATGGCATTATCCCTATGTAGAATTGAAAGGATTTCCCTATGAGTTGGTCTGGTCAACATTTCCATATGTAGAATTTGCTTTGAGCTGTCAGTCCTTCTTCAGTGGTGCAGGCTGCTTTGTCTAAAACTTCATCTGTGCTCAAAGCCTGTTTTTCTCAACCTTCAAAGCAGGATCCAACAGTTTCTTTAACTAGTCTCCATGCCCATAAAGTTTCTAGTAATTCCTTTTTAACAAGTACTTCCATTTTTGTGTAATTTCCTTTTTTGAAATTAAGCACAACAGTAGTAGGCGTTTTGTTTTTGTTGCTCCTGCAGGAACGTTAAATCCAAATTTATTATGGTAATTTTACAGAGCAGGTCTTTGGCAGAAGTATTCAGCATCACAATCAACTGAAGAATACTAAATTCTGGTGGTTCTTCCAGAGGTAGAGTGGGTCTTCTTTTGGGGGGTCTCAGACTAGCCAAAGATTTAGCTCGTAATATAATTTCTGCTGTCATTCTCTAACCAGACTTTAACATTTAGTTAGGGCACAGGCATACAGCACATTAGCTCCATGGAGAAGAGTTGCAAGAGCACCTGCTGCCATGAGAACAGTTTTTGATCTCTGATTGGAAGCAGATTAAGAAATAACAGGAATTCATCAGAGATTGTTTATTGATTTGAATTTCATAAGAGCTCCCACAGAAATTTGCTTTTCAAGTTCAGAAAACACCTGGCTTGGGTATCTAAATCAATCCATCATGAAAGATTTCAGGAAAGTGGAATTGAAACTTACCCTTTAATAGCCAAGTAAAACTTACATATAACCTTACAAAGAATTTATAGGCTGTTCATTTTCCCCAAAACTTTGTATAAATTAACATATCTTTGCTTCCTATGTTTAAAGAATGCTCTTCTCATCTCTCTTTTTAGTAGTTTAAGGAGGTTAAGAGGTTAGAGAGGAAAAATGCCTGGGCAGTTCTGGGTGGACTTATACGTCAAACTGCTGAACATCAAAAATATACTTACATTTTCACCGAAACAGCGTTGACAAGAACTGAACCAATATGACCTATGCTTGTGACACTGGCTTCTGTAAAATATGTAAATATTAGTTATTGCCTGATATACCTCATCCACGCACATGGCTTTATGATATAGTTAATATGTATACATTATTTTAGAATGTTAGTGTAATCATAAAAGGTAATCTGTTTTAGGAATTGCTGTTCAGAAATGTTTTTTTATTACCAGACAGATTATGTTATCTGTCTGGCCACCAATTTCAATATTTGCACTTCAGATTTCACTAGTATATAGTCCAGTCATCAGGTTTTTGCAATACTTTGTGGAAGGAATCATGCGGCTCCCCACCTTCAGTCTGTTTGGGCAGTACTGCGCATACATCTTGATTAATACAACTGTATTTTCTTTTCTTGTGATTTTCCAAACTGTAAGTACCGTTGCCTAAAACTTCACCTGTGCTCAAAGCCTCATTTTCTCAACCTTCAAATCAGAATTCAACACAGTTCCATAACAAACTAGGTGGCAAAAAAAAATCCCGTGATGGGATGCACTCCTTGCTGGCAAACAGCTGACCAAGGCAAAACCCCTATGCAGGCCATTTAAAAAAATCCAATGTGTCTTGCTCCCAGTCAATGTGTGAGTATCACAAGGGAGCCAAATGTACTTTAGTGACAGTTAAGTGGGCTGCCTGTGTTTTTTGATTTAATTTACCACTCTTGTAAACTACCATCTTCCCACTATTGTCTCAGACTGCAGAATGAACAGTACCAATCTATACCAATACAGTTACAATAACGTAACCATAGAATTTGAAAAAGAATGTGATTGCAAATAGCCTTTAGAATTACTCTTAAGCCATGAAAAGCAATGCTGTGCAAAGGGCAGTTAACTAAGCCTGCCCTGGCCATAACTGAATAGTCAACAGGGGGAAGCCCTCAGCCCACTGTCCCACGGCAGTACCATGCTTGAGAGAGCATTGTGTGAGAGATTTTGCTAATTAAAGTCCAGGCTCTGCCTCTGTCGCTGTTTGTCATGGTCAGAATGTCTGTATACAGCCAGGGACCATCTGTTGAACAGTTATTTGCAGGACAACATGCGGTACAACCGTGTCATTCAAGTCAAGCCTAAATAACTCTAATTGTTGTATTTCTTTGTGTCCCGGTTTTGGCTGTGATAGAGTTAATTTTCTTCCTAGTAGCTGGTATAGTGCTATGGTTTGGATTCAGGATAGGAATATTGTTGATAACATACTGATGTTTTGGTTGTGGCCAAGCAGTAAAGGACTTTTCAGCTTCTCATACCAGCCTGCCAATGAGAAGGCAGGGGGGCACCCCAAAAGCTGGGAGGGGACACAGCCAGGACAGCTGACGCAAACTGGCCAAAGGGATAGTCCATACTATATGACGTCATGCTCTGTATATAACTGGGGGTTGGGCCAGGAAGCAGTTCCGCTCAAGAACTGAGTATCGGTTTCAGTTGGTGAGCAGTTGTGCTGCGCATCACTTCTTTGGTATATTCTATATTATTATTATTATTACTACTACTACGTCTTCCTTTATGTCTTCCCTTCTGTCCTATTAAACTCTCTTTATCTCAACCCACAAGTTTTGCCTTTTTTTTTTTCTGTTCAATTCTCTGCTCCGTCCCATTGGAGCAGGATGTGGGGGAGTGAGCGTACGCCTTGTACTTGTTCTAGCTGCCTGCTAGGTTAAACCATAATAGTTACTTTGTATTAATGCTATCTGACTTTCAAATTGCCTGAGAGCATTTGCAATTGGTTTTCCTGATTTCAGAGAGGTCATCTACCTTGCACAAGGATTTTAAGCTTTTAATCTGAATTCCAAAATGTCCTTTAAAACCACCACCTTAGTATCTTTGGAAGGATGTCTTTCTAATATACTAGGAGTAAACATTCATCCACAAAGAGGGCCTTTTTATTTCCTGTTTAAACTGCCAGAGAACAATCAATCTACAGACAGATTGTAAAAGGGCTAATATTTTTACAGTAAATGCAACTCATGTTAGTGCAGCACTGTTTCCACCTTAAGATTAGTACTTAAGTGCTAAAGCAATTCCTTTATTGAACTAGTATAAATGGACTAATATTTATACAGCCAATGTAACTCCTTTTAGTACGGCATCGCCTCCACCTTGGGATTAGCACCCGAGTGCTAACACAGTTCCTTTCTGGAAGTAAGGATGCCAGAACTGGTTCTAAATTCACAATACGAGACATTTCCTAGAACACAGCACAGGATTAGCTTTGTCTGTTGGGGAAATCCTTAAAAGGTGAGAGGTTTAATCGAAACAATCCTTGCCTGCCAAGTCACTCATGACAGCATCACCACCCATGCCCGCTCTGCTGCTTCTCGGAGCGTCACCACCTCCAAGCTAAAGCTTTGCAGCAAAGCCCTATCTTTCTGCAAAGGGAGGGGGGAAAGAGAGCTCTGCTTTGGCTACCTCTTTAGCTTGCTCCGTCACAGAAAAATGAGACAGTCGCTTCGCCCCCCCCCAACTTTTTCTGATGGTGTCAGGGGCGTAACAGCTTCTCCTCCACCCCTGTGTGGTAACTGGAGAATCTGGGCAGCTTCTGGGTTACCGCTGCCAAGAGCGACCCCGGCAGTACGAGCAGGCAAACGGCCTCTTACTGCTGCAGTCGTCATTTCCAAACGAGTAGGTCTGACTGTGTAATCCAAAGCACGACACGCAAAAGATAACGCATCCGTCATGCCGCCCAAGCCTAACGTTATAGCGCAGAGCGAGCGGGAACGCAGCGAGCTGCGCCGGTAGGCAAGGCGCCGGCCGACAGGCAGGGGCCCCGGGCGGGCAGCGGGCAGCGGGCAGCGGGCAGCCCCCTGGCGGGCAGCGCGCGGGCACGGCG
>VXBL01009315.1:0-177451 GCA_013400195.1 Aramus guarauna
TTTTTTTTTTTCATATTTTGCTATATATCTTTAGACCTTCCTTTCTCATTGTATTTTGACATTAAGTTATTCTTTTCCCCCTATTTTTTTGTGTGCTTTCAGTCTCCCTTATCCTTTTTTGTGTACTGTTTTTATACAAAATTTTA
Source organism: Aramus guarauna (assembly GCA_013400195.1). Taxonomy (NCBI): domain Eukaryota; kingdom Metazoa; phylum Chordata; class Aves; order Gruiformes; family Aramidae; genus Aramus; species Aramus guarauna. Next base: position 147 of record VXBL01009315.1, read on the forward strand.
TGTACTGTTCCATACTTTCATGTTCTGTCATTTTGTATTTTATTAAGGATATCAACCTCTTTGCAATATAATTTAGTTTTCAGCTATTTGTAGTATTCTAAATGAACCTCTCCCTTGTCTTGTGGGGTTTTTATGTGCATCTCACCCTCTTTTTCTTTCTATTTATGTTTCATGTACATGTTCGTTCATTTCAGACTACCATGAAGCACATGTTTTGTCAGGTAAGTCTATAAAATTTTTTTAGTCTGAATATAATCATGTAATATCTCTTGCAAATATTGGCATGTATCATACTTTGTCCAGTAGTGGCAGTGGTTTTCTTCCAGAAAGAAGTACAACTATGTTGGGGTTTCTGATATGATTATCTTCCTCTTCCTTTGTATTAGAAAAAATTAGTTCCTTTTTTCTTTCACATTTTCTTGTGTTTTGCTTCCAGGTACAGCTCTATCTTCAAGAACTAGGAATTTCACAGTGAATTTCACCATAACTAATCTCCAGTACTCTAATAGTCTAGGAAATCCATATTCTGCCAAATTTAGTGCTACAGCAAGAGTCTTGACTGCTCTGGTTAGTGTGATATAGTCCTTTTTTTCCTTTGTGATACTCTGCTCTTCTAAATATGGTTAACTTGTGAAACACATTCTTTTTCAGCTCAATCAGCTGTTCAAGAAGTCTAGTATTCATTCTGTGTATACAGGCTGCAAAATGATGGCTTTCAGGTAAGCTTAATTATATAGATTTAGAAAATGAGCGAGAGTTTCATGGTTTTGTATGGCACACAAATAGATCCTAATCCCTTAATTCACTTTTACATCTTTTAATTTATCACCTGATTCAAGAAACCCAAGAAATCATTACACTTTTTTCAACTACGTGTTCATGACTTAACTTGAATTCATGCTTGCATCATCTGAAAGGTCAATTATATTCTCACCATTTTGATAACAGACATGAAAGAATCATCCTTGGAAAAAAATTTATTTTTTTTTTCTACCTGGCTATATGGTTGAATTAAAGCCCCATCAGCATGTATCATGAATTTAAAAATTCTGGAATAGAACAGGATATATCCTAATTTCCCTAGACCTGCACAAAAAATTGAAGACACTGGAGTAGATGCTGTGTGTACCTACAAAACAGATTCTGCTGCTTCCCAGTTTGATAGAGTGATCGTTTACCGTGAAGTAAGCAACAAGACAAATGGCATCACCAACTTAGGAATCTACAGCCTGGACCGGGAAAGCCTGTATATCAACAGTTAAGTGTTGATTTCCATGTGGATGTGGGGATATTCATTGGCTAATAGTACATAGCTGTCTTGTAGTTAAGCACAGTAATGACTAGTGTGCAGATGGAATAGCACTTTCAACATGTATACTCGGGCTCAACCTATGTGCTAGATAATTCACAAAGCTCCATCATCTACACAAATCCTCCTCAAACTAGCTCCTTTTACCTTCAGAGGCTTTTCATTGTCAGTAGTAGCTTTTTTTACAAATTTTAAGCATCTGATAAATTACCAAAACATGCAAAGCAGTATATAAATCATGAAAAGTAAAGGCAACTAGTTTCAGCAGAAATTGGCAACCTTCCTCCACCATTTACAGTGGAACTTTCTTCAAAATAACACCTCGCTGCAATAGTTTAAGTGACTGCTCAGAAACAGCAATTCTATTATCCTTCTGTGGCATTGTTCACCTATACAAATACCCAGTTCAACTATTGTCTCATTAGTAGCATAATTCATTACTACTTTGTCCTTTCTCCTTCCAGATTACCATGAAGCCCATCTCATGCCTTGTAAGTACTTCTAATTAAAAAGCCATGATGCCCTAAGTGACAATATACAAGATAGAGATTAATGCCAATTCAGATACCTTCTCTTTTTTAGCCTTTTAATAGAACTATAGGTAAAAATAAGGTGCAGACATCTAACAGTGAGAGTAATTAAATACTAAGCACCATCGGTATCAATGTCTCAGGAAGCATTTGAATTGGATCAGGATTACATAGGTGGTCAGAGGAGACTGTGTGAAGAAACCTGTTTGCACAAACACAGAATCACACTCTTGGAAGGCTAAAGAGTAATTGATGTTGACATGCAGTTCAGTCTTTTGTAACAGTAACAAGTAGAAAGAATCTGAGGTTGAAAAAGCTAGACTGTCAGGCCAGTGTGGTTAAACAACATCAGGTTTCGTACCCAGCAGGATAAAAGGGGAGATAGGGTTAACCTCAGCTCCTCAGATGAAGTGGTCAGGTACCTGCATACAGCCTGCTCAGCTATGACTGGCCTTCTGTAGGAATATGGATGAGCTGGAGAGCCCTCATCTGCTCCACAGCTGTATGTCCTGTGCTGTTGCTGGCATCATCATTCCATACTGAGGTGTTCAGTGTAGTGCCTATCCATTCCAACTGACAGGAGCTGCTTTATCCCTGGCTTTAGCAGGTTTATGAGTATTTCTTTTCTTGTTGCAACAAATTTTGTCCTTTTCTTGCAGCAACTTCTCCAGCTCCTCCTCTTGCAACAGAGGGACATTTCACAGTGAATTTCACTGTGACCAATCTCCTCTATACATCAGCATTAGGAAATTCAAATTCTAAAAAATTCATTGCTACCAAAAAAACTCTGGCATACTTGGTGAGTGTCAGTCAGGTTCCTCTTGTGGCTATGGTCTTGTTGGTCTTATTTATTCACTGTGACTCATCAATTGCTTTTTTTTTTGGCAGCTTGATCATGCGCTCAAGAACAGCAGCGGTAGCCTTGCTTACGCCAGATGTACAGTGGTGGTACTAAGGTAGGCACATCCTGGAAGCATTACAAAAGACAAGGGCAGTTCAGATTGTGACTGACAATAGGATTATGCAGAAATCTTTGCATGTAATTCCTTCCTCATCTTGTTTCCTCCTAGCCTGGAAGAACACATTAAGTTCTAGAGAGCGCCAAGGTGTAATCCTCATTTGTGATCCCTTGTGATGGGGTGGTTATTACATAATTTCTTCTGTTTGCGCTTACATTGATCTCACACCAATTTTGCACTAGATCAAGAGGGTAATCCGACTAATTTTAAATGCATTTGTTAGATCATAGGAGTGCTGTTCCAACTGTATAAAACAGCATAATACTAAATTTCCAGAATTTGAGGGCGTTCTTTCATTCAATAACATCATTTTACAGTATTTTAATGTGAAATCCAATTCTATGGTAGTGTGCAAGCCAACTCAAACAAATGCACAGAAGTGTCATTCAGGCCTGTAAACGTGTGTGGTTTTCCAGGTCTGCAAAGAACAGAGAGGGCACTGCCGTGGATGCAGTCTGCACATACAGACCCAATGCTACCACTGCGGAATTCGACCGAATCAAGGTCTATCATGAGTTCAGCAAAATGACAGCCAGCTGCACTGAGCTAGGACCCTACCAGTTGGACGCAGCAAGTTTTTATGTTAGCGGTAAGTGGCCAAGCTGATGTCAGGAGAGAATCTTCTCCTGACTTAATTTGTTATCAGGAGAAATTGAGTTACTACATAACTACAGAAGCAACAAAACCTGGGAAGCAAGAGTAAATGCTAACCAAGGCAGAGAAGCCACTATCTCTGCCTTTGCGCCTTTTTATTCCTTTGAACTAATTAACTTAGCCAAATACACATCATATCATAATAGACCATAGGCCATTCTCCAGAAAATATAAATATTGACCTCTCAAGGTACACTATGGAATGCGTTCCCCTGCAGAGGAATGCCACTGGAACTGGACACCACTTGACAAAAACCACACTTAAATTGTCAATGTAGAAGTTAAATTGGATTTAGGGAATGGGTAAATTCCCTCTCAACATCCCTAAGAAAGGGAGAATTCTGTGCACTGTTCTAAGAAAAGCAGCAGCTTGCCAACAACATACAGCATTAAATAGCACAGTAAATGTGCATTTATGCCTAGACAGTCATCAAATCAGTCTTTCCTAGTAAATGTTTACACAGGATCTCTCAGACAAAAACAATTCAAGTTCAGTATTCCACTGTGAGCCAGACCTTCCAAACTGTAAGCCAGTTTCTCAAATGCTGTGCTTTTTCTTCCCCCCACAGGTTATAATGAACCACAGCCTGGACTATGTAAGTACCTTTAGGTAGCAATTGAGGGCAAGATTTTGCTAGTTAGCAACAGCTAAAAAAAAAAAAAAGTTGCACTAACCAAGAGCACTGCTAGACTTATAAGAGAGTGTTAAGAGAATTATCTAGCCTGTTAGGGAACTGCAGCTGCTATGACCGTGAAGCCAACTAGAATATCCAAGAATTTTTCTTACAGTGCTTTTTCTAAGGATGATGATCATAAATTGTATTTTCAAGCAATAATTTGCCTTCATTGTTACAGTTGTTGATCAAAGCACACAACCTCCATCACCAGCAGTGAGGAACTTCACATTGAATTTCACTATAACCAACCTCCAGTTCACTACAGATCTGGCAATGCCAAATTCTAAAAAATTCAGGTCAATGGAAAAAGTCATGTACCATTACGTAAGTCCGGCAAAATGATGCCCTGCTTGGGCACGGTTCTTTTAGTATCTCTAATCTCTTACTTTTGCCATGAAATTTTACTTAAATATTATTATTAAATTTCTAGGTTGACCCTTTACTCCAAAAAAGCAGCATTGGCCCTACTTATATTGGCTGCAAAGTAACAGCTTTCAGGTAAGAGCCATATCTGGGAAAAGTCAGCATCACCTGCTTCTTAAAAAGTTGCCTTCCATTTCTCAGCTTTCAACACATCTGAGTGGTTTTCTTAAATGGTGGTAATGTCTCCGACTGGTTTTCTTATACACATCTTTGATCACGTACTAAGAATTAGGACAGACTTCTCAATAATGGCTAAAACATCCTAAAACAATGCCTTATTTCGTAGGTCAAAGGAGGACAGAGATGACACAGGTGTAGATGCCATCTGCAGCTATAGAGATGATCCTTCAGATCCCAAGTTCCACAGAGAAAGAGTTTACCATGAGCTGAGCAATATGACAAGAGGTGTCACCGAGCTGGGACATTACAGCCTTAACAGCCAGAGCCTCTACGTTAATGGTAATGAGACCACCCCAAGGTGACACAGACTATTTGAAATGAGAATGACGAGGATCTCAAAACAGATAAGAAGTAGAGGGGACCAAAAAAACATTGGAGTCCCTAAGTTAAAACAGTCATGAATTTAGTAACCACGATCCTGAATCTTTTGTGATAAAAACCGTGTGTTTAGTGCTACTGATACATTCTTGGATTATTTTCCTAATAATTGTCCATTTGTTTTTCAGATTACAATGAACTGCATAGTCTGTCATGTAAGTGTAATGTTAAAACCAGATATGTGTTAAAGCTATTCAAAGGCATAAGATGATTTTGTTTCCCCCTGATTTGGCAGTGCTCATAAGATTGCAAAGTATTTGAAGCATGTGATCATGTTCATGTGTTTTTCTGCTCTAAATGTAAAGAAAAATAACAGTACTGCCTAGGTCTTATGAAGATCCTGTTCTTATTTTATCTGTGTAATTTTTGTTCTCTCTTACAGTGGTGAAGCCAACCACCACACAAAGCCCAGGACCGATAATAGAGCAATTCACACTGAACTTCACCATAACCAACCTCAGGTTCACAACAGACCTAGGGACACCAAATTCTGCTAAATTCAATTCTACTGAGAAAATAATGCAACATTACGTAAGCCAAAGTCACATTGTTTTTTACTGAAATCACCCAGTATTTTGGGTTTCCCATACTCAAAGACCTTTCCTTGACAGATTGATCCCCTGCTTCAGAAGAGCAGCATTGGCCCCTATTTCACTGGCTGCAAAGTAACAGGATTCAGGTGAGCAATACAGCTGAAAGATTAACTTTCAATTTTAGCAAATGGATTTCCTTATGTTGGACTGACTTTAATAACAGTTCTTTTCCTTTTTCAAGAAATCAGTATCATCATAATAAAAGTTCTATGCACTTTTGTATGACCTTTATCTTAAAAAGCCTTTTTCTTTGTAATACCATGTCTTAGTAATTCCTGCAGTTCATTTGAAAACTGTGGACGGATTTTAATAGTTTGGGGATTTTTTTTTAATCACATCAGAAAAAAACCCAGATTTTTTGGAATAACTAACAGAACCTTCATGATACTCAATTCGTCAGGTCAGTGAGGAATAGGGATAACACAGGAGTAGACACCATCTGCAACTATGGAAGTGGCTCCCAAGTGCCCAAGTTTGACCAAGCTAAGGTTTACCAAGAACTAAGGAGCACAACAAATGGCATCACCAAATTAGGAATCTATAACCTGGACAACAAGAGCCTCTTTATCAATGGTAAGTGCTTGATTTTTCTCCTTCCTCCAGGCACTAGAGCAATTTGGGATCACCTTGTGTCCTAGGGGTCACTTCAATGTAAAAAAAAAATCTGACCTTAAGGAAAAGGTAGTCCCACTGGATTTTACTGCATAACTTATATGCATAAGATGAAGTGTATGCTTCCAATAACATTTTCACATAGACATTTTAAGATTTTAATTTCAATAATACATTGAAGGAGGACTTAATTTTTGTCAACCTCAGTCATTCACCTGCATATGAACATTTCACTTGATTTCTATCCTACCAGGAATTTAATCAGTAGCACATTTATTTTCTCATTGTAGTCTTTGCTATTATAAAAGCACCTTTGTCTGCTTAAGCAGTAGATTGTTTAACAGATTCACACCCTTGGGGATTGGTTCTGATGATTCATTCCCAAGTCATCCATTAATCATCTCCTTTTCTCTTTCATTGTCTTAAGTGTATAGTTCTCTTACATAATGCTTCTCATGCATTTCCTTTCCAGGCTACAATGAACCACTTCAGAGATCACGTAAGTATTTTGCCAAACTCATTGCAGGGAAAGCTATCAAAGGAGCGGCTCACTCAGAAAATAAGAGGGGAAGAGATTCTTCAGAGTAGCCTTGGAGCATGCTAGGATTGGGAATGTCTTTGAAAGTAAAGATAGCTTTTTTATAGTAAGATCATAATCCCTTTCCCCTTTGATTATAGCTCTGAGCATAACTACTGCACCAAGCCCAACATCCAGGCATTTCACACTGAATTTCACCTTGACCAACCTCCAGTACACAGCAGATCTGGATGCACCAAGTTCCCACAAATTCATTTCCACAGTAAAAGTTATCAACCATTATGTAAGTCTGGCGCTGGTTTAGCCCATTTTGTGTTACAGTGGTGATCTTGATCTGCCTGTGTTAAACTCAGGACATGTGTTCAAGTTCAGTTGTACTTTTTTTTTTGACAGATTGACCCTCTTTTCAAAAGCAGCAGCATAAGCTCTGTGTACACAGGATGTAAAGTGATGAGATTTAGGTAAGATTCCTGAAAGTACAATTAACCATTTGTTTATCTGCTCTTATACATCTTACATTTGCATAAGTTATCATAGTTATTCTGATGCCAGAAAACATAAGCCAAGGGCACCTCCCTGTTCATTCATGATTTTCTTTCTGGTAAAATTACTTCAGTATTTAAGTGTCATTGCCGCAATTCTTGAGAATCTGCTGAACGATGTAAGAGCTCTATTGCACTGATAGGTTTCAGTGCATGTTGTTCTAGTCATACAAATTACACAGGGTGTTCTGTAAGCACCACAGTGTCCTAAAAAAACATGTCTGATATTTTTACTTAGGTCTGGGAGAGACAGGGATGACACAGGCATAGATGCTGTCTGCAGCTACAAAAATAATGTCAGCCTTGCCAGGTTTGACAGAGAAAAGGTTTATCATGAGCTGAGCACCATGACAAATGGTGTCACCAAACTGGGTCACTACAGCCTGGAGAAGAACAGCCTGTACATCAATGGTAGGCATCTATGAACAGTATCAAAATATGATTTGGGGATCACTTGGAGATCATTTCTCATTCTTCCACTCCATTCGGTCTTGAGCACTAATGAACTTTCCCTTTGGTTTGTCAGTATTCTGTACGTTTTGACACTGACAAAAATCAATCCAGCATATTGCCATTCTAGAAGCATTTCCATCCCTTAAATCATACAAATTCCTGGAGAATGTCATTATTATATAATCTAAACAGGGACATACCTATATGGGTTTTGTGGTATGGATAGATCTGATGTGAAAATAAAAACACTCTACCTTTTTTATTTAGGTTTCCCCCTCACAGACACAGCTATCACTAGAAAGCCTGTCCTGACTGAAGCTCCAGCTAAATTGGGCTACAGATTGAGCTTCAGAATAGTCAATGAAAATCTAACCAACCCAGACTCTCAGTCTCCAGAATACAAAGCAGCAGTCAAAAGCATCAGTAACAAGGTAAGGAGCTGCAGCTCAACTACCATCATGTCTGCACAGGTCAACTTTTGCAGCAACTGCCATAGATTTATTTTAATTAAAAAAAAATCAACATTTGGGAACAAAAATTTCTAGAATCTAAAAGATGAGATCAGCCTTCATGTCACTTGATTGTATTATGTTACATGTGGTCTTAAGACAACATGCATTACAAAATGCAAGAGGTTTGGGTCATCTGTTAAATGCACACTCCACATTTCAGTCCCATCTCTAGAAGTGTATACAAATCTCTGCCAACTCAGAGGTCAGCACATACATAATTCATTGCTCAGAAACCAACACATTCTCTTCAGCACCAATCCACCGACATATCAACCCGATAAAGCTTAATTAGGTTGGTTTTGCTTTTTAGATGAGGATGTAGCATTCCATACTTTGAGTTCTGAGTCTGTGCTGTGAAATGTGGCTCACTATGACAGCTGTCAGTCAGCAGGTTGTGCTGTTTAACACTGGCAACTCACTCAGATAAGACAAAGGTTTGCCAAGCTGGAAGTCAGGCTCCATCACCAGAAGGCATAATCTGAAGTAAAAAACTTCCATGAAATAAAAAAAAAAACAAAACTGGTGTTTCTCCACAGTTAGAGAACCTTCTGCTGCCCAGAATTCATTAATATTTAACATGACATTTTTATTTCAGATGAATCAACTATACCATCAGAGCAACCTGCGAGACCGGTTCCTGAACTGCAGTATTACAAGGCTGAGGTCTGTGATACAATCTGATTTTGTTTGAAAGGTTGCCACACCCTGGGCACCATTCCCCATTGGCCAAGTGCCATTGTCCTCTGCAGAATTCCTCCCCTCCATTCTCCTGTTGAAAGTTATTTGGTTCATGCTCTAAGTCATTTCCAGACTTCCCAGCATTCAGTTTGAATATTTCCTGACTTAGTATCAGCGGACATTTTTCTAAATCTCAGTCAGGATTTCTGTAAGGTGCTCTTAGGTCTCTGAATATCCCAGTAATTACCATCAGCAATCTTACCTCTTAATGAGGACCAAATAATGACCCTGCAACCTCTGCCCTCCTCCTCCCAGCTTGGGCTCCACTAGGTTTTAAAAGTAGGCTTCAGATATAGCTGTAATGTCCTGCTCTAGATGGGAAGAAGCTTGGACAAGGCACCCTCACACATGGTAAAAGCTTTTTTTTTTTTTAAAAAAAGTGCTGATCCTTGTATGCTTGCAGTTCACAGACGGAAGAAGTAGTGATGTTTAATTTGCTGTCCCTGGCCAAAGGAAAAGCCCAAAACAGCCTGTTCCATGTTTCTAAATAGCACCACATTAGGTTAAAACACTTCACACTCAGAATAGCAGGAACCCTTTAGGAAATCCTTTCCCACTTGAAGTTTTATGATCAGTCTACTTATCTCAAAACATCTGTTTCTCTGTCCACAGGACTGGATCCATAGTGGTTGACTGCAAGTGCTTCTTCCAGCCAGAGCCCAGCATCAACAGGGCTGTGGTTGAAAGGGCTTTTCAGGATGGGACTTCAAATACAACCGGACTATGGCTTGGGAGCAGTTACCAGCTGCAAGGATTCTCAGTAGAGAGTACGTAGAGCTCAGACCACTGCTGCCCATTTTCCACCCAGATCAACCCACTTTGCCATGGCATACTCAGAATTCTCCAAATTCTGGTTTACTGGGGGAAGAGGCAGTAACATGGAAATAAATCTATGTTATCAAGTTGAATCACTGAACTCAGGTCAAAGTTGGGCTGGTCCTTTGCCACATTCAGTCTGTGTAGCCCTTTAGACCTCAATGGCTTAAGGTGTTAATGTTAAATAAAAAAATGAAGTGGTAACTACTCACCATAACTTCATAGATAAACAGGCTTTTAGCTTTTTTCAAATGTACAACTTCCCAAAGAAATGACTGGCCTGGTACATTGCTGAAGGACTGATTTAAAGGGTAGACTGGGAATTTGTTATCAGACCCAAGTGCAACTCAAGTTCTCTATCTATTAAGACTTAATAAAACTTAGTTTTTCCCAGCTAAAAGTCTGCAGATCAAAATGCTGCTTCACAGAAGAGCCTCTGTTTCTCTGCTAGAATTTACATTGACCTTTTCTCTCAATTTCCAGGCTTGGAACTAGCAATTGAGGCAGCAACTTACAAAACACCCCTCAAGTCTGGAAAAGAAAACTTCCAATTAAGCTTCAGAATCTCCAACCTTCCCTACTCCCCAGAACTGCAGGATTCCAGGTCACAGATGTACCAAGTGAACAAAGAGAAAATTGAGAAGGAGGTAAAACTAACAGCAATAGCTGGATTTACCTGTCCAAATTAAAGATGTATTAAGTTTACTCAATTTTCTTCAATTGTTTTTCTTCCCATCAGCTTGATGTATTCAGAACTAGCAGCCTGAAGGACTACTTTGCTGGTTGTACTGTTGAGAGCTTTGGGTATGTCCTGCTTCAGAAGTGTGTTTTTTTTTTCCCCTTGAGTCCCAGAAGAGCAATTATCAGAAAAGGCAGAGCCACAGCATGGTGTTTATGCCTCATTGCCAACCTTTGCACTCTGGATGACGCATAGGAGGCACCTTCATTCAACTCCTGTCAGTTTTGCCTTTACCACAAAAGGTTTCTGTCCAAATGAGAAGTGGTTTTGTTTCCATGCTAGCAAAGCTGTTTTCATGCATAAACAATTCCAGAGTAAAAAAACAAAACCAACTATGTTCTCTCATTTAACTTATTCAAATAAGCTAGAAATCCACTGAATCACATTAGCAAAACAAGCATCAGAACTGACCAGCTGGAGAGCAAAATCTACTTCTGTGTGTCTTCTCTGGCACCTCTTTAGAGGAGCTAAAAAGCTGAGCTGATTTACCCCTTAGAAATGCCTTGCCTGGGATTAAATCAGTGGGTGGATTTCACAAGGCTGCATGAGTTCCTGTCACATCTATCAAACTGCAAAAACTGATCCCTTGCTAACAAAACATTGCTTAGACATCTGCAAAGTTGAGCCTGAATCTGAATCCCTCTCCCTGCTTCTACTCAACTCTACTTTTTCTCCTGTCCCTTAATGACAATGCTGGCTCTCATCTTCCAGGCCTGTCCATGGGAAAGCTTACACAAGTGTTGCCTCCATCTGCAAATTCACACCAGACCCCTTCTCAGGGACTTTACAAAAGCAAAAGGTGTATGAGGAGTTGAAAAGCCTGACACATGGGTTCACCAAGCTGGACCCCAGCTATGAGCTGGAAGATCAGAGTCTGATTGTTGAAGGTGAGAGCTCCCAAAGATTACTTTAAAACAAAACTAATAAACATCCCCTCAGTCACCTCTAGAGCACTCTCACCTGTCCCACCCTTTATTTTCAGGTTACTCTCCACTCAAAACAGATGAACAGGAGTCTGAAAGATCCAGTAAGTGCTTTTCAGGAGCAATTCACCCTACAGTCACTGAATACTTGAACTACAGCAAATTAACACCACGTACCTTGAAATGGAGACTAGACCTGTGCAAGAGCCCAGAAACCTAGGGCTCTCAGGAGGCTGGCAGCAAATAGCAGGAGCCAGAGCCAGCCTGAGGAAAATGGAAGTGAAGGAGAGGCAAAACAATGCCATTTGGGAAGCTGTTTTGGAGCTCTGGCACTAATAAATTTTGGTAACAAAAAAATCTAGATAAAGTACTGTGAGCATAGCCACAACCCCAGAACTAACAGTAAACAGGAGAAAAAACCCATACTCTGAACTGTTGCTTTTCCACACACCACAAACATGCTGGCAAAAGTAACTACAGCTTTTGCTGACAACCTTAACCCCGTTCCCTTCCCAAAAAGAGTCCAGCTGGCAGCTAAGACAGAACTTTGCCTCTCTGAACATCCCTGAAACCATCCAAGGGCTCTGATGCTGAGGTGGCATTTAAAGTTGTAGGTCCTCAGACCCTCATCCCATGTTACCAAAGTTTCTGTACATCCTGTCCATCCTCACATTGCTGGGGCACATTTGCCCTGCAGCCAGGGAAGGCCAGATGCCACCTTTTTTGCCTCACCTACGCACTGTACAGTACTTTTGAACTTTGCCAGGGTGAGATGTCCCCCCCTCTGTCCTAAGTGCAGGAACTCAAAAAACTGATGTGCCCTTATTTTAACTTTGCAGAGCTTCAGTTCTGGGCAATTATCCTCATGTGCATTTTCACCCTGCTTGGCTTCATTCTCCTCATTTTGTTATGCTTCCTGGTAAGTGGCCCCTTTGCTGTCCTACCTCTAACATGACTATGGCAGTTCTCACCCATCTGGGAAGCTGCTGCAGGGACATTTAGACACATCCCCAAGAAGGCCAGTGGAAGCAGTACCTGGCACACACGGTAACAGCAAACAGCATGCCAAATCCTCCTTCAGTTACTGCCAACTCTTCCAAGGACTCATGCACAGGAGGATGGGGAAGGGTATTTGCAGTCAGCTAGTAGATTTCCAGGAAAGGAAGCAGTGGATCATGAATGAGATCTCTCTTTGCAAAGAGAAAAGTATAAAACAAAAGGTAGGGCAAGCACCAATATAACAAGCAGGTTGAATTAGAGGATCTCCCACAGCATTTTTTAAACCTTTTCTCTGTCTAAATACAAGCAAAATTATCAGACTACAGATAAGGGACTGCAGAAGACAACATTTTTAATAACCTGCTGGAATCACATCCAGAATTTTGTGTTCAATGTTCTTAACATGACTGTAGCAGCCTTGCTGGGCTGTACTCCAGCTGCATACCCTTGGAAAGAGCAGAGCAGATCCTCTTCCAATACCTGGTCCTGATTTGATGGGGGAACAGCATCTTAATAGCACTGTTTCAAAAGCAGCTGTGTTTGCTTTGCACCAGCTAGAAGAGAACAGCTAAATCTACAGAGAACACGGATTAGTGTCCTTGGAGGTTCAAGAGCAAAAGCTAGAGTCAGGAATTTAGAAGAGGAAAAATCTCAGATTCAAAACTGAGGGCTGTGCTAGTGTCTGCCTTTAGGCAAGCATCTTATTCACAGAGCCCCTCCATCCCCACCTGGAAATGTGGTCTGGGGGCATCTAATGAAGGGCAAAGCACAGACTGGAGGGTTTTTGCAATTAACATTGTTCTTTTCCCACCAGATCATCTTCTGCCTAAGAAGAAAGTCAAATATATATCAGGTTCAACAGGGCATGTACGGAGTGTACTTCCCACATCTGAACATGAGAAAAGTGCATTGACATAACAGATGAAGTCTGTCCTCACAGACCTGTTCGTCCATTGATGAAAGAAAAAGTATTTACAAGTACTAGAAAAGTGTTTCTTTAATAAATTATGTTTAGCATTTTCTCTTGTCTTGAAGCAAATCTTTGCACTATTACCATAACTACTTTCATACTATGGGAAACTGCCAACAATGCAGATGTTGAGGAAAATATTTTTTTAAAGCACTGCAGTATTTTATACAAATATCACACAACCAACAAAATAAAGACTACCAGGAACTGCAGTTTTCAAGACTCTTCAGTGTTAATGTCAGTTTTCTGAAATAGGCTTAAAATTATATTAATTTATAGGTTTTGGAGGACTATTTTAAAAGCTTCACTTAGATTTTAGCTTTTTCCCCATTTTATCTTAAAATGTAAATATCTCAAACTGATTGAAACGTTTTGTCTATTTAAGATGACATCAAGAGATTATGTAAAGATACATTGTCTGAGTACACAGTCACTCTGTCTTTTGAGATTGATACCAATTTCAGTTGAATAAATGCCATGTTTATTGCCATGAAACTATTTCCATGTGTTTCCTCTGTAGCAACACTTTTCATCCCAAAAGAGAAAATACTTTCGCCCTCCTGAAATCCCTGAGCTTTTGCTCCTCAGCTGTCTTGGGCATCCCATAGTGCAGGTTCTGATATTACAGGGATCAGGATCTTCCACTGCCCCTCCAGACCACCTGAGCCAGATTTGCCCAAGAACACCTGCTGTTCACCTCAATTTTCTACACAGCACAGGAGATTATGCTGATCTCTAGGTAATTATTTGATACTATCATTAGATGAACACTCTGCTGAAAGTGAAAGCACTAGAATTAATGAAACCACGATTAGTCATTAATCCTTCCACTGCAGGCAATGTTTCCACACAATCAAACTGGCTTTTTATTTTCAGAGTAAAGCTCCACCATGGCAGGTTGGACCAGTTCATCCCCCAGGTCAGGTTCCTCAGTGCAGAGTGAAGTTTCATACACAGAGGATTAGAAACCTGTTTGCTCAATCAAACAAAAAGCTTTCAAGCATCCAATATTATGTCAGCAACATCAGATGAAGAGCTTTCACAGCCGCTTGCAAACAACATTTGCAGGTTTCTGTGCCATCCTGCATGCCCTGGCTGCAACGACCATAGCATGACAGAAGCACTGTGAGCAGAAAGGACTTCACATCTCAGACTTTGACAGCAGGCACTCAAGCTGCATGATAGAGCAGGACTGGCAGGGTCCAGCCATTAGAGCACCAGCTCCTGCCATGGCAGTCCTGGGCAAAGCCTCAGATGTTCAGCCAGCTGTACCTCCATTTCCTTCATCCTGGCAGTCTGGTGCCCTGCTCCCCTCTCACCATGGAGCCTCTCAAAAACACACAAACAATGCTAATAATAGCACAGAGATGTAACAGCTGAAATGTGCTGGGAGAGAAACATGCTATTTTGTGGAGCTGTTGCCTAGGGGTATTGATTTTTCCTTTTTACACTATGGCCACAGGAGAAGAGCTGCCCCTCAGCACCATGCGCCACACCACCATCACCTCGTCCCCCAGGCTCTGCCCACAGGTGTACTGGGAATCCCTGGAGCCCAGCACGCATTGCAGACCAGACCAGCAGCCCCTGTGGTGGCACTGCTGCCCTGTCCAGCCCTGAGGAAAAAAGGGAAGGCACAAGACAGGGATTTCCCAGGGAAGCTCCGAACAGCACTGCAAGCTCCAGGACAGACCTGAAAGCAGCAGAGCAAATTTGCATCTGCTCAGAAAGACACACACAGCTGATCTAGTTTAGAAAAGCTTCAGCTTTTCAGCAGCACCCAGCTCTGCCCAACCTGCTTGCACAGGCTCCAAAGAGCCAAGATGACCTTCCAACACTGCACTTCCTAAGGGGCTGTTGCACGCATGCCTTTCTGCGCAAACAGCATCCCCCTCTCCATGGCACAGCCACCAGCGCTCACTGGTAGATCAGGATGTGCCGCATACATCCGACCCCACACACCTTTGCCACTGCAGGCAGGGGAGTCAAAACCCAGCCCTGCCAACTGGTCTCCCATACCCAAACCCCAGAACTAAAGAGCCAAAACTAAAGCTGAAACACACTGCAGAAGGGGAGAAGACAACAGAGAGGGGAAAAGAGGCTGAGGAGCTGAGAAAGCAGCAGCTTGCAGGGAGAAAGGGCCAAGCTGGAGCATGCTATGGGGATGGCTGGTGCCTGTAAACCTGCCTACGGGGCTGCTTTCCAAGAGGAAGGAGCCCTCACATACCACAGTGCCTCTCAGCATCCCCTACACCATGCCACAATGCGCTTTGTGTTATGGTTGGACACCTGCCCATGTTTGCTATGGAGCTGCTGTTTGCAAACAGGGTCCCCCAGCAAGGCTGCTGGGGCCAGGCCAGCTCAGCAGTGACACAGTTGGCTCAGCCTCTGGCATGGTGACCCAGCCCCAGGCAGGGATTGGATCTGGGGAGAGGCAGAGCAAGTGGGCAAAAAGACTGCGCTTGACCTCAGGGATCTGCCCTGGACCCAACAACGCCCACCTGCAGCACCACCCTCTGTGGGTGCTTTTCTCCAGCTCAATCTTTGGCCTCCCAGTGCCCCTGCTGTTCCCTTGCACTGCAGATGCACCGGGGCTGTTGCCCAGTGTTTCTGTCCTTGCTGCTACCAGTTTGCAAACTGGCATCTGGCAGCACCTGGTCACCTCTTTTCCCAGCACAGGGCTAGGTGGACTTACCCAGCACTGCCTTGGTAATTGCTGCTCACTAAGAGACAGTTTATCAGTCTCCTTTTCAGCTCTTTAAACATTTTGTGCTGAATGCTGGAAACAAGCCTGAATTACAGTGATAAAAGATTCAGCTGCTTCTTATCATTTTCCCCATCAATTCCTATTCCATTTGGCTCTTATGAATACAAAAATACTCCATCTTCTTTTGAAGCAGTCAAAAAGCCCTTTGTGCAGCAAGGGCACCATTCAGCCACCTCTGACCTCCTGTTCTCAGCACCATTTTCCAGCAGCAGAACTCCATCCTGTTCTACCTTCAACAGAGAAGAGAAGAGAACCTGAACAAACTGAGCTGCCTTGTCCAGAGCAGAATCCAGACCACCCACCCCATGCACAGACAGGAACAGCACCTGGCCCCAGCTTCACCGCCAGGATTTATAGTTCCATAGGCAAGGGCACATCCTTTCTGCTCACCCCCCCTCACTGATTCATCACTAATTGCATCTCATCAGCCTTTCTCCTGCCCTGCTCCACTGAGGACCTTAGCCTGGGGCAGCCAGCAGGAGAGCTGCCCTGCACCCAACCAGGAATTTAATTTACAAAATGGTTGCTTTATCAAGAACAAAAGCTTTATTCACTCAGCACCACAATTGCTGAATTTTGTTTCCCCACCCCCAGCCTGCAAGAAGCAAATACAAATTTCCCTCTGAGCCACTGCTGGGCCTTATGGCTCCTCTTTCCTCTGCACAAGCATGTTTGCTCCTCTCCAGTAAAAAGCACCAGATTTAGAGGCAGAAGGAGAAAGAAAATTAGGAAATTATATTTTTATGCTTCAGCTTGTAGTCTGGCCAATGCATCAGTGAAAGAAGCATTGAGGTAATGCAACATTTTATCAGCTCTTGTGCCCACAGTGCAGCCCAGCGCTCTCAGCTGCTGCCTCCCTGGTGTGAAAGCAAGCCAGGTCCGTGTTGCAAACCGCCAGACAGCACCTACACCACGGAGCCATCCGGTCCTGCTGCATGAGGTCACCTGCACATGAATCAAACAGCCCTGACAGAACTTACTTCAATCACAGCAGCTCAGCAATGCCCATCTCTAGCAGATAAGAACAGCCAGGGGCTGAGGGCAGAGGCTCCATGGTGCCAGCTGACTCATTGCAGGCTGTCACCTCTGAAGAGCATTAAACAGGATTTTACCAAGCAATGAGCCCTGCAGGAAATGAAGAGATGTTTTCCTTGGGGCATGTAACCACAGCCACAAAGCTCTGGGCACACTGTGCCCAATGAGGGATCCCCTGGGGCACTGGCTTCTGGTCAAACAGCATTACAAGAAACAGCAACAAAAAAAAGGCCAAAAGCAGACCACAACCTCCCCCTCCAGGACAAATGCGCATAAGCCAGAGCTGTGCATCACCATTCACTTCATCACACTCCTGCCAAAGAGCAGATGATACCATCGAGCATTGTGGCATCACTAAACTTGCCCAGGATACAGAAGCAAAAAATACCGTCAAAGGGGCCAGAGGTGCCTTCCTGCTCTCTTTAACCACCACTTCCCATTTGATCTTACCTGGTACTGAAAAGTCTCACTGCAGTCCAGGACCTCAACCCCAGCACTGGGACAGTATCACTAGATCCATGGTTTTTATGCAAGACTGAGCAAAGAGCTCAACATGTCACACTGAAAACACAGAACCTGGTCCCAGGGACATTTCTGTGTCTGCAGCAATGCTCCTGCATCCACCACTAATCTGTTATTCAGAGGGTGCCAGGCTGAGCAGCAGCAGCCGCAACTCCCCTCCAGCATTTTGGGGAAGGCACCATTTCACTGGGAGAAAATGCCCATAGGGATGGGGGGCTTCACAGGGTAAAGATGGAACAATTCAATCCTGTTTGCAAAGCAGGGCAGTGAGATACGTGCCTAAGACCTCGACGGCCAGGCAGATCTCTGTCCTTTTTGGGGCAGACCAGAGGCCAGGCAGGGGGGCCTGGTGAGACCCCAGGACACGCAGTTGCCAGGGGGGACCTGCTGCCACCACCTCAGACCTAGCTGGTGTCACATTTCCCTTTGTCAGTTACTCTGCTCAAATGCACTCAGAGAGGAGGGGGACCCCACAGGCTGGGTTTCCCCTGGGGGAGACTGTACAGCTGCCCAGTTCTTCAGGGACCCTGGGATGGGGGCTCCCAAAACCAGGGACCAGAACCATCCAGGACCAGAGATTCACCCCCCCAATGTTTGCACTGCTTGAATGTCACCAGGACCACCACATGGTGGAAGACATCAAGCACAAGTGCTGCTACATTGCTTCCAACTTTGAAAGCAAGTGCCAGCTCCCAACAGTCAGCTGCACCCTGGATTTTCCCCTGCCTGATGGCCAGACCATCAGCCTTAGCAAGGAGAGGTTTCATTGTCCAGAAGCACTATTCAACTCTCCAAAGTGGGGTATTTCCTGCGTGGGCATCTGTGAGATGGCCTGGAGAAGTCTCAACCAACTCCCAGAAGAAATCAGATCAATGTACAAAAGCATCCTCCTGTGTGTGGGGTCCTCTCTTTGAGGGTCTAGAGAGGAGGTTTTGCAGCAAGCTCCTCTGAAGCCTATCCCCCAACACCAAGGTTGGTGTGACCACTGCACCGCTGCAAAGGTACTCAGCATGGATGGGGGGGGTGCATCCTCACCTCCCTCAAGAACTTCCAGACATAGTGGATTTGAAAGGACAAGTATGATGAAGAGAGGCTGAACATTGTCCACCAGAGATGCTACTGAGGTGACACCCACACCAAGCCCAGAAAGCAGTTACACAATTTTCTTATGGTTACAGACCAGGCAGCAGAAAGCAATAATAAATGATTTTGGGCTATCAAGTGTCATCTGCTCCCCAGCCCTGCACTGTGCTCAGCTGAGGGCTGTTTAGGTAAGAGCCACAGACTCAGGCTGCAGCTACAGATGAAACCAACAAGTGGCGCTCCTCAGGGATGCACCATCCACCAGAGCACTGCCTCCACAGGGAAGAGGCAGCCCCACCACCAGCCCAGGGCAAAAGCTCAAAGGTGATGCTGAAGTCCTGCCCTTAGTCACCTGGTCCCCAGGCCCCACCTGTGCTCTGCTGCCTGCCTCCCTGGTGGCCCCAGGTCCACATTGGTCACTTACCCATCCCTGTCCCCACAACCCCTTGTGTAACCCCACGTGGCCAAGCTGACAGTACAGATCATGGTGTCCCCAACTGGGCCCAATGCAACAGCATCAAGGTGACATTGCCACCTATGCCAGGAGGTTATCAAAATACAGGAATGGATGCAGCAGCCTGGACTCACCTCTAGCAGAGCTGGGCAACAGCTCAGCCAGCACCAGAATAGTCTGCAGAAAAGCCACTCCCTTGGAGCTGCAGCCCACATACCCTGCAAAGGTTCTTTGCTCCCCACATGCGCCTCCCATCAAGGAACCAGCCCTTGCAGTCACCTCCAAGCACAGAAAGCTGGCCATAACCATCTTTATTCAGGCAAAAACCAGGTTCTCAGAGCAGCCTGCCAAGGCACAGGAGAGAAAGCAGAAAACCACAACACCTCTCCCAAACCATGTAAATGTTTTTCATACCTCAACCAGGAAAGGGACTGCCATGAGCCAGGTACTGCCCAGTGGAGAGAAAGGGGCTTTCCACCCCTGGTGCTGTCTTCTAGGAAGGAGAACTGTTCCCACCCTTCTGGGTTTTATAGGGTTGAGGGTTTATGTGCTGCAGCTGCAGTTCCTCCACCACCCTGCACCTCTCCTCGGGACTCGATTGCCCTCAGCTGTGATCCCCAGCAGGGAACTGGGAGCTTCACCCCAGCATAGGTGGGACAGGCTAAATTCCCCACAGCTGCATTTTGTATGAAGAACAAGAGTTCCCTATCTCCTACTGGGCTTGTGGGACCTGCGCCCACATTTGTCATCCTCTCCCAGTCCTCATTCTTCTGTGTTCAGCCCCAAGGTCTCTATGTCCCATGAAGACCCCTTATTTCATGCACTCCACTGGGCCGAGTTAAGGGTACTGTGGCAGGTTTAATCACTGATCTTGAACAAGCGACACAGCAGATTTAATTTCCTTTTAGCGCGGCAGAGGTGTCTGCACCCCACTCCAGCCCTGAGAACACATGCAGGCTGGAGCAGTCTTGGTCCCCCTGCTGCAGCTGTTGCCTGTGAACACCAACACATGCACATGTGTGATTTGCTCACTGCAGAGAGGAGCAGGAGCCATGGAAAATATTGGAAACAGTGTCAAGCTGAGCACCAAACTCTCCCTCAGACAATCCCCAAAATAAATCATGCCAAATTTAACAAATTTTGAGAAAGTCCCCCTGATCTTTTGAAGGTGACACAGGGTTTGGTGGGAGGGATATGGAATGCTGCAGGGATGCAGGAAGGATGTTACAGGGACACTGCAATGATGCAGAGCAGATGCTGCAGGGATGGTGCAGAAACGTGGGAGGGATATAGGAGAGATGCCACAAGGATGCTGTAGGGATGCAGGGGGAATGTTGCAGGAATGCTGCAGGGATGTAGGGGGCATGTTGCAGGGATACTGTAGGGATGCAGGAGGCATCTTGTAGGACACTTTCCCACGTCTTTCTGACAAGCAAAGAGTGTTTGGTTCTCAAATTGACTCAAACTAGCCACTTCATTTCCCCTGAAACTTTCCGGAGAAAACAAGTTCTTATCTCACTACAAACCCAGGCCACAGATGCTGGGCTGCCTGGGAGGAACAAGCAGCTCTTGTAAGCTAACAGTGGCACTCTCAGCCTTGGACAACTGCTGGCTGCTGCCTCCCCAGGGATGCGCTCGAGGACAGAGCTGCACCTGTGGGGCTGAGCTGCTGGCACCATATGCCCGGTACAGCTGCAAACCACGGTCCCATGTCCTGCAGAGAAAAGAGCTGCAAATTTGTTTCCTGTGAGCGGAAAGGGGAAACACAGGGGGACCAGGCACAACACAGGGGTGTTATTCTGTATCACTGGTATCAGCTGAAAAATCAAACACTTGGCTTTCAGCCTATACCTTTTTCTGCTAAAGGCTTAACAGAGGGACAGGACTCTAATTCTGGCTTTGGTTAAGTTTGTGGTCAGTGCAGCCCTCTGAGTGGGCACTGCTGTGGCCCTCAAAACAGCTGGCACATCTGCAGCATTTATAGCCCAGTAAATTCCCCCTCCTCCTGTTTCTGCTCAGCAAAAAGCAGAGCGGCAGCATCTCTCCCTCCTGACTCGCCCCCCGCGCAGCTTGCAGTGATGGAGAGCAGAAAGGCAGAGATCAGCTCCCCTCTCCTGCCTCTGCCCACACGGTGAAATCCTGCGGTGCCTGCCAGCGCTCTTGGAGGCAATTCGTCTGCCCACTCCATGACGTCCTCTGCTCCCCCCCGACAGAGCACAAAGCACCGCCACCACACAGGGAAGAAATTGGTCGGCGGTTAATCAGAAACCTCCATCCCTCTTTTATTCTCCCAGAGGTACTTTCTGCCACTCATCAGCTTTTCCCCATGGAGGAGGACGGCTCCTTTCATTGTCTTGAGTGATCGGGAAGGGGGTCCACAGTGGCAGTGATTGCACAGGGGCTTTTGGTGAGGGTGTGAACTAAATCACTGTCAGAGCCCTCCTGGACTGTGGCCACCTTGTCCGCTCTGCACCAGTGCTGGGGAAGCTCCTGTGTTAAAATCTGCATTTCACAGTGCTGCAGAAAAACCTGCCTGATGCTCTGAGGCCCAGGGTGACACGGCACATCAACGGCCCCACCACATTTTGCAGATGTGCAAAGTTACTGGTGAATACAGGGGGTGCCTGGGAAAATGGCACAGCCCAGCAGGATGCCAAGGACTGGTGCTCAGCTCCAATGTGCTGGTAGTAGCTCCCAGGATACCATCAGCATATACCATCAACAAGTTACCGTTCAGCACATCACAGGCTCGGGGTCTGGAGGGGACAGGGCAACACTATGTGCTGGTGCTGGAGCCCTGTGCTCCTCTGTTGCAGCAATGCACTGGGACTCCACACGCGTGTGTTAGTGGGATGCAAAAACCCCTCATCCACACATCTCAGGGAAGTAAGGGACCAGGAAGAAAGGGATGGTACAATTTTGAGGTTAGTCAAAACACTGTGGTAATTTAGCGGAAAGTATTTTTCTGCCGCAATCTCATTCTCATGTCGTGCCAGGTTTTTCTTGCTGTGTTGAAGAAACGCAATGAGTGTGGGAGGTGTGAACTAATGCTACCGCACTGGGAAGGTGGTGACGACCTGAGATCTCACAATGATGTTCATCTGACTCCCTACTCAACAGGGGTGTGAGCAAGTACAGTGGAAAAAAAAGGGACATAATTGGTCTTTTAAGAAAAAACCCAAACCAAATAACTGAGAGACGACCTTGTCAGCAAATGCTATTTAAGAGCACAGACATTTCCCTCCTCTCTCCTGGGGCAAGTGTTAACCTTTAAATGCAGCCTTTCCACTCCCTTCCCTTTCACTCACATGTTTTCTCCTCTACTTGTTCCCCACTTGCCAAAATCACTCATGTTTCCGCATCAAGTACCCACAGCTGTTGTGTGCCGCTGCACCATGATGCACTGCACCAAGAGCAGCTCTGTCCCCACTCGCCACCACCCTGTCCCTGTGCAGCCATGGGCTTTGAGGCAACAGCTGGCGTTATTTGGTAGATATGTTTCCCAGCAGCAAAATCTCCCTGTGATTTGCACACACCTGGGGCTTGGACATAAGCCTCATTTCTTGTCGGTCCTGGGCTGGCTCTCCCATGAAGGTGGTTAGAGCTGAACCTCCCCACTATGTGTGCAAGTGGGGAGCTGGCCATCAGCATCGACCCCAGTTGTGCTGCAGGCGGCTGCCCCACTGTACAGGCTCTTGCAAGCACAGAGCTCTCCCCCTGCTTGGAAAGGTTTTTTCCCCACTGCAGGAGAGCCCCGCCGGTGTGGTGGTCCCGGCGCTGAGCCAGGTGGGAGATTTTTCAAGGGAGAACGACTTCCATCCACGCTGCCGCTTCCTGCCCCGGCTGCAAGGGCAAGAACAAGAGCTTGTGGTGACGTGGGAGCCTTGCGCAAGAAATGACAGGGGAAATGCAACTTGCTACTTTCCAGAGAGCACCTCCTGCGCATCGGCGGTGAGTGGAAACAGCCTTGCAGGAAGAAGGAGCGCTGAGTGCTGCAGCTTGCTTTAATGTCTCTCGCATCACATCTTCGCCCTTAATCTGCGCTTCCCAGTGTTTGGAGTTCAGAGTGACAAGGCTGGGGCATGGGGCAGAGGAAGGTCCCTGTTTGGAGAACGAGGGCTCTGCAGCATGCAGCCCATCACAGCTCAGGAGCACACCTCCCAGTCGGGCTCCGGCACTGGCTGGGGATGGCTGCTGGGAGCATCGCAGCCCCCATCCTATCCCTGCATTCCCCCCCAGAGTGCCACAGTCTCGAGGAAATGAATGTGTCTTTGCACACCCTTTACCCAATCTGCAGCAATGTAAAGAAAAGCAGAATGAGGCTGAGCTGCGAGCGCAGTTCCTCGGGCTGCGCCTCATCCTGCACCCGGGAAGCTCCTTCCAGCCAGGCAGGCTTGTGGTGGGAGGCTACAATGAGGAGCTGAGCCCCATGGGAGGAAGGGCAGGTGTAGAAAGCAAGGAGGATCCCTGAGATGCAGAAGAGTGTTGTGCAACTTCTTGCTCACAACCCAACAGTGGTTCCTGAGGGAGGACCAAATGTGGAGAGGGGGATGTGCGAGCCCCCCCAGTGGGGAGGCATCGCTGCGGCTGCCCGCAGTGCTGCGGTTCTCCGTCTTCTAACTTCCCCACTCTGGGTGCCCGGCTCCCTGTTTAATTGCTTTTAAAAAGTAATAAGAAGCTTTTCTTATCAAATTGCCTTTTAACTTCTGAAGTTGCAGTCACTGCTTCAAAAGCATTAATAACAGAAATAGTTTTTTTCTGATAAAAGTGACTCTGACTCACTAAGAGTCTTCAACTGCCACTCTAGTGCCAAGTACTGTCAGAAACTAAGGAGAGGAAGCTGCCTGTGCTGCTGACTGCGAGGGAGCTGGAGTAACTCAGCTCTCAGCGCTCGTCACCAAAAGTCCCCAAAGACACCCATGTCCTACTCACCACAGCAATGAAACCCAGACCCAGCTCTTTAGGATCTGGGTCAAAAAGACTATTACAAACCTAAACAACTTAAACCTTACAACTTACTGTATTCATAGCCCCAAAGAGGACAGAGCATTAATATTTGCACCTCAAATCCAGTTCAGCTTCTTTAGCTTTTGCAGCAAAGGCTAAACAACAAGGACTTGCAGGTGGGATGTTGGCTTGGATTTACACTAATTAATAAAGAAAAAAAAACAACCCATTGTGTGTTTACTGGAGGTGAATTTCCCAGGCAATGTCCAAGCTGTGGGTACATGGTCAGAGTGAGATGCCGTGGGCACCAGCTGCCTCCCTGCCCCTGTCTCTGCATCCCCTGCGGTGCAGCTGCATTCTTCATCCTCTGCATCCCCAGAGCATTGACAGCATCCTCCAACCACCGAAGCAAATGACAAATTTTAATTAAATCTCAAAAATTCTACCCAGTTTGGTAGGGAAAGTCCACGTTACCAGCTCAGGAGCTCTGAACTGGGTGGATTTTTCTCATGGTTGGGCTGCACACATAATTAATCATCTTGTAATAAATACATGGCCACCTGGGACTCTGTAGCTGCATTTCTATTACTGTGCAGTTATTAAGAATTTCAGAGCTATAGCGGAGCTGAAACACAGGTCCCCCACGTCACTTTCACAGCAGCCTGGGGCGCAAGCTGTGGGCAGATGCTTGTGAGAACAGATCATGCTTAAATTTCACAGTGGTGTTCACCAAAAAAGATATTTTTTTCTGTTTCTTCAAGGCATGAAATAAATAATGCAACAGCATCTTCTATTCCCTTCTGGATTTTGTGTATTGCTGTTCCTTTTTCTCCTCATTTTCAAGCTTTTTTATTTCTACTACATACAAACACTGAGCAATTCAGGAAGACTATCTACATTTTTACCAGTTAGAAAAATGTTGAAACAATGAGGAAAATTGCCTGGATTATATCAAAACTTTCTTATTTTGTCTAACTAGTGCATTAACACAAGCAGATCAGAGCGAGAATAAGTCCCTGGTACCTCTTGGCCTTGTCTCCCCACTGATGCAGCCGTTTGGTCCAGAGGGAGGTTAGCAAAGGCAGGTACAGGGGGAATTAGGGAACAAATAAAATAATCCCAGCCACTCCTGGCTGCCTGGGTGTGCCTGGCAAAACATTTCCTAGGACAGGTTAGTTTTTCCTTACCAAAACCCCAATTTTTTGTCAAACAAATTGCGGTAAAGAGATCCATCCCTTTCATCTTGGTTAAAGAAACAAGAAATAGGTGCAACTTAAAATTTAAACCTTTGACATTTGGCAGGGAGGGAGGGAAATGCTGACAAAATGAAAACCATTATCAGATCACGGATCTTTCTCGTGTGCAAGGGAGGAAAAAGTAATTCTTTAATCAGCTCTAATTGCTGATGCGCGGGAAAACTGCCCAGGAGGGAATTCCCTGCCCTTTAGCTGGAGAGTGAGGGGTGCAGAGGCGGCACAGCCAAGGACTGACGACGGCAGCACCATTGCGCATGCTGGTCCCGTGCATGCCCAAATGATCATGGTCCCCATAGCTCATCCCTTCCCTGTCCATCGCTCTGCAAGGGGTCGCTGCGTGGCTGCCACTGGTGCTGATGAACACGGCAAATCAGAAGGAAAAGGGCTGATGCTGCCAAGCATGGTGGTTGGAGCCTGGTCACACCTGCACATTATCCTTTGTTCCAGGTATGTCTGGAGCTGGGGGTGACCAAGAGGTCACATCTGGATTGCTACATTGACATCATGTGGCTGTATGCCATAGGAAATCAAGTGGGATCAATAAAACCCTGATTTTTTTTTTTTTTCTTCTGATCCCTTCCATAGGAGTAACCTCCGGCAGCCAATACAACCACTTCTGCGCTTTCCTTGTCACCACTAAATATTCAGTTACAGATGTGGAAACCAAACATAGGTCTTAGACTTGAAGGATGCCCAGGGCAGCCCTCACAGCAAGTGGAGCCACTCCCCAGCCCACGTCCTGATGGCAGCTTCATCCCAACGGGCTGGGCAGAAAGCAAGCACAGGAAAGTGTAAACCTGAAAATGTCACAGGGCCATCAATTTCTAACAACCGGAACCTCCTCTCGTGTGCTTGGCATCCCTCTTCTCATGCAGCAATGTGGTTAACACGGGTGTTTCCTCCTGTTCAGAGGGATAGGGACACAGATGCACAATGACAGCACTCCTCACACCTCTTGCCACAATGCAACTTGTTCATCTGCAAGCAAGAAATCCTCTGTCAGGCCTCTCTGCCTGGGCAACACTTCCCTCTCATGTGGCACTCAGAAGACAGAACCACAGCCAGAGAATACAGCTGGGCATCAAAAAAGCAGAGTGTTGTTGAATGAAAGCAGCACTTGCACATCCAATATTATCCTCCACACCTTTATAACCAACTATCCCAGCTGTGCACCAGATGTGATGGTGAGTGTTGATCTCTGCGGGCAGCAGTGCTGAGCCAGGTCCAAAGCTCTGGATTTGTGCAAAGAGGGGATAGAACAGCAGCACAAAAATAGCAGGCAATTTCCAGGTTTAACTCAACACAGGATGATGAGTTCTGGGGAGATCTGGGGAATTTTAACCAGAAAAATGGCATTTCTGGAGGTTCTGTGAAGGCTTGGTTCACACTTTAGTCTAAGTTAATTGATGCAGCCATCACTACGTGAAGGGGTTTTGGCAGAAAGAAGCAAAAATAGAGACGGCACAACCCTGCTTGATGACTGGGAAGTGAAGCTCAGCTCTCTGCTCTGCCGCAGTCTTCCTGCATGGGGTGGGGAATCAGGAAAAAAATCCACCCCTCCTCACCAGGGTGCTGGGACTGTGCCTGCACCAGCGAGCCAGGGCTGCACCCAGGACGAAGAGCAGTTGGGGTGGAGGCACCTGGTTCAATTCTCACTAGAGATTTGGGGACTGAGGTTGAATTTGGGAGCAGGTTTTGGTTAGCTGCTATTTTACACACACCCAGCCCTAACACATCACAACTGCAAAGACTTTTAATGTCTGATAAAAAAAAAAATCAAGCAAGCTTTATTCATCCTAGAGTGTTGCTATTTGAGTAGTTTGTTTGAGGTCAAGGAGTTGTCAAACCTCCCCAGTTCCCTCTGATGTTTTAGCACACTTATCAAGTATGAGTAATGCTACGTGCGAGAAGTGAAAGATTGTGGTCTTCAGAAGAACTGATATCAGAAAGCCAGCTTAAAGATGAATAGCTCAGTGTATTCACACTTCTTCAGTTGCTTTTACTACATCATATTTACAGGGTGTATACTTTCTTTTTCTCTTCTCTTTTTCTGCATAGTTGAGCACAAACTTAAAAGACTGATAAGAGAAAGATATAAGCTGGAAGGCAGCTACATAAATACTGACTCCCATGCACCCAAGATACCTCTAATAATCACTTCATCTTAACATACTGCTGAGCATCATTGCACATAAACAAGGGTATTTGGCGGCATTAGGAATTTAGACAGCAACTCTCAGTGTTTTGCCTTAAAGGGAGCTAGATTGCATAACCTGCTTTATCCTTTTGCAAGCCACAGGATGAAGCTCCAGTTAAGATGACACAGGAGGCTGAAGACTGCCCCAGATGATGGCCAGTGGGTATCTCA
The DNA here is from genome assembly GCA_013400195.1 of Aramus guarauna. Taxonomy (NCBI): domain Eukaryota; kingdom Metazoa; phylum Chordata; class Aves; order Gruiformes; family Aramidae; genus Aramus; species Aramus guarauna. The sequence goes on from VXBL01009315.1 coordinate 28,181, forward strand.
AAACCATTTCTCTAGCTGTATTTCAGCTTGACCTTGCTGTGCAAGGATGGACAGACCTGACAGACATTTTAAAGTTTATCATCCCTTAGGATAATTCTGGTCAAGAAGCTCATGGCCATGTACATCACCATAGGACTTAGTCCCCTGGAAGCCCAAGCCCACAGGCACCAAGACTCTTTGTTGTCCAGTTTACAGTGCACTAACCTGTTACTGGGGATCATCAGCTTCTGCCTATTCCTACTAAAAGTGCTACAGGTGGGTATGAAAAAACCTGCATGTTTTCCTGGTGGTATTTCATAAACAATCTCTAATACACTTCCTGTTAAACCCAGATTTTCAAAATAGTTTTCCATGTCTGCACAGATGGTGCCCAAACAACAGTGGAGTATCTAATCTAGGAAGAGAACTAAGACCAGTTACCAGCACAACTGGTAAGATGGCCAAGGCATGGTCAGGGGATTTATGCACGAGGCTGCCTGCCAGAAGTGCAGAGACTGAGCACTGCAGGAGACCATGTAAAGAAGGCACCTGGATATAAAGATAAAGGCAAGGTTCACAGGAAAGACATAGGGGTGCAATCCAGGCAGCTCAGAGCACAGCAGGCAGATCATGTGAGGAGCAGCTGTCATGCTGCTGATAAGGCCAGCAAGAGATAAGGGGCATAAATGCTCTTGCTGCCTGTGGTTGCCCCACGCAATCTCTCTGCATGGGGAACAATAAAAACCAGCCCTAACTCCAACATCCAGAACCTGCAACTCACCAGAAGGTCAGAGCATCACTAGGAATGCAGAGAAGCAATGTCGCATCCTCCTTCCTCCACTCTTGCCCAGCTGACTGCTGCTTGCCTGGATGCCAGCACATTCCAACAGCCCCCCCAGGGCACTGGTCCCTGGCTGGCATTTGTGAAGAAACTGAGCCCTACACCCTCAGGGGTATTGCAAACCCACTACACCTATACAAGCTGGTGCTGCAGCACTGACACTGCCAAGGTCACCTGAGGTTTCTGATGGTGGAAATGCCAACCAGAAACTTGACAATTATTTTCTTTTCCACAAAAAAAACCCCAACCTGCTTATCTAGAAATAACCTTCTAAGATTGACACAAGATTAAATTGGAAGAATCCTATAGGATGGGAATGGGGGGATTCAGTTTGAGTCTGAGTCTTAGCTGCCCATGGCAGCGTCCAGTCTGCTACGTAGGTGGAGATGCAATGCAGGGAACAGTTCATTTCACAGACGATTAATATTGCTAGGTCTGTATGGCTTGGAATTTTCCCTTCTAATTATTTTATAATGATGGAAATATAGCCAAGATCAAGTTTAAAATAGATTTTTGAAATGGCATTGCCCTTACAGACACACCCAGGGGCTAAACAGTCTGTCAGGCAGTAGAGTACTCTGAATGCAGCATCTGTTTCCAGAAGTCATTGCTAAATTTTCCTACATCAGTGATGATTCATGTTTGGTCCTTAGCCTAAGCTAAAGGTCATCATTAACTCATGCTCTTAAGGGAAGTAGTCATCTCTCCGCCTAACTGTACAAAGGTGTGAAAAATAGTGCCTGAAATGTGTGAGATTTGTTGGGGGTTTTTGGAGCGTGCAGTGCCTGGCAGCAGGGAAATTTTCTTGTCAGAGGCACAGGGATGGAGAAGCATTTGGATCAGACTTCAGGTCCATCCAGCCTTGCAGCTTGTCTCCAAAGCTGGTGGATGCTTAGCAAAAACCCGTGAGAGCAGCGGCAGCATTGCCTGTCCTCCCGGCTCCCCTGGCTGTGCTTCGGGAACATCCTGAGACAGAGTCTTGCCAACACTCCGTGTCCAACTGCTCCTGACAGACTAAATCTCCCTGAAATTGTCTCATTGCTTTTTGATCTCACTTATATCCACAACATCCTGTGGTAACAAGTTGCATGGTTTAACCATGTGCTGCATGAAAAAATACATCCTTTGGCTTTTTTTTAAGGGTCTACCCACTTTCACTCAGTGCCAGCTTGTTCTGTGTTATGGAAACCAGTGAGCAATTTTTCCCCTGTTCAAACTCTGCAGGTCTTCCATGTTGTATATTTAGATACCTGCAGCATGTCCCTCTCTTCCCAGCTCAAAATTCCAGGCTCCATACCAGAGCCATTCTGCATCTCTGCTCACTGTCATTGCCCTCTCTTTGCTGCCACTTCTTGGAGGCAAGAGGAGCAGAATGGTGAACAGCATTGAAGATGTGAACTCAGCGGGACAGCAGAGCTGCCTTGGAGAGTGCTAGTTGTTACTTAACCAGTTACAACGTGATTTGTTGAGGTCATGGCTTTCTCCTTTGCGCATTAATTTGTATTTATCAACATTGAATTGCTCCTGCATTATCTTCTGCAGTCTTTGAGTGTCACAGTCATTTTCAGCTTTTGCCAGCCTGAATAACTTTATAATGCCAGTAGCTTTTTAATTTCATTTTCCCCACTTTTCCTCAACCCCTTACTAAATGTGTTGACTAGAAAACAGATGCCATCACAGTGCCTCTCAAATTAACAGCTAGCTTTTGAGCACTTCTCATTGTGATCAGTAAAATTATCACCTGAAAATTTTATAGCAAAATGGCTATATTTCTTTAATTTGAGAAAAATATATTGATTGTGAAGGCTGGAGATGTGAAGAGGTGGAAATCCTGCTTTAAAAATACACATTGAAACAGCAGGAGTCACAAAGCCAGACTCACCTGTGACCGACAAAAGCATTAAGGTCTGAAAGCAAAAGTGTGGTGAAATGTTTAAATGCTGCAACACGCTTCTCCTCTGCTGCAAGGAGGGGAATGTCACGGTCCCTGGCTCCCTCTCCTTTCGCTTTCCAGCCTACAGCACCCCAAGTTCGCAGCCACGGGGCAGTGCTGGTCCCGGCAGAGGGAGGAGGGTGCCCCGCTCTGCTCCAGCTGCCCGCCCAGGCAGTTTCCCATCTCTCGGGGAGCGGTTTTGAATCCCTGCAGCCAGACGGGAATCGAAGTCAAGTCTCTCATTTCCTGGGGAAGTGCTCAAACCACCAGCTCCTATGCAAAACAAAAGGCTGATACTTATATACCATTTCTTCCTGTGCTGGTTGTGCTTTCAAATGAAAATGTTCACGGTGGCTGTGCTCCGAGGCAGTCCGGGCTGGCCACATGCACCAGGACTTGCTCGCTGGAGAAGGTCCATGCTGGGATCACGGTCATGCTCCTGACCTCAGAAAAGGAGCAGGGGAGAGACGTGGCAGCAGCTGGCTCGGCACCAATGGGATATTGGGATTTCTGTGTGTGAGTGATGCTGTCGCAGATGAAGGTGCCAAAGGAGAAGCCCCGCATCTCAGACCTGTCCCTGCCCCAAAAAGCTGCCAGTCTGCATCTGGGACTCAGTAATGATGCAAAAACCCTCCAGGGAGGTGTGGAGTGAGCAGCCATGGGCAGGGGGACATTCTCCTGCGGTTTAGGCCCAGCCGAGCACCACGCGGCCGCTGGCTCACCCCTCCCCCGGNTGTCAGCTATCACAGCAAGAAAAAGGACATATTTGATTTTATAAATAAAACATCTCTGCCTGAAGGAGCTGCAAAACGGTGGAATTGTGCAGTGCAGAGCCAGATTTAATAGCTTCTGCCTTCAAATGTCCTGCCCCTTGGAATTTCTAAGTTTCATCTCTGCCCTAAGAATGAACAACACCAAGTGGTACTGATAAACACAGGCCTGTGTTTGCCAGTGTAAATAATGATGGTATTAAATCTGTGGCATTGGTTTACATTTTTAACCATGGGTTGAATCAACAGTATAATCTTAAATGCCAGTTGGTACTGAATTAGGATGTTGCTTTTGACCTTTCCATTTTGGTAGACAGATAAAAAAATACCAGAATAGGTTTCCAAAGAGATACAGGTAAGAAATATCTTCCTTGCCTTCCCCTCTTAGAACACATGCACAGATTTTTTTGTTATGTAACACTCACCCTGGTAATTAACCAGCTTGAAAACTACCTGAGATTACTTTGGAACAAAAGCTGGTGAATGAATTTACTTCTGAGCCTGAGCAGGAGCGGAAATAGTTCATCTGCCTTGAAGGCAAGCCTTGCAGCTATCATCATCTGAAACCACTAGTACAATAATGGCTCTTATTTGAAGATGTTATTAAATGCTCAACTTGGGGATGGGATAATCGATACAGATGGTTGGATCTCCCCCTGGGTACTGGTAGGAAACTCTCCCGGACAAGGCAGCAAAGGAGAAATGCAAGTGTGGAGGGAGGGGAAACACCCTCCCGGTCTCCATCCCCTCCAGGTGAGCAGCCCCGGAGGGGAGGAAAAGCAAAACCTGGAGCAACCGGCAAAGAGGTTTCAAGAAGGTGTGAGGTGAGCCAGGTGTGGCGCCAGGGCTCGCTTACTTCACACCCTTTCATGTTCTCCTGCTGCTTTTCCTGCTGCTGTTGCACCCTTCCGCTCCCTCCGCAGGGAGCTCCTCCTCCCTGGCAGCTTACACCGCCATGAACCCCAGCTCCAGATTTAGCCCTCGATTTGTGCAATAGCAGGGACACAACAAACAGGAAACATTACTCATTTCTTCATCGTCTTCAGATGAACCGTGCCTGCTCCCCACAAGAAGTCACTTTTGGGCACCTGCAGGTTTAAACTTCTCAGGGTCGTCTCACCCTGGGCCCCAGGCAGCAGGGCTGGGAGGGAAGGCAGGTCCTGGGAGCTCCCTGCGAGCACCGAACCCATCCTACATACCATGGTGAGCTGACCTAACCCCAGCTCTGCCACCATGGCCAGGCTGCTCCCTGCACCCCACATCGCTCACTCACAGCCGCTTGCTGCATCCTGAAAAGGCTACAGGTGCATGGAACCAGAGAAGGGCCCTGCACGGTGGTAAGGAAAGCTGGTCCAGCAGGGACGGGAAAGGCAGGAGTAGGGAGGGGGCAATTTCTTATAGTAAAATAATTTCTAAGCCACCTTCTTGCTATGGGCTGTCCCTACCTGTTCTGAGGGGACGAGAGGACAGGGGGAATAGGACAGGAAATAGAACCACATGTGGTTTCTTTTAATGTGAAAGCATCACTACATCAAGTTTCACACCTGAAGAGCGGTTGCTGCGCTCTGGTTTCCCTTCATGCCAGCGAGTACAGTAGAGCTGCCCCCGCCTCATGCTGCAGCCTGGGGGCTCCGAACTCGGCAGCTGCAAGCATGACGATCTGCCCATTCCTCCGCACTGATCTCAGCACAAAAGTGCCAGAGATTGGCAGTCAGCAGGGTTGACCCTTGTGCGGTATCACTATAAACGGTGGTGAGCTGTGCGAGCTCCACCACACCAGCCCCTCTGCCAGCACACCGGCAGCGTGGTAGCTGCAGGAGGACTCCGCAGTAGAGAACTGAGGGTCCTGCTGTGAGCACGTAGGCACAGACAGGGGAAAAACACATTTATGGACAGAGGAATCAGGAAGGTATGTGCCCCACAGCCTGCTTAATATGTGCCCTTCACTGCAGCCGCCTATGCTGCTGCTGAGCAGGACTTATCTCCACGGGATATATTTATCAGGCTGGCTGTTCCTGAGGAGGAAACTTCAGTGCAGATGCAGTCCCAACAGACAGGTCAATATACCTTTCACAGCTTCTGGAAACAGAGTTTTATTAGGCACAACATGTTGATATACCCCCACAGTTCAGATGACCCTATGTACAGCTTACATTAAGGGCCGTCTTTTCCAAACTGATTTGAGGATTACATCTCATGCCAGGTAACGTGGTTTGTCCTTTTACATTGTCTTATTATTGGTACATTTCTTTATTAGCTATAAAATGATTTCTAGAAAAATACTCTTGACAATTGTCCTTATTCTCCAGAGCCTGAAATTTTAGTGAGAACAGTGTAAGACGAAAACGAATGGGGTAGTCCTGTGAGCAGCAGAACCAGCGAAGCAGAGACTCCCAGGGATCTGAGCCAGGAGTTTGGGCTCCCACTGTCATCTCTGGTTTCCGGTAAGGCTGAGCTGGCAATGCAGTTTTTCTATCAGTAGGGACATAGTAGATGAAAATGCATGGTTGGGGCAGAGGAGAACAATTTGAATCCAACATGTCAAAAAATGTTTAGGGCTGACAGACAGACACAGAATCATCAGAACTGCATTAGCCTCCTTTCTTTAGGAAAAGAGACAAAACATGAAAGGAGAACTGAGGACAAGAAGTTACAGGTATACCTGGAATACATCTCTGAGAACTATCTTTGGCTTGTAAACTGAAATGACTGAGGAACAGCATAAAGTAGGCTTTAGACACCTTCATGAGGCTACTGCTCAGTGAGGCCCAGCTGGCTTTCAGCTTAATGTAGCTACAGCTCAAGGTGCGTCCTGTCTTATGCTGAGTCCTGAGCTACATGGTCAACTGGGTTAAAGTTCTACAGCTGTATCGCACCTACTCCACACTCACTGCCATGGCTACAGAGCAGGCTAAGCAGCTGGAAGGCAGGATGGACAGGGAAAGTGTCCAAGCAAATATCCCAGAGAATACATACACTATATACAGCACCTGCATAGGTAAAAGGGAGCAAAATGCTTTCAAGGGGGAAAGAAGCTGAACCCAAATGCATTAGATAAAATCAAACAAAGTCTGGAGATCTGGAAGAGAGCAGTCTCTTGAGTCACAGGATGGAAACACCTGTCACCAGGAACAGCTAAAACCTACGTGGAGATGATGCTTGAAATGTCTTAGCACATACACTCCTTGAGTGCTTGGGGATGGAGCAGAAGCATCACGAGAACCAAGTAACAGCTTGCCCAGCCTGAGAGCAGGTTTCCAGTAACGACGCTTTGCTGAAGCTTCCCAACATATCCCGCTGTACAAATTCTGTTGGGAGGGTGCATTTCCCACAGCCCAGCTGGTATGGGTAGAGACTCAGGACAGGACTGAGCTGGTAGCGTTATATGCATCAAGGGGACCCATCTTGAACATGAACATGTTGGGACATCTGTCTCCCTGCCCTGGGCACCACACTTCTAAGTCTCCTCCCTCTTTGACAGAGGGATGGAAATCAGTGCCTCCATGTCCGGGAGATCCCTGAAGGAGCAATGTGGCCTTTACTGTTTTTGCAAAGTCCAGCCCATTCTGTTCTGTATCTGCAGTTCATCCAGTGGTGCTGCACACTCTGTGACAGCAGGGACACAAAAGGCTATGGTTACAAGTATTATATTACTCTATTATTTCTGAGTACTGCAAATATGCCAGGCACCGAAACTCAAGGGAAACCTTTAGTGCTAGGTCTCCAGTTCAGTCCCTCCAGCTTGCACAGTTTAGTAAACAGAAATACTCCATGAGTACATCCAATGTGAGTCCAGCATTGGGCCAGCCGAGATTTACCTTGATTAATATAAACAACCAGATGTTAACTGAGCTTGCTCACTTGCATTTAAAACTTATAAAATAATTTTAAAATCATATAAAAAATATAAAATGTTGAAATGCTTTTTACCCAGTTAATTAACAATTTTAGTATAAATTGTCTTTCTGATTTTTTTTATTTTATAAGCAATTCATTTCCAAAAAAGGAAATGGTTCAGCCAACTCAGAAAAAGGTGACAGAATGTTTTATAAAGGCAATTTCCAAATATCGAAACACCATTTCTGAAAATGCCTTATTTAAAAAGAAGGAAATAAAACTAAAATATGTTTTACATCTTACAAAAAAACCCCAAATATTTAGCCCTCCAAAATAATTGTTGCAAAGATAAATGAAACTATCTTCTGGACCACACTGTGTCTGGTCAAAGACAAGAGTTCATTCTCTCTGAAGATGAATTATGACAAACTGGGAATAAAATGGACTAGGTTCCGCTCTCATTTCACACCAGTGAAAATCCGCCGCCTTTTTATCATTATCCCTTTTTCTTGCCCCAGACAGCTGGGAGGTCTGAAGCTCTTTCCACCAACAATTTCCCATGTCAAGCAACTAAGACTTCAGGCACATTCATGGGGATGAAGGCGATGATGAAGCAAAGGTAATTAAAATGGTTGCCACCCCAAGCAGCTGTAGTTGTGTTACATGGTGTGGGCACCACCTCCACTGTCTTAGCCTCTTCCTGCCTCTGGTCCCTTCACACCTCAAATTATAGCTTGGTTTGTAAGCAGAGCAGCCAGATGAAACTCAGACTTACTCACTGTCTGAGTGTGAGACATGGGGTCTGGCAGGTCTCACCCAGCCCATGAACATCATGGCCAGCTGCAGTTGTGCTGTAGTGATGCAGCCCAGCCCTATAAACTCCCTTATCATTTATACAAAGCAGAGAAAATTACTTTCCTCTTTGAAGCATAAGACATTTCCCCACCCAACCCCCTCCTTCCAAACTCTTCACGTCTTTGGAAGGTCTTGCATCGGCCCCACAGCAGGCCATTCCTCTGCTGTCTCAGCGGGAATCCAGGCCATTCTCCTCCAAGCTGCCGAGGGCTTTGGTCTTAATGCGGAGCTTGTGAGGTAGGGCAGCATAGCTTCGGCCCTTCGAATGATCTTCTGAAGGGAAAGGCAGGCTGCATGGGGGTAGAAGAGAAGTTTTGGGCACTTGTTGCTCATCATCTTCATCTGAGACAGTTGTGGTTCTTTCTTTGCTCACCTCAGCTGGACAGAGGGAAGGGCACAAGAAGCAGGCACTGTCTGACAAAGGCAAATGGAAAGCATACTTGTCCAGGCAGTGGTAATTGAGGAATGGAGAGCAAACTGTGGATCTGAAAGGTGCATCAAGCCTCTTTGGCTGCTGAAGGCCAGGTGTGTCCATGGGAGCTGGCTTTGAGTCACAGCCGAGGATGTTTCTGGATGGGGCAAAGGTTTTGCAGGAAAAGTCTGCTGGCTCCAGCACCTTTGGCACAAAGCTCTTTGTTGCGAAGAAGCAGGACTCCCCAGCAAAGGGCTCAGCCTCAAGGAGTGGGGAGGCCTCTCTGTGTCCTCTCAAATAAACTCCCAGGAAGTCCTGGAGGGAGTGGCCCTGGTAGGTGCTCGCGTCTGGGCTGATGAGCCCAAACCGCAGCTTCAGGGACAGCAGCTCTGTCCTGAGGATGGCATTCTCCTCGCTAAGAGCAGCCAACTGGCTCTCCATGGCAAAGTCATTGAGGCGCCTCTTCTCCCGTGAGCGCTTGGCCGCCTCGTTGTTCTTGCGCCTCTTCTCCCAGTACATATTGTCCTTCTTCTCATCCGGCATGAACTCCCGCTTGCGCCGGGAGGGACCGCTCACCTTGCTGTGGAGGAACTTAGCCTTGCTCTGCTGAAGTGCAAGCTCACTGACAGTGCTCAGTGGTGCCATGAAGTTTTCCATGGTCGTGAATACAGCCGGAGTTCTGCCAGAATTAGAACATTAAACTATTACCACTGAAGGTGCTATTAATTAATACCAACATTTAATTAATAGAGCCATGTAATTGTTTTACCTCTGTTGCAGTCACACCAGGAACACTGACTACAGCTCTGTACACACACATAACCTGAGGACAGTTTCCCTCAGCTATTTCTGTCATTTTAGAGCCAAGTTTTCAAAATACCATCAGCACATCAATGCACTCACATCTCACTGGTGTCTGCAAAGTACATTAAGGGATACAAAAAACCATGTGCATGACTGAGCAGAGTTAAAAAGGACATATTTTGCCAACTCAGCGAACAATCACAAACATTTTGCTTAACTAACTTCAATCAGGATAATAAAAATTGCTCTCACATACTACTTATCTCCCACTGATCTCAGACTGCCTTGCAAAGGAAATAAGTCTCATTGCCCCTGTTTTACAGATAAGGAAGGCACAGGGAGAAGAACTGATTTACCTCAGTGACATACCTCAGTTATCAGCTGAAGCAGGATTACAAAATCTACTTACTGCATCTACTCAGTCCCCATTTTTCCCTAAAACCCCATGTCCCACCCTGGAAAGCTGGATTTGATGAAGTTTGTGATTTTGAAAGGCCTGGGAGAAAATGTGGATGAATGCTATGAAAGTGCCCTCTAGGAGCTTGCAAGTACTCTCATGGCAGGTGCTGAGCAGTGATATGGCACCAAGTCTCGGCACAGAAGTGTCCATCTGAAGACAATGACCACAGTACATTCCTGACTATGGGAAGAAGCTAGCAGAGAAGACCTGAGTTGTGAATTAAATTAATAAGACATCACACTGCAGACAGCTCCATCTAAGCTACAAGCTTCCTGTAACATGGTGATCTTCCAGGAAAACCACATCAGCCCTCTGGGCTCTGGGCAGGATCTAGTGTGTACCTAGAAGTAGGCACCTGCATGAGGTGGTCACCTCAGATACCCTCTATACTTCACAGAGACCTAGCGAGGGAGCTTAGCATGATATATATCTTACCCTGAAGTAGTCATTTATATTTGATCATCTGAGCTCCCTGGACTGTTTTCTATTGATTGTAAGAAAGCCCAGAGTGACTACTTCTGATTTAGACCTTGCAGGCATCTTAGATCTGGTAGAGAGGAATCACATCTTCTGAGCCTAACTAAAATTTTGGGAAACTACTTTGTAGAGTCAAGAGGAGACAGCTTGTTATGACAGTTCTACAGGATGGATAGGAAAGGAGCAGAGAAAGGATCCCACTCAGAAACACTGCACTGCCAGACTGAAACAGACAGCTCAACCAGAAGGAGCAGCCAGCACTGCCCCTGATAAGCCATCGCCTCTACAGGATTACCCTAAACTGGTAAAGAGGGGCATAATTGCTTCACTTGTATTAGCAACTAATGCACAGAAGCTTTGGTATTTGCCACGTTTCAATCCCCACAGCCCTTGCACAAGGCCCTTCATTTTAGCCTCATGACTACGTGACTGTTGTGGACCCACAAAGACCAATGTACAAGTAGTGGTCAAGATGCCCTCCACACTGCCTGGAGGGTTGCAATACACTTTACTAGCACTGCAACGCACTCGCGGCTCACCAAGTAGCAGAAATAATAATAGTACCTGTTTATATAATTGCAAAGTGCTTTTCTGAGTCATGGGGACAACATCACCAAGGTTCCTGGCAGGGCTAGTCAGAGTGTTGTGAGGAGGAGGGCTGGCTGACATTTTCAGCTGAAAACATTTCCCCTTCCCCCAAGAAAAAAATGTTTCAGGCTGAAAATTGCCCAAAATCAGAAGCAATAAAATCATCATAACATCCAAAAGCCAATTATTATTCAGTTTTTAGCCAGAAACATTCAGTTTGAGCATTTTTGGCTTTCAAATAGCTATTTAGGAATCAAATTAAATGGATGTATTCAGAGCTACAGGTGAAGTGAGAAGTCAAACTCCTTCAGAAAGCCTCGGCTGTATATGTTCATGAAGTCAGATGCGGTGAACTTGTGAAAATCTGGCATGTGACCTTTCTGAAAATCAACACAGCTAATAATCAGCATGACTCATAGCCAACATTCTTGCTAAATCAATTTATTGCATGAGTGACATGAATTACTCTTTCCTTGATGACTGATAACCATCTACAAGCAAAAGGGGAAAATATAATTCAAAATCATTTGGGACATCACTTTGGGCAGGGACTGTATGTCCACCTGAACACAGAAGGGCACTAGTTCAATGAAGGACATACAGAAACAGAAATTATAAAGAACCATGTCTGGGTGCTCCACTTGCTCTTCATGAATATTCACATCAACACTAATCAAAAGAGCTCACATGTCTGTGGAAAAAAAACCAATTCCTGAACATTGTCCGGTTGTAATTTGTGTCTAGAGGTTTGGAAAATTTCCAATATTCTTCACTTTCCAAGTTTCATGTGAAAGACCACATTTGAACGGTCTAGTTTTCCAAGAATGACTAGTGATTTCTTAAGAATTGAACTTATAAGTCATAGAGAGGACAACGTTTTGGAAGCAAAGTACTCTTTGTTTTCTCACATAGCTCTTTCTGAAAATCAGATCCCTTTTTATGGTTACTCAAGCTAGCACCCAACAAATGAGGCACAAAAGATCACTAGAGGATTTTGAAAATCAAACAGTGTGAGAATGTATGTAAAGGAGTTCCATCACATACACAAAGTTACACACATATTATAGAGCAGAAATGTGAACACTGAGCCTAAAAATGCCAATCTTCTCTAGAAGCTATTTGATTAAATATCCTGCTGCTTGCAGATAAAATATGAGCTATTTATTTTTACAGATTTAGAGACCTTCAGTAGTGGCAGGTTGTCATCAGCTGTCATCTCTGCACAATGCAGACCTGCAAAATAGACAAATCCACATCTATTTGCTGTCCGAGTTTGCTCAGCATGACCAGAGTTTTGTTCTGGTTTAAATCGGGACAAGTTCCATGAAAGTATTCTCTGTCCAAATCAGTGTGATTTTTGTAATTAAATACATTTGGAATGCATTTATTTTAATTTAGTCATAAGTCTTTGAGATCTCCAACAGTATGCAAAGGTTCTGAGAGTAACTAAAAACCAAAACAAAGAATGCCCTTTAGCATGAATATGTTTAGGGTAATTCCTCTGGCTTTTGATCAAAATTACTTCTGATCTCAAAGCATCAAAGAGAGAATTTCAGTGAGTGTACCTGTGGTTTCTGACAGCGTCAAGAGGCAGAAATACGCTATTGTTTCAAGGCTTAATCACTTACCAGGAATTTTTCAGGTTAGTATTTGACGTGACTTCTTTGTTGAATGAGTCAAAAGATCAACAGGTGGCTTTTTCACTGTGTAAACTCATCACCCGCATTGGGCAAAGTAGTTTGTTTTCTCCCTGTCCTTCTCTTGCTCCTGGTGCCTGTCATAAGGAGATCCTATAAGAAGTTTCAAGATTACCGTCCAATATAGCTGGGAAGCATGGGAAATAAAAGGTACCCAAAATAGGCATTTGTGAGACAGAACAAAAAAGTAATGATGAACTTGAACTCTTCCTTCTGGCAAACTTATTTCAGCACATTTGTTTAGTCTTTCCCACATTTGTTGGATCCCTCACACTCTAATCCATTGTGTCATGGTGGGAATTTCCTTCAGACCCCAACTTAATGCTGTGTGAATTGAAGCAGATGGAAGTGAAATAGTGAGAAGCAAGGGTTGAGTCCAGGAGAAGGCAGGAGTCAAACCAGAGGGAGGGCACTGTTACACTTACTTGGAGGTGATAAAGGTTTGGAAGGAGGTTGGGTGTGAAGTGGGAGGCAGGGGAAGTACTTATCAGAGGCATGATCTGGCCTTTTAAGGGCAAGGAATGAAGATTTAGCTGGGCCAATATGTGAAAGCATCAAGTTTTAGGCCACAGAGTTTAAACTCTACCTGTTATTTATATCTGCAGCCCACAAAGTCGCACATATACCCACACGACATTTGTCTTGGGACTCTTCATGAGTGCAGACTGTAGCAATCAAGTGCACAAGGTGACACACAGCTTGTATCCACAAGGACAAGTGGAAACATTAATATTAGTAACGATGGTAAAACCATTTTGGTTGAGTGCATTACGCAACCAATATTTCCTAAGGTGCATTGGTATCTGTTGTTTCTGTGGCTATAGATGTAGAAGACAATTACTAATGTCTTTCCAGAACATCAGCCATGTTCTGTCCTATCTGCATCCTGAAGGGAAGAGAAAGCACCAAAACCATTGTAAAATGATGGCGTTTCTCCTTTTTTTCGCCTCTGATTTGCATTGAATCTGCTAGTTCCGGTCAGACAGAACATCTTTCCAAAGCCCAGCTTCTCTAGAGAGGGTAGCCTTTGAACTTTTCCAGTCTCTTACCTTTCTGAGCAGGCAGAAAGCAAGCCACATATTTTATGTAAAGACTATTAAATACATGAAGATATGCAATAAATACTATACGTACCGCTTCTACAATGCATCTGATCAACTGTGAAAGGCTTAATGTGTAATGTTCTAGTTTAATGCTGACACAAAACCATTTTCGCCTCTGTGAAAATGAGGGCACGTTGTATTGAGGTTTTTGTACATGTACTCTATCTACCTGGTTGAAAGATCCTCATTTCTGGTAAAATTGCTTTCCTTCCACTAAGAGAAGACCATGTTAGGGCTCAGGCTTCAGAGATTTGGTTCAGACCTATCTCCCCTTCTTTGTCTTATCTCCACCCTGAGCAGCATCAGGCTCTGATGAATTGTACTTTCCAGCAGATTGTACAAAGCCCTCCAGGAAAAACTTATATCTGACAGGAACTGATTCACTGCAGATCTATGAGGTGATATACACTTTTCTTTAATCAAAACGCACTGCCTCGTAAAACAGCTGGTGAGTCTCACTTTTCTGTGATCCTAAGTCAAGCCCTCAATCCTCAGATTATTCTTTTTCTCAAGGATCTAGTAAAATTAGAATAGATCCTGCAAAGGGCAACCAGAACAGCCATAGATTCAGAACAGTTTCTGCAAACAGAAATGCTAACTCATTATTTCTCAAGAATGAAGAACATGCACTGCAACTATCAAGCAGTGGATTTCAAAGAAACAAAAGGAAGCATGTCTTCATACAACATAAAATTAAAATTTGGAGTTTGTTGCCTCAGGATAATGTAGTCATCAAAAATAAAAGGGGAATCACAAAAAATATTAGGCCAAAGATCAGGCCACGTGGACCTTTAAGCTGACTCAGTCTGACCATTCTTATGTCCTAAAATACTGTGTGAATTTGGGTATTATTCAAATTTCCAGCAAGCGGGTTATGGATGCTGTGGAACTGAACCATAGTCATGGATTGTACCTTTTCTTTGGATTAGAAGAGAGGATGAACTGGATAACATACAAAATTCAATCATTTTAATATGGTGACTATATTTTATTCTTCTCAATTTAGTAATTTCAATGTATGGATCTAAATTTTACTACCTCTCAGTATGACTTCCCTTTCTGTAAGTTGCAAACTTTTTCTTAAATCTGTTTCTTTCCCCCTATTTATATAATAAATTCATATCTACAACCACCGATAATGTTTTTGAGTTTGAAGTCTCATTTTAAAACACAGCTGAGAGGACTATTCTAAACTAAAACCTGAAGAATGAAAATCCAAGCATAAATCTACATTTCTTTTAATTAAATAGGAAAAATTAATGTAATATAGAAATGCATAGAGTGCCTTGGCCTATCTTCCCTATGTTAAAGATTTCTTTTCTTTACTCTGAAGTGAAAATGGTTGATTTGCTGTGGTATCCCCATGACACAGAATCTGAAAATCATAGAATCATAGAATATTTCAGGTAGGAAGGGACCCATAAGGATCATTGAGTTCAACTCCCTTCTCTTTGCAGGACTACTTAAAACTAAACCATATGACATGCACAGATTTCAGCACATATTGTATACTTGATTTTCAATATAACTTTAAACAAAGGGAAGAAAGCTTCCAATTATTTTACATAAAACACATAATTCCATTACAAAATTAACTACCCTACAGACAATTTTTGGATCAAACTTTGATTCCCAGCTCCCTTATCACACTTAAGAGCCAATTCATGGAAACATCACTGCAGCTTAACTACCTTAATTAAACTGGGAACAGAATTTAGGATTTAAGGAGTTTAAATCAGCACAAAGTTTGAGCCA
Source organism: Aramus guarauna (assembly GCA_013400195.1). NCBI lineage: Eukaryota > Metazoa > Chordata > Aves > Gruiformes > Aramidae > Aramus > Aramus guarauna. The sequence continues at coordinate 43,692 of VXBL01009315.1, forward strand.
AACTACCCTTTCTTTATGTTAATGTAAAGGAGCTTGATAGCTGCCTATTTTTTCACTCTTAAATTATACCTTCTTAAACGAAACCAGAACTCAGATGTTAAATCTCAAGCCACTCTAGTGCATCAGTATCTCACTCAAAGGAATTATTCAGCATTTACACTGATAAAATAAGATAATAAACAGGCTCCAGTGGGTATGGCATGATTTACAACAGAAACCTCTGAAAACTTCAACCAGGAACACTGCACCATACAAACACTACTCTGCAAGCACCTCAGTAAACAAGTTTTGATCCTTGCTGCTGCTTCTTCACCTTAGTAATAAAATAAAATAATCTGTGGTTTGGTACTATATTACAATTATCTGTAAACCTAGTGGCCTATTTAAGATAAAAGGACATCATTCTAATTACTCATATTCCTGACTATTGCACATTCATGCTAAAGCAGGGGTTAACAGGTGCTATTGAGGAATAGGTATTACTCACTTTTTGTATCTCAGTGGGAAATAGCATGGTCTATTAATTAAAGCAGGCAGAAAAGGAGAAACCAGAGCAGAACCTAACAACCTGTATGCCTGAACTCTGGGACAGTTACTTCTGTGGCTGCTGCTGATAGAAGAATCGCTCTTGCTGGTGAAGTTTTAAACTCAAATTCAAAGCAAAGCTGACTCAGAAACAACTACGGTATGCCAAACTCACAATTTTGCTGTGTGTGTATTTCGAAAACACACAAATGATTGTTGGCTTAGAGCACCAAATGTTGCTGCAAGTCTGTCAATGTATTGCAGTGCCTTTCCAGACAGATTTTCAAAATCAAGCATTTTCACCATAAGGCCAGGTTTTCTAAAGTCTGGTTTCCACCAAAGCTTTGCACTCATTTGGGCACTTGTTTAAAAATCAGATTCCAAGACCCTGTAAGGATTCTCTGGAGTAGATCACTTTTGAAACCTGGCCACAACCACAGATGCTAAATTTCTGGAAATCAAGTTTTTTCTCTACAGATTCAGAGTTTGAAGGATATATTGAACTTTCTGGTGTACTAAAATTCTAGGCTCAAAGATATTAAATCACTGTCTCTGCAGCTTAATCACAACAGGTTGTTTGTTAGGGGATTGGTAGAAATAGTTTTTTATTTTGGTCTTGAGGTATGAGACTTCAAACCATGTGAATCCACCCAAAATTACCAAACCACCTGCAGCAGAACTGCTGGGTGTTGTAGCTTGTAAGCTGTATAAGCCTTCCTTGATTCCTCAGTCCTTGTGGTCAAAGCCCACATCACTGAGACGGCATTGTTCATGGTAACTTGCCTCAAAACCAGCTCAGATATTACTCTATTTGGAATAAACTGACCTCTAAATTTTACTGTGGGTCTACAACAGACCATAAGACTGGAAATGTACTACAAAACCTTTTAAACCCCTAAGTTACTAATAATTCCTTGCAAGTGACAAAGTTTTGCATTTCTTGGTCTGAAAATGCCTCAGTGCGTGCTGCTGATGAATAATGAAGGCTTCATGGTGTTTGCTCCATCTGGCTTGCCTCTATGCCCAAGAAAGCTGACTCCATCACACCATGGCTCAATGCAAGATGCTTCATAAATGTGGGTTTTTCCTCTGGGAAAGGACTTTAAAGAAATCCTTTTTCTTCCTCTGCTGTATTTCATATTTTGGGTCAAAAGGATTGACTTTTAAGCAGGTTATGCTTGTCAGGGATAGTTTAGTTGAATTCTGAATACTGGAATCAGAAACTCAAGTGTTTCAGCTGAAAATGCAGGAGAATTAAGATCTTAGTGTTTTCAGATAATTTTTGCTGATTTTTTTAAAATAACTAAAACTTTCCTTAGAAAGCCAACTATGTCTGAAAAATGGTCTTGATACTACTGAGTATTTTACTGACATTTGTCTCGTTCCTTCTCTTTCATCACCTACTTGGTGGACCCTGCTCCAGGAGCATATAAAGCACAAATAACTGAATTGTTCTTTGTCCCCTTGCCATTTCTTCACTGCAAAATGCAAGGTAGCACAGAGGTATCTGAGCTATTTCATTTGGATGCAATGATGCTGAGACACATTGGAATTCCCCCAAGCTAACTAATGCCACCAAGCTCAATTTGGAAAAGCCACCATGACCAGACATTTTCTACTGAAGGTGACTTACTGAGAGCATGCTTAAGCACATAGTGCAGAGATTTGCAGGACCAGGCCATATCAGATCTGTGTCACATCATTTATAGAAAAGCAGTAAATAACACACAAAACCATTATGCTACACAGCAGAGCAGATGGAAGGTATGAACTTGTTAATTCTTGTGCATGGATATTTTATATGGCAGCTTTTGGTCTGCTGTGCTACCAGGAACCAGCAAGGTGTGGCTACATTTTACCTTGGTGTAACTCGGCAGTAAGTCTTTTCCAGTGACTAGATCTTCACTCATGCAACTAATGGCAAGGGGACAAAGAAAACCAGCCCAGGAGCTCACGCGTCTGGTTCTGAACAAGCAGATGGATGCTTGTGCACAGTGTGCCGCTGGCAGTACGTGCAGCCCTGCATATGCTCTCCACCTCTCTCTGCCTACACAGATGGATGGAAAATTCCATCTGGTTTGTACTGAATCTGACAAAAACTGCTGTCACAATAGTTGCTTTTTTTAAAAAAAAAAAGTTATCAATTCACAAATATAAAGCTCATAATTATCTGAAGGTTACCCCAGATATTACGGTGATGCCTTATCACGAGGAAGAAGTAAGAGGTGGTCTAGGTCCAAAGGTAAGTCCCTTCCTCTCCATAGCACAAGAATGTCATTGCGGGCTATGAAATCAATGAAACCCAAGCCTATGTTTAAAATTAAGCAGAGGCTAAGAGATTTTTCTGAGACAAGGCCAGAAATGCCGGCTTAAGCAGAGCTGCCATTGGTGATAGCAAGTTAGTGGCTTTCTATCTTGGAAATCAGAAGTCAAGAACCAGCAGGAAAGAATTGAACACGTCTGATCTTTCCTACATGCAATCATCCATGGTCTTGAGGGCACATTAAATCCTTATTTTAAAAACAGAGTGGAATCACTTGCAAATGACAAAATCTCCCGCTCTGCAGAACCTGCAAAGACACCGCTGTCACAAAGTTCGTAACCGTACTTTAAAAGGAAAAGCAGAACAAATCCTGATAAAAACAAGGACGTCCTGCCCATTTTCAAAATCTATTCCACAGCAAACACCAGTCATCAGGAAAGACAGCCTTCTCATACATTTGATATTCCCGATTCCTTTCTTCATCTTTTCACATATCTATTTCAAAATGTCCAATCCAAAATATTTTGTTCAGCCAGTAAAACTTCCAGGACCTACTTCATTCTCCTTTCTCCTGCTCATTGTGCAGTCACTTACATCAGAAGTTGCAAATTATTCCTTATTTAGAAAACTGAATTACACCCCTAGCTTATTGCTGAGCCATAGAGACACATACATGCAGCAGAGCCCCATGGGGTTATACCAACCCTGCAGTGCTGTCATCCAGATTCCAGCCCTAAGAAATCATTTTGCTTTAAGTAGACCATCCAAAGCCAAGCTCTCCCACTTTAGGTCCCAGTCTTTTCTTGCTCCTAGCTCCAGCACAAGCTCTTCCAGATTGCAGAACTGATATCATCCTGTTTACAAAAGCTTTTGCAGAATCTAAATAAAACTCATTGCTTACCCTCCTGCTTCAGAACAAGAAACTGATGATGACAAAATAGAAACCATTCACAGTAAGATGTATAGAAATATTTAGCAGATCAGGAGTGGAGCATATCAAGGACCACACAAATTTCTGCGCACAGGGCCTTTCTCATTGTTTTCTGGTAGGAAGACTCCCATGCTTGTGTTCTTTAGCAGAAGTCCTGACAAAGGATCCGATGCTCTCTAAAAGCTTGCCTTTTTCTTTTCAAAGGAAGTAAGCTATGGCTACTGGCTTGTCTTGAAGGCTGCCAGGCCTCCTCCACTCATATGCGCATGCAAAGGGCACTCATTGCAGACCGTGACCACATCTCTCATTCACTAATTGTTAATATCAAGATTTTCTGTCAGAGGTTTCCCTTTCATTCTGCTATCACAGGAAATAAATGACACTTTTGAAGATTTTGCAAGGCAGAGTCATGCATCGGCCACTTCTGCCTGAGTTTCTATCATACACAGAACTGGTGACAACCCACTTGTACTAAAGATGAAACTCCTAATTTCAGTCCTAAATCATTGAGTTTCTCTGTGCCCAAAGCAACAGGGTGATTATCAGGGCTTTATCAGATCCCAAATACTTACTTCTGGGAATCTAAAGTGAAACACTCATGTAAACTCACATGGTCCAGTCCTAGAAATAATTTTTCAAGATTTAAACTGATTGCTGCAGTTTCCTTTTTAAATCATCAGAAAAGAAGATAAAGCTCTAAATTAGGACTTGGGTTTTGTCTGAAACTACACTAGAGTCAAATCTGGAGTGCCTCTACTAATGCTGTACAATTCATACCAGATTTCTGCCAAAGCAGCAGAAATCATGAGCCAGATTATAATAGTCTTTACAGAAACCAGCAAAAGACAATGAACTATCTGTTCCATCCCTTGGGTTATTCCTTGCAATATTAATATTCACAGTACACTTTCACTAGATGGAAGCAGTGGGAATTTCAGCCTAAACTGCTTGACTCCACAAGAAAATAAAGATACTCTTCATTCTCAACACACAAAGCCAAATTCTGCTGTTAACTGCATCTTATCTGACTTTCTGCTATTAATTGCATCTTACCTGGTTATTGCACAGGTTTGAAAAAGGAGGGAGCTGTGACCTTGGCACAGATTTCGGCCAGACACGTGTCAGATTACTCACCAAAACTTTTTCACCTGCCAGAGCTCTTAGGTCTGAGAGATCCCCAGGAGCATGGGACCAGTCCTTGACTCCCCGAAGACAGAACTCAGGGGACACTTCACTCCCCTAGCTGCCACGGTCACATTGACTGGTAGCACAGTAAGAGCTCACGTCAAACCAATAGTACACAATAACCTAGCCAGGAAGCAGAGAACAACACTGCAGCCAGGGGAAACTGTGACACAAATTACAGGGAATGAGAAAGGCTAAACAGCAAAAACTGGATTGTGCTCTAGAGGCTTGTGTTTCAGTGAAAAAGTCAGGGCAGGAATCACAAAGGTGAGTCTGAGTTCTTGGGGTCATTGCTTGCAGGTGGACAGATGTTTCGGAGTCGCTCAGGCAAAAAAATCCTGAAGCTTAATAAGACTTGCCTAATATCTGTTGTTTTCCTGAAAGCCTCTGCTAACTGAAGTTACCTCCTTAGGTAGGAGTCTCAGCTTTCAATTAGAGCAAAATGTGTTTAGCTCTCATGTATGCACAAGGATGAAGAATGTAACATTGAGGAGTCTCAAAAATAAGACGAACAGAAAGCTTCCCTTCAACAACAACAAAAAAAAACCCCACAAACAAACCAAAACAAAACCAAAAGTTCTTCACATTTTGCTTTTACCTCACAACATCACTTGAATTTAGCTTTTAAAAACATGCTACAAAGAAGACATCTTTTAAAGTTAGAACTGGAATGTTTTCTTAAGGTACTTCATGATTTGGAGTCTCTTTATTAGAGGACTGCAGTTCTGAGACATCTTAAACGATGTACAAATTTTAAAAGCGACCTTTTTAAATGAAGCCTGTTACGTTTTGCTATCAGGTATGTCAGAGTCTGGAGTCATTAGTCTTTTCTGCAATACTGCCTGATGTCTGCAGATTATTCCACTCATGTTGGCATGAAAGTCATCCTACAGTTAAGTATTGCAATAATTATTTCTGATAAGCAGAGATGCTAGATACAGGATAATTGGCATGTAGTACGCTTGTGAACTCCATTTTCCTTCTCCTAACAAATATTTGAATGTCCCCAAGAAACTTTACCTGTCATAAGTCACAGCACAGCAAAGTTCAAATTTAGAGGGGTAACAAATTGACCATACCTAGATATTTCAAAAATTTTAAGCTTGTATTCTGTATGATACAGCACAGGCATTTGTCGCATGCAGAAACAGGAGGTTCCTACCTTTGGGTGGGGTCCCCATGCTTGCTTCTTGGTTTGAAAGGACCCAAGAAATATCCTTCTCAAAGTTTTTTTTAATCAATAGAATAGCTATTTACTGTCACACTCTCTTTAAGTTAACAGCAATGCTGGCTACTCATTATTTTCAATATTATACATGGAACGGATTTAAAAATGACCATCTTGTTTAAAATGTCCACACCTCATATATAAAGTAGTTTTGGGGAATGGCTACTTGAATGTTTTGGCTGCATTGACATGACAAGACCAGTGTCCTTCGTTCAAAACTTCCTTCTCTCCCACCCCACTGGAAGAATGCGGCAAACTGGAATTACATATTTTATACTGCTCAGACCTCTATACTCACAATATAGAAGATTTTGCATGTGGGTGCAAAACCTGCACTCAGGCATCATCATTACTTTTCAATTGGAGAAGCAAATCTGCTGCCCACATCCAAATTGTGCTATATAGTTACTAGCTATACAGAGCAGAAGAAATGGTTTTGCTGGGAATGTAAAAAATATATGAAATTGTGTTGTTCTCTCTGAAGCTGTGGTTTTGATCTCATTAGACTGTCTGGATGACTCTTGTCCCCCTATTTATTTCTACACCTGAATTCAATCTTCAGGTGCAGAGTACAGCTGATGTTGGAATGCCCTACAACAGTTCTTTCCATGGCTGAATTGAACAAGTGCAAAACTGTTTCTCTGGGATAAAGAGAAAGCATTTGGGTTTTATCTCAAATTAAACGTTTCAAGGATAGTTCACCATTGTCTCCCATAAGGAATCAATTTCAACATGAAAATGACTTTTTGAAATGACAATTTGCATGGTAAATTTGAAGTAGAAGATGCTTAGAAGCATTTTGAATCTCATTTACAGAGCTTCTCTTCTCTTTTTTTTTTTTTTTTTTTAGTCAAAATTATTTGCCAGTGGACCTCTTAGAAAAACAGTTTTAGGGTCACTAATATGTTGTTGTTTCTTGAATGTAATCTCTTGCAAAAAAGTTCACTCGGTTGTAATCTGTGAGGTCTAAAAATACCCAAGGACCAATTTTCTTTCCTGTCTTTGTAGTTCTTAATACACTGTCAAACAGTATGGATGCACATTATCATATACATTACGTTCATTTAAATTTGCTTAAATAAAGAGTACACCTTATGAAGTGGTTACTTCCACTAGACCAATCTGCTGCCTAAAATCTGTAATGCCAAAAAATAGAACTTGCAAAAGCAATTGAAAAAAATCTTACTCCCATTCTCAAAAATAACTAGTGAAATTCAGGACCAAAATCTACAAAGACTGTAAATGGGATGTGGCATTGCAGCAGTAACAACCTCAGGTGTCTACAACCTATTTTCTAAAACTATTTAGAGATGTGCATATCTAAACCACACTGAAAATTAATGAGCCCTCTAAATTTGGTGAGATGAAAATGTGAACTGTCTTATGATGTAAAACATCGCAGAGCCAAATGGGCATGAAGGTGAGCTGGAGTATCAGGTACAAGGGTTGGGTGGCTGGAAAGAGGAGTAGACATCAAAAGGTTTGGAGGCAATAGCATGAACTATTAAAGAAAATTAGAAAAAGTTAGAGCTGGTGCTTTTAAATCCTTTCCTAAACCTCATTGAAGTGCCCTGCTAAATGCTTAAATCCAAGGAGATTTTGCAAATTTGTCTTTTAAGGAAAAAAATGCACCTTTTCATTTCTCAACTTAGTAAGCACTGAGAAATGCTTTCTCACTGAAAGTCAGAGAATGTGAGAGTTCCTCCCACAGTCTTTATTTATTTATCTAATGATATAACTTTTCAGACAATTTCATTAAAAATCTTCAGAAAGATTTTTTTAGCATGCATTTGATATTAGTTTACTATAAATACGTGTCTGCTAACAATAACAACATTCTGTAGCTGGAATTGCATTTTACATTGCTTATCTAAATAACCAAGTGATTATGAACAGCAGATTGAGGTTTGACAGATTTGCAACTTCCAGATAGATAGGCATCTCTGTCATATGAGACTCACTAGTTTTTTCAACGAATGTACACTGTTTCATTAACTTGCATTTTAGATCTACAATCTTGACACTTATGTAGAAGAGGAAATTTGGTTAATTCCACAGAATTCAGGATGTCCATTTCATTTTCTTTTACATATCAGTTTTTCTCTCTAAAGTTTTCTCTACTGCATATTACTTGCAATGAGAATAAAGTATACAAAGAATATTGGGTTTAACATTAGACAAAAAGTAAACAAAGGGCCATTGCTACCACAGTGACCTGAAAGAGTTTGAAAGTACCATGATTTTTGCACAGTAAGGGATGCACAGTGTGCCTGGGGGAGTCCTTTACTCCAAGGCAGCAGGATCTCTTTCCAGGAGTAATTCTCAAGGCCTATTGACAGCACATTCCCAGTTCTGCTGCATTTTAATTAATGGCAACCACATTAAAGAGAAACTCTGGGGATATTTATGCCTGCAGAGGAGGAAATGCTATGATTTGGAGTTCACTGAAAGCCAGTAGGAAAAGTGACTTCCAGGCACAGCCTTTCATTTTGTGCTTGCAGACTATGCAGTAGTGCTGAGCCCTGGCTGCAGATTTCCATGCCACTTTAAAGTGCTTCTAACACCAAAGACTGCCTCTGAAATGAAGGTTAGTGAATCCTCTAAGTTCATGACAGCTGTCAGCTTTAAAATTTGAAGCAAGAACTATTTCATCACAAGCTTCAGAAATAACACACAATAATTTTACACCTTCCTTCAGGTATAATAAATATGTATCACCTGTCTTTATGTAAATCCTGCATGCCTTTGGAACAGTTTTCTCTCTGTCTTTCTCTCTCAAACTTGCTACAGAAGGGGAAGTCTGAGAGGGACGGGGGAAATGACAACAACCCCTCCCTGTCTTTGAAATTAGATGCAAAAGTTTTTTCAAAGCAAGAGAGGAAAAGGCTTGTCCCCAGAAGCTTTGTGGACTGAAGAAACTACGTTACAAGCTGAGCAATGACAGAAAGAAACAAATAGTCCTACACAGTGTTAATAATTTTTTAACAGTTTTCAATGCCTAGATTATTGGTATTTTCTATCCCGGTTCTCAGTGCCTCTGACTTTGCAAGGGACATAGTGAAGGGCATAAACGTCAGTATCTTCCCCATACAGAGTAAGCAAAGGGAAAGTCAATTTTCAAATGTTATGTTTTTACACAGGCTTTGACATAAAGGATGTTTTCAGAAGAGGTTTGCATCTAGGGATTCCAACACTGTGCAAAACTGGCCAAAAGTGTCATAGGAGAAATTTAGACCAGGAAAAGAGAGGATGAGGAGACAGGGAGATGGAAGCAAAAGGTTTGAAGCACATACAGACCAGCTGGAACAAAACAGGTTGTGCTTTCAGTGCAAGCTCACAAGCTTAGGAAATTCGCAGCAGAGTTTGTCACAGTTAAAACATAAAGTTGAGCAAACGCCGCTATCATACAGGGACCTTCATGACAGGAGCTGTTCCTGGCTGAGGCAATCATTCACTCCATACTAACCACTGATATCAATAAGGCCATCTGCCTTCCCTGGCCTCATCTCTGCAAGCGAAGCTTTGTGCAGAGACATGCAAAGGGCTCCATCAGATGAGACATGGGTCCTTCTTCCAGGGTGGGAGCTGCCACCAGAAGGTCCTTTCCAAGGAAGCCACCTTGCTACCGTGGCTCCTCCACGGAGATGATGCTGACCCCGCTTTTCAGGGCTGCAAATCCAGCTCCTTATGTTCACTGTTATTATCAAGCTCTACTGCTGTGCTGGCTGCCATAGAGACACCAGGTGATGCTCTAGAAAAAACAAAAATGTACCCAATGCAGGAAGAAAATTCTTCCTTAATCACACTGCCAGGCATGTGCAAGTGCCTGAATGTTGGTGTTTCTAATGTGAAGAAGAGAGCGAACCAAAATTAGGAAGATATCAGGCATTGCAATATGGTGAGTGTGAGTGAATCCATGTGTGTGCACATACAGGTGTCAGTGTGTTGGCAGGTGTGGCAAGGAGCAGTGCTGAATGGCAGAAGTTTAAAGAAAGAGATAAATTCAGGGACAGATGGGGGAAGCATAGAGTGCATAAAGATAACATACAGGAGAGAGAGAGGAAGGAAGGAGGGAGAAAGAAGAAAAAAGGAAAAAAGGAAAGAAAAAGTGAAAAAAGGAGAAGAAAAAAGATAGAAAAAGAACAAAGATTAAAACAGGAAAAAGAAAAAAGATAAAAAAAAGAAAAATATTTAGAAATATTTAAAAAAAAAAGATAAAAAATGAAGGAAGAAAAAAAAGATGAAAAAAAAAAAGCCAGCAATTTTCATGCTGAAAGTCATTCATTTTTCAGGAAAGGTAGCAGAGCTCTAGGGACAAGCACAGAAATGGTCTTCTGGTAGTGTATTGCTGCTGTCTTTGTCCCACAACACCTGGAAAAGCCCCAACACCATGAACTCCCTCTCACCAACCTGACAGGACTTACCGTGTGGATCGGACACAACACCTGGAGTCATCCGGCATCGGCTCCTCACCCAAGAGCCACCCAGACAAGGCAACAGGGGGATGATGAACTCCTCTTCTGCTGTACGCTGCCTCACTGCACACCCACTCGTAACAGCCCTGCACTGAGAAACATGTCAGTGGGTCAGTGAAGATTTTTTTTCACCTTTTTTTTTTCTTTTTTTGCATAAACCAGGTCCCAGGAAAGCTGGAGTCATGTAGTGATTACGTAAGAGGCGGTGACATGTGGTGGCAGAGCAGGCAGCATCACTGGGGGGTGTGTGTGTGTGTGTGTGTGTGTGTTAGGTGGCTCCCGCCAACAACACAGCTGCTTTCGAGCTTCCCGTTAGCATTTACACTGAAAAAGCATGTCAGCCCCAGCAGTAGCAACAAGGGGGGGTGGCCTCCCTGCCGAGCTTGAAGTTTAAAAAGCCTTTGCAGGTGTTGAGTGACTCAGAAAGCCAAGCAAGGAGTGATGTGCTCGCCGAGCTGAGGGAGGTGGGAGCCACGGCCTGAGGCAGATAGGGTGGCATGGGGAACCTCCATGGGGCAGCAGGCACCTGTGAGATGGAGAGGAGGAGTGCTCGATGGATGCAGCCAGATAAACCTTGCTTTAAATAAGAGGCAGAGCAACTCAGCACAGCACAAATAAACATGAAGATTCAGGGCTGTGTCCCCTCTGCCACAAGGCACCCCTGGCAGACTGTCCTCCCCACCAGGCCTCCGCACCCAGGAGCTGCCCTCTCCCACCGCCTCATCCCTTCCTCCACCCTCTCCCACCTCCGAGGTTTGCCCACCCTGCCTGTGGCAACAAGGAGTCCCAGAGAAGGGGCTGTCCTCACCTCAAGGACTGGGGTCCATGGAGGCCTCAGCAAGAAACCTTCCTTCAGGGGAGACATATCCTCATACAGCCACGCTCACAGCATCAGCCAGCTCCTTAGGAGCCAGCAGAACAATCACCATGGAACATGGTGACCCAGCTACCTGGACCCATCTTGTCAGGGCTGGGATTTGCCTTTAAATCCCCAGAGGCTCCTTACCCTGACGGCTGCAGTCAGCTGCCACCTGCCCCGTCAGCTGGCCCAGAAGTGTGGCTCCCTTGCTGAGGCAGCTGTGCCTTAACGTAAGTGAAAAGTTTTAACATACCATTTTTTAGAGCATGCTGGAGTATTTATGGCACTCTTCCCTTACATAAGAATGAGTTTGCACCATACCAAGGTGGGAGCTGAGGAGGCGCTGTGGTCATGGGGCCTGGTGGGAGGCGAAGGCGGCCCTGCTCCCTGCCCGGTCCTGCGGCTGGCAGTGGCCGACTTGTCCCTGCTCCCTGCCTGGGCAGGCACAGGAATGGCAGCAAGGCTCAGCAGGGGACAGCTCAGGGGACAGGCTTCCATCATGAGGGGTAGCTGGAGCCATTATTGTGACACTTACTGATACCTGTTGTGTCTCATCGGTGATGCGGGAGATGTCACACACTTACATGCTGTGTAAAATCCTCCAGGTGTTGATCCATAGGACCTAGAAATTGTTACCCCTCCAAAAGCTGGGACAACTTCCAAAGTTTTGTGCAGGAACTTTAAAATCCTTGTGGAGAATACAAGGAAAAACAGTTATCTGGAGGCAGCAGTCAGTGTGACAGACCTGCGACTGCAGGCGATGCTGGAGACTTGCTCTTCCACACAGGATTCCTCACCTCCCTCTATGGCTCTCCCTCACACCATTGCTTTCAGATACATTTTATTATTAAGTGAAATATTAGCACACAGCAAAATACTGTGCTAAAGACAGTCACAGTTAATTGATTCTAATAAATTAAATTCTCCCTCTGAATTCTTCAACATAGCAGATTAAAGCATCCTTCACTGACATTTCTGCTACTGTTTTAAGCAGGTGCTATATGCTGTGGTCCACAGCTCACGGAAGGTTTGCTCATGGGTGGTAGTTTAGAATGAACTAGCTTCTTCCCTTGGTGAGGAAACCCAGCTACAAAGCAAGCAACAGTTTGCTTTGGATCAGGAGTCACCCTGCAACGTGTATGACAAAGAAGGTGTAGACAATGGGCACAGGTCTGAGACTTCAGGCAAGTCAGTGGTATCTCTCTGTAGATTGAAATTCCAGATCAATAAAGTGAGGATGATCGTTGTTTAGATGGCAGGTTTTATGGCGCACATATGGTACATGCTGCATCTGCCTTGGCAGCGCTAGGATCTTACTTGTGCTTTTGTGTTCTGTTGTAATAGAGTGATGAAACTCTGTTGATAGAGGTGTGAAACTTGGCGTGCATACCCCGAGGACAGAAAAACAAGGATCTAGCTCTGCTGAGGAGTCAGCAGTCCAGAAAAGCAGAAATCACCTTTGTGGTCTGCTGCCCCATTACATGCTTGTAAACCTGCCAGGAGCCTGTGCCACCTGGTGGACACCAAAGAGGAAACACTGAGCTGCACTGGAGTGAAATAAATGTTTGCTGAAAGCACGAATACTGCCCTGGCTCCCAGGTGCCCAACACAGCCCACTCCCATTGTTTGAGACAGAGTGTAAGAGCAGTGAGGGCTGAACCTCCCAGGGATATGAATGGGATTGGAGACATGCTGGTATCAGCTTTTATAAGTAGCAGTATGGAGTAGATGGCCCTGTATGCCATCAAGGTGAACTGTTTTGTAGTAAAAATTAACATGCCTCTTCCCAGGCAAACGTGTCTGGCCATACGTGCAAGCCTGTGCACAGACACACACTTGCAGTGTGCAGCGCCTTAACTACCAAAGTCCTCCAAGTACAGGAAGGGACAGGAGTCTTACCAGAAGTCCTGTCTTGTATGATTGGGCTTGAACCATCCCAGCTGCAGTGAAAATTTTTATTGATTCCAACTTCATTCATAGCAGTGGGTGTTAGCTTTTACAGAATCTTGTAAAATCAAATGAAGTTAAAATTGCCAGAGTATAGTTCGTTTGCCTTTTTAACTTATATGAATTAAATTTTGCAAAAGCATCAAAGGAAGCAAGGAACCTAGGTCTTGGTCTTCTGGGTAACATATTTTAAAGTCTCTCTGGATGTTTAGATTGATTTTATTTTTAAACTGACTTTCCTTTAGCCTTCAGCAGTAAAATTTCAGCCTGAGGGACACAGGCACTTCTATATCTGAAGTGAATGTTAAGGGCCTTTCTCTATAAGTTTGGCTTAAATATTTTGGGATTTGTTTTGTTTTGTTTTGTTTGTTAGTTTGGTTTTTTCCCAGTTGTGACAGGATTAGTATGAGCAAAGGAGAGAGTGAATCCTTCCTCCCAGGACAGCAGGCCTGGGAAGGGGCTGAGCTGTAGAGGTCACTATTCTCCCTCATTGCTCCTAAAAGTGGGAATCTGGATACTATTGATCTCATTTAGCTTTAGGTATCTCCAAAAGCAGGGTTTCTACATATGGACCTATCTTCTTATTCCTCTTATGGTGAATGGAGTGAAACAGACTTTTGTAGGGTGTGAGCAATCTGATCTATTTTAGATTATTGTCTTGAGAAGGAAAAAAACATCTTAGCATCTTTCTCAGCATTGGGCATAAAGGCAGTGTAAGGCAAGTAGTCTGGCTGAGAGCTACAGGGCTACCAGATGGATCTGTGTTGCTGCTGTAAGCCTAGAGCTAGGAGTGCCAGTCAGAAACAGCTAATACCTTTCATGAGCAGGCTGTTGTGGATGCAAAGCCCCTCAGATTGCCCCAGAGTAGGAAAATAAACCCAGGACTCAGCATTTGCAAGTTGTAGGGTCTGAAGATGTATCCATTGCTATTCTGTTATCACTGACAAAACTCTTTTTTGCACAGACCCTCTAAATCGTGATCAACCTTCACAGATTTTTTTTCAACACTAACATAGCACACTTCAGGAGTATGTATTCAGTGATCACCTCCAATTCACTTATTTTTAATTGCAACAACACACAAACATTGCCTCAAATCATTGGCTGTACATATCAGCCACACATATTCGACCCAAGCACAAACCAGCATAGGTGCTGAACACTCCCTCATGCACTGCTGGATATATGATATATCAAATTACTTTTCCACATAACTATTGCAGATGAATTTTACTGTGTGGTTCCCAAGGCAACATCCCATTCACAGGCAGGTTTTCCTGAAATAGCCTGTCATGGGAATCTGGTGCCCTCACATCCCTGTTCTCTGGGGGCTGGCTTCCTCAGCAGGCTTCATTCTTCATTGTGTAACGTGATGTGGTGTGGTGGTTCAGCTAGAAAACACCACAGAGACAGGGCTGCCAACCCACCAGGGAGCTCTGCCAAAAGGGGAACAAGGGTATGAGGCATCTGCACCAGGACTTATTAATGAGCAATGACCACTGCACATGGATGGAGTTCAAAACAAAGTGGAACTGAAAATTAACACTTCAGTCAGGCTTGACAGACCAAGCAATATTCATTTTAACCATGCTGAGAATAAAACAATTTGCTTCATTTTTTCCACTGGGAAATAATGCNAATTTTCCCTCAGAAAATGCTGATTTTGCAAGAACTGGTTTTTATCTGTGAAGGAATGAGATTCTGACATAAAGATCCTTATTATCTCTAGAAGTTAGAGTCAAAATGCTACATGTTTAAAGTGGATTGTTAGTTATGAAAAGAGATAGGAATAAAAAGCATTTTTAAGGATATGCATAGCAAACAGGGATTAGCCCATCACATCAGGTTGTAAAATCAGGCAGCATTTCTCTAGCTGATTGCCTACATTTCAGATTCTCAGAGATCAGGTAATTTCATCCCAGGGCTCTCCTGTCACAGTCTGTTGTGCGCTGTGAGCATGAAAAGAGCTGTGTGAAATGTTTTGTTCAAACCATGTTTTCCATAGAAATGTGTGTTTTCATCAAGTAGAAGTTTTCCACAGCAAATATCAATTTTCAAATAAATTTGAATTTTCATAATAGAAGTTTGGAAATCTCTCTTATTTCTTCTCCCTCTCCCCAGTGGTTTTCAGCTTGGACAATCAAAAAATTGCAGCCAAAAGATCCCCAAATAGCTTTTACTTTTCAGACATGTAGTTTTAAGAATGCCTCCAAAAGTTGCAAAGAAAAACATCTCAAAAAAGCCAAAACCTTTTTCTGTTTTCTGTTGTTAAAATCATTGCCAGGGAACAGAAAAATTATAAACAGCTTTAAATACATTTTCGTGGGGCCACTAGACTTTTTGCTGCAAGGACAATGTCTGCCCAGCTTCCCTGGAGGCTCTTTTGTGCCTCCCAGACATGCAGTTCCCCTCTGTTTCTCTTACTAACTCAAGGTAGATCTGAGCACACTTAGTGCTCTTACCAGAATAGCAGGAAACCTGCAAATGTCGAGGTAAGTCTCACCTTTCCTGGTGAGATGCTGTATCCAAACCTCATCTTCAAAACCTCACCTCACTCGTGAGCAACCACAGAGTGTTCCTCCTTTGCACTCAAGACCATGAGCTTACCTCCCTTTCAGCTTCTTTGCATTCTTCCCCTGAACCCCAGCAAATAAATCACTGCTCTGCCACTACTTTTATTCCAGCTGAGCTGTGCTTTACCTGTACAGACATTTTACTGACTTCAAGAGGAATTACTTGCATGCTGGCAGCAGAGAGGGAGAGGGAGTAGAAAGAGCCACAACAGCATTTTTAAGGGATAGATGCCTTCAGTGCTCATTCACCCCAGCTACCAAGAAGAATAGACCCTGTCTACAGGTACTCATACCATTCTGCCAATTACTGTAGGGACTTAATAACAAGACACTACACATTTTAGCCTAAATGAAGTAAAAACCTTCATATAAGAATAAGCTCTGGAACTCACTGCCACATGAGATAGGAAAACTCAGCCAGAACTGGAGAAGGATGGATGGTGATTTGGATTTGGACTGCAAGGATGATAACACTTAGCTGAGTTCTCACCACTCTGGTCTTGGAGGTTTTTGGAAGTGGGGTGGATTTTACTTCTATCACTGCAGTCCTGCGCATTCAGTCAAAGATTTTGGCAGGATTCATCCCTGGGAAGTAGTTGGCCAGAGGGGCTGGAAAGCTCCTTGGTCCCTTCTGTCATGCCTGAGCCATTGTTTAAGAGCTGGCAGAAGCCTCTAGTATTAAAACACTGTGACATCTGTAGTGTCAGCGCTCTCACTCTGGGACCAGGGTGTGCTAGCATTTTACCATTTCGTTGCTAGGCTGAAGGATGATGCTATTCAAAAAATTCAAGATTAAATGGGGGCAGCACAAGAGGCATGTGGTTTTCTGACTGCAGCAGGCAGCTCTTGGAGTGAGGCAGAGCAGAAGGAAGATTTTTCACTGGATTATTCATACCCATAGGACACCCAAAGAGTCTCCTTTGCCATTTCTCAGCAGAGAGGACTTTGTGGGCTTGGTGAGACAAGAATGAAGGTGCTGCAGGAAGCTTGCAAACTACAGGGAGAGGGACTAAAGCTGCTTCACATGTGTCAAACCCAAGCATAATCAGAAAGATTGCACTCTTCCTCTTCTTATTCTCTTAGGAAACTCTTCTTCCATCCTCCCTGTACCTGTCCTCACCTTCTTGGCTTTCCAAGACACAGATTACACTTTCTGCTCAGCAGAAATGCACTCATTATACTCCAGTAATGACCCTAGGCTGAGCTGAGAACCTACTCCTTCCACGTACTGAGAGAGAGAGTCACATTCAAAAGCCTACTTAAGGGTAGATATTTAAAGGAACAGATACTTTAAGATCGTTTTGATGTGGGAGCTGAGGCCTGAAGTTTCATTTATGGTTCTGCAATTCTCCCCTTGAAGTCAAAGCATGAAATTAGAGCAATCCATGTACATAAATCACCATTTCTGTGCTATTACTGAAGTTTGTACATGTGTGCACTCATGCTGACGTGAAGTAGGAATTTCACTGCATGCTTTATGGCCAGCAAAAATGGCAACCATCAGAATGGTTGCATGGAGAATGGTCAAAGATCCTAGGCAAAAGAGTTTGATGATAAACAGCCAAACATCAGTATTTGTGACACTTCTTTCTAGGGGCAAATTAAAGCAGACATTCATTGTGGTGGCTATATATAGGTGGGATTACAGACCTTCAAAACTGCACAAGTGAGACAGAACAGAATGGGACAGGGACAATTACTCAGACAGATGAAGCAGTTATTCAAGGTTTTATACCAGGACTAAGAAGAGTGGATAAACAAGTCTTCAACTTCCTTTCCTTTCTGATAGCAAAGGCTAGATTTTCAGAGGAAGCCAGCTGCCAAAATTACATTCATAAACTTTTTGTTCATGACAAACAAAACTTGTGAGTGTGGGTGCAGAGCTGTTCTGCAAACCTTTTCCCTATGTTTGTGGCTGAAAGTATTGCTGTTCTGAAAACTGGCCCCATCTCTGTGGGAGGTACTGTACAAAAAGCTGGCCCTGAGTACTTCCAATAAGATAGCTATATGGGAGAAAGGATGCTGCTGTGGTTAAGGTATAAATCTGGCATGTACTAATTTCGATGCACTATGTGATCTAAGCCAAGGAAGTTAGTCTCTGACTTAGTTCCCATTTTACTATTGTTTGATCTACCCAGTTTCCCAGAATCTCTACCTGTTGTCTTGCATATTTAGATTCATAAAATTGCAATAAAAATAAAGACAGTAAGTTTATAGACAGTAAGTAGACTCGTTCTGTTCCTTGAGAAATATCTCCCAATGCTTGGACATGTACACAGTACAATATTGGAGTCTGTAAGAGAAGAATCTGGATGGATAAAAGGATTTTTTTAAGGTTACTTTGTGGATCTTTAAATGAAAATAGTATACATCTATTTCCAGTGGGTGATATCTTCCTGTGATTCACTTAAATCTTTCCTGCCCTTCTCACTTAAACAGCCTATTGAAATTCTTGGCTATTTTTCTACTTTGTTGTGACTTTAGTGCTACAACACAGAGGCCAAATTCTGCTTCCACTTGCAGTACAGAAGAATTAAGATTTTCTAGAGATTTTGAGCTCTAGAAGTGGGGACCTGAACCTGGAGCTCTGACTGCTCTCTCAGACAGAGCTGTAGCATAGTGGGTGGGGGGGCACAAATATCCCCTCTGTACATTCACAAGTGCCAGCATTTGTTTACTTCTGAACTGGGATTTATATAATTTAGCACTTCTTTTAAATGCTAAATAGCTGAGTTTACTGACTTGCACATCTTACTGCTACATCACTAATAATAGTATTTGAAATATGCTGCCTCATTCTGTGCAGTATATTGGTATAATAAAAGGGAACTACAGACTTTTTATTACTTGCATCAGGGCAGTTTATTAATCAGTTCATGCAGCTCGATAAAGTAAACAGGGTTTAAAAAAAAAAATTAATAGGTTGGGAAGGAGACAGGCATATGTGGGGAAACAAATAGGTTTTCTCATAAAAATTAAATCACAGACACCAGGGACAGCCCAGGAGCTCATATCCACTATAGTTATGAGGTTGAAAGGATGAGGAGGTTTCCACTTTGGTTAGATAATAACTAGTGTATGAACAGTGTGAACCAAAGTACAGACTTTGTTATTGCGTGCATGAGAACACAGACCTGTACACAAGTGTTCTCGCGTTTATGTGTATATAGGCACACACACAAAATGTTACCTACAGGCCATGAACATGCCTGACAATTTCTGCACATGCACAAAGTGCTACAGAGATGTTATTCTATGGTTAGAAGGGTCAAAAACAAAGTGCAGAAAGGCAAAATGAAGATTAGACTCTTCGTCATATTGTCCTTCGGAGAGTGTTCAAAAGGAACATTTACATCCTCCTTCCATTGACTTTCTGGGAAGAATGACCTCCACAAATTCCCATCACTTAATTCCCTCTTCATTTGAACTCTGCTTACAAAATCTGTTTTCCCTTACGTTGGTTTTCTCAAGTCTAGGACTGTGCTAAGGCATCCTGATTCCAGTGGAAGAGGGAGAACTATGGATGCTGTATCCTTCTTCGCCATCAGCATGAGCTCCCGTTTCCATCTTGTCAAGCTGACTTTCGCCATCCTTTTCTGGGCTCTGACCCCTTTGTAAAGGAGGGCAGAACAGGTGGGGTATGGGAAACAAATGGGCACCTATCGGGAGCATGGCCTTTGCTTGCTCTACTGCCAGTATATGAAAATCCCTACATCATAGTGAAAAAAAGCAGGAGTTATTGATTAGGGGAAGCTGCAATCAAGTGGAGCAATTGATTTAGAAAACCTAATTAAGAAAACATAGAGGGCAGATATTTTTGTTGATTTCTAAAGGCGTATTAACAGAGACAAAACAGATGATTTTACATGAAATGGAGGATTAAAGATGGCAAAGTGGAATTTAATATCACCTTTAAAATGTGGTTCCTATAGTTTATACTTGCCTCGGAATATAATCTGAAATTTTCACTGTGCCAATGTCTTAACTGCCCATTGCTAAATTCTTAGCCCTCTATGAGAGTAGATTGTTCCGAGTTTATTATGTTATATCACAAAAAGGCTTCCTTACCTTTCACTTTCTGTATCTGAGCCCACATAATTATTTCTGTTCCTACTTTGTAACTTCTCTGACCCTTTTCCACCTTTGCTGTATCTTTGCAGCTCCTCCCACTGTAAGCATATTTGTGATTTTTTTTTTTCTTCCAAATATGCCAAAACAGCACTGGAGGTGTTAAAACAGGCTGCCCTAAATATCAAGTCTTAGGCTTCTCTATAGTTTCTTTCTTTGCCACTTCTTTGCTGGTTTTTATTTGGGAAAATGGATGCTGTACTAGGTGAACTACTAGCATGATTCAATACCTGTCTTCCTGTGCTTGTTTTTTAACCCATTTAGGTCCTTAAAACACTTTTTCCATCCTTGCTTCTCTTCATATCAGTTGAAGCACAAACACACAAAACATACCGCTTTCCCCTTTTCCATTGATTGTATGATATGTTTTATCTTTTATTAATCATTGTCAATTTTTTCCATATCAGTACTTTTATTTTACTTTGTTAAAATGCTTGAATATCTACAAGTTAATTATTGTGTATTTTGTGATTCTCTTCTTTATTGCCCCAAAACTCTCAAGTTCTTTTTTTAAGGTATGACAGAATCATAGAATGGTGTGCATAGGTGCATAGTATGACTTGCATCGGTGAAAAGAGATGTCTTTATCGCTTTCGTCATAGCATCTGTGTAATATAAGCACCTGCACAGAAGTGGGACTAAACTGTCCTGGTTTATGAAGCTGTTAAACAATGTAGTTGTATACACATTTGGAAGCATGCTGTTCAAAATTGTAACATAATCAAACAGTTGCACTGCTGCAAATATTGCACTTAAAACTGGTGTCAGAGTTGGTAAAGAACCAAGTTTGTGATCCTTGCTTTAAACCATTAGTTGAGCCAGTTTACTTATTAATCTTTCCTGTTAGAGGAGAAAGCAACAATTCTGCTTCCCAGCCTGTAAGTTAGAGCCTGCCCTTGCTAGCATTTCCCATGTAGGTACGTGCTGTGCTTCTTTCACTACTTTCTCTAAGATTCACGACAGTAGAACATACTGGATTACAACTGCGAAGGAGTAGGGCATTGCCATGTAACAATGAAGCAAATTCGCAAAGAATTAGGTTAACTGTATATTTCTGGAAAGCACTGCTCTAGGAAACAAGGAAGGGAGAGAGACAGCTAAGAGGCTGAGATGTATGTCCACGTACTTCTCCATGCCTAGCCAAGATTTCCTATTCACTTTAGGTCTAGGGCTCTTGACTGTTTGTCATTCCAGCCTATTTCCCAAAATTCACTGACACGTGGCCGAACTCAATTTCTTAAGTTTCTTCAGGATGACACGGTGCACTGATGCTGCAGGTCTGGGGAGGGACCTGGTTCTCCATTACCTGTTGCACCACATCCCTATTTACATCATGCCAAAGGATGTGGCAACTGCTACATTTCTGTCATGACCCTACTTTACACCCACATTATACTCATTTGCCCTGGGAGTAAATGACTTGGGTTGGATGGAAATTTTCCTACAGAAGAGTTTTCCATCCAAAAATGCTGATTAGACTGAATTGAAATGTTCTGTGGAAAGGTTTTGATTCCGTCAACGCTTTCAGTGGAAACAAAGCAAGCCTTGGCCAGGCTGTCTGATGAGTGAGCCTGCCTCCACACCTGCCAGCTCACCCATCTGCCTACTTGTCCCTGGACTTTCTGGCTCTGTGACTACAAGTTTTCCTGCCTGACTGGCTCATGGAGGCCAGGACACCAGTTAGGTACCATCTTTCATGGCTCTGTCCCTGCATCGAGGCAGCTCTGGAACCAGACACTCTCTGACTCCCAGAGTTGGACGTTTTATTTTTAAAATCTCTTTTGATTCCTTCATCATGATTTTTCATCTCACTGAAATTGTCCATGTTTTATTTTGCCATTCAGTTCAGAGTTACTGTTATTATAGATGTTGGTAGTGCATGCTTTTTGCAATAGAAGGTGGTGTCCATTCATCTGTGTTGGTAGCATGATTTCCAGTTCCAGGAGCAAGCTCTGAAAATAAAGCCTAAGGAGGTGGGGTTTTTCCCCCATTTTACCCTGCCTGCTCACACCTGCTCACAACTGCCACCTACAGTTTGTCTATTTATGCTTTGGTCCTTTCTGCCCTGCATAACCTTGCTCTGTACTTCTACTCTGTTGCCAGTGGACCTTCAGACATGCACACAGAGGTTGGTGCTTCTCATCCTCAGCGGGAGAAATATTTGAACCTCACCACAATGCTGAGTCTTCCCAAAAGAGGGGATGAGTTTCTGTGGATGAGTCAAATTCCAGCCCCAGAGAAAATAACAAAGAACTTGCCGTTCTGTGGCCCGTACATAACCAGTGAGGGCAAGGTGCTGCCCCCTGCCAGCTTCTATGAGTGGAGGCAGCTACCTACACTGTGTTTGACTTGTGTTGGAGCCTGATGAGATTACAGACCTGCTGCAGGCCTGTCCAGGGGAGAAGGCAGCCCATAGGTCTTGGCTGTGAGAGGCAGCAGACTCAGGGAGAAGCAGGAACTTCTGGCCACCAGCAGTGGTTCTGTTCATACTGGTGAGTGCCAGCCTGCCTCACTAACCCCTTGTCAGGGTCCATCTGCTACCTTCCGATGGTGGGATGCAGGTCCTGAGCGGAGCAGCAGCAAAGAGCAGCCATACCTCTGCCTCAGCTGGGAGGGGACAGTCAGCAGCTGCTCAGCTAAGCTCCTCTCAGCTCTGACAGGTCTCTCAGCCCCAGCCGTAGCTCAGGGAGGTGCTGGTAGCTGCTTTACAGTCAGGGAAGCTTTGTGAGCCTGCACGCTGATCTAAACTGGGAACTGCCACCCAGAACTTGAGAGATGGGTTTGAGTAACATTGTCACTTGACACTCCATCCTTCTGCATGGCAGAGGGACCGCAAGTGTTGCAGCAGGCTGCCTAGCTCTCCCCTGACCAAAATGGGCTCTGCAGCCAAGCTTAGAGCTTCAACAGTAAGGGCAAGGACAACAAGCTAAGCTCAGCCTCAGGCCAAATATGCTGCATTGTCGTAGCCTTGCCTTTCCTTCCTGCGCCATGCCAAGCCCACCACGGTTTCTGAATCTGCAAAGGATATATTCCAGTTTTGATGCAGGGTGCAGGTGGACTCCCAACATCAAACATCCACAGCCTTAGGACAGACTGCGAGACCACCGGCTGAATTCTCTCGAGGACGGTTGAACTTAAAATTGCTTTGCAGACAAGACCATGCATGTACGAGGTTTAGGAGGAGCACAGCCAAGCTCTGAATGATGGGAGTGTTTGGGAGGACACAAAATGACCACATTGATTAGTTTATTGGAAGAATGCTGTGAGTAATAGCAGTAGTGCAGCTGCTGGGCCCGCAGCTTGTAGTTTCATTCTGGAGAAGCAGTTGCTGCACAGCCCCGCATGAGCTGAGGTCACTTGGGGAGTGAGGTGCAGAAGAACTCTGCTGGAGGGTAGGACCTGACAGGGCATATGCTCAGGCTTTGATCTGCAAGGAGAAGGACATATAAAGAGTCCTCCAGCCCATAAAGACCAGAACACAAGTTTCTTCAGCCACAGCAGGGCTCTCTGCAGCTATGCTTTGCTGGTGGAAGGAAACTGCTGTCATTTTTCTGCCAGCTCCATTGCCCTTCCTGGAGACTGCCACCCTCATTGGCCTCCGCACAGCTGGAATGTGCTGAACATACCTACAGACAGCATCGAGATAATCCTATATTTTGCCCTCTTTCAACATTTCTGACAAAATTTGATTTTAAAAAAAGGACAGAAATGGCTCAAATGTCATTTTAGTTTTTAAATCTTCTTTCTGGAGGTGTTTTTTCTTTTGTTGCCCAGACAATGTAGCAGATACCCAAATACCCCAGCCAGGCTACCAAAGAAGAAACGCAGTCCTCTTACAGCAACAGCAACAAATTGGTTGGTTACTTAACAGATTAATTTAATAGTAAAATATATTTACTGTAATTGCTTATTT
This sequence comes from Aramus guarauna, assembly GCA_013400195.1. Taxonomy (NCBI): domain Eukaryota; kingdom Metazoa; phylum Chordata; class Aves; order Gruiformes; family Aramidae; genus Aramus; species Aramus guarauna. The sequence continues at coordinate 67,719 of VXBL01009315.1, forward strand.
AACCTTTCAACACCCAGTTACTCTGGGCCATGATTTCTTTGCTCTGTGAGAGGCTGCTTAACCCTGTCCCAGGGCTACAAGTGTAAGCACAGGCTGGAGGTCAGAGGCAGGGAGGGCCCGTGAATTGAGGAGACAGGCAGAATGGGACCTAAGGGGACCTCAGATCAGGAGCCAAATTGCTGGGTACCCACAGGTCCTCCAGGCTTTATGAGCAAGGCTCTGAAAATGCCATCCCACCAGAGCAGAAGCCTTGAAGAGGCTGGGAATGCCAGCCACCGTACCCTGATTTACCTGTGCAAATTGAACGGAGTGAAGTCTTACATCGACCAAAGCTGATCGTTTAAGGCCACAAAAAAAGACACAGAGAATTAGCTGCTGAAACCACCTGTCGTTGCTTGTGCTGTTTGCTAGCAGTTGGGGACAAAAATAGCCTCTCTTCATGACCTGGTGCATGTCTGATGCCTCTCTGCATCTCCATGCTTGCTGCAGGGCCTGATTCTATGCTGTGGCTCCAGCTGGTCAGGCAAGGAGGGTCCCAGTGCCCCTCCACACACCACAGGTGTGTTCCTGTCCTCAGATGGGATCATGTGAAGTCGGAAGAGATGAGCAATGCTGAATTTCCTATTGCTCCCCCACAGCCTATCAGCCAGTACCAGAATCTCTCTTATTTTCCAAGATTTCTGTTGCTGATCAAAAAAACCACTTGTGAAGATATGTTTACAGTTTTCCTGCCAGCACAGACTTTTTCTATCTGACAGGCAAAACCAAGGTAACATTAAAAAAACTAGAGACAAGACCTTTTGGCTCAGTCCAAGTCTCACCCGCTCTACCAGATTTCTTCGTGGGAAAATAAATAATTTCCTCCTACTGTTAAAAGAGTTTCTTTTCCTCAAGACTTGGATACTTGGTAATACCTAAACCAGCCCCATCACTGGCACTCCCTTTGTCACTGAAGAGCATCTAATTTTGCACCTAGGTTTGCATCTTCCAGTGCCTTGCACATCTTTTCACATGCAATGAGTTGATGGCAAAAGCCCCTACAATAAGACTTAGCTAATTCTGGGCCACTGCTGAGTGAGTATATTGATGCGTGTGATGGCATTCTTTGTGCTGGGGCATTTGTTCAGCTTCTCTGAATCATTAAGGCCTTTAAACATAAAAAGAAGACATCATCTGGAGATAAAAGTATAAAAACAGAAAAAGGTAGATGGGAGATTTTCTTCCAGGCCCCTGTGCAATCACTGACAAGTCATATCCTTCCCTTGTCTCACTTTCCTCTGCTGTAATTAAAAACAAGCTGATCCCCTATCCTGGAGGGAGGGAAGAGGACAGTGTAGCATCAGTGATTCACCTGGCTTTTATGAAAAAATCTGTTGTTTTGAGGTGTATTTTATCAGGACAGGACCAAAGCATTCTGTGACCTCACAGTTGCCAGACACTTCATAGCAAGAAGGGTGTTGATAGTGAGTAGGTCTGTGCCCTGCCCTTGCAGTATCTCCACACAACACTGTGTCGTCAACAGCTGCAGCCATCCCGCAGGACAGAGATCTTGAAAATGCAAACCTGCCCTTTCCTCAAACACAGAGCAGGTCTGAGTGCTGCGGTAGCTCATCTCAGCAAGGGCTGCATGGAGATGGCTGCTGTGCAGCCTGCCAGTGCTCTTCCCTTGGGCTGGTCCCCTCTCTCTGCTTAGTGTTTCTAGTTCTGCTTTATTTTCTATACAGAAATACCTAAGACCCTGAGAGCAGCCAAAACCGAGCAGCTTAACTGCTGACCAGGCTCATGGGAGAGAGGACAGCCCAGCAGCAAAGCAGGATTTCCCCTGAGCCATGCCCTGAGGAACCTCATGGGCAGCACTTCTTGGGGGGAACAGGGGAAAATACCCAGTGCTAGCTTTGAAATATACTTTTGCATTGGTTCAGTAAATTACTTTGGGGTAGGATACAAAGGTCAGTGAGCACGGAGCTGTGTTAGTCACGTAGTTGCTGTGCTGATGAACAAAATGAAAGTACCTAGATAGCTGAAAGAGATAGAAAGGCCAGTATGTGCTTGTGATATCGCAGTACAATTGATAAATAGGCGTGTACTGGTGATAAGATAGGCTTATTGGTGATAAGATAGGTTGGAATGAGATAGATCTGCATTGGTGATATGACGAGTGTTAAATACTGTTGATCAGACATGATTACCAATACTTTATCATGTCTCATGTTATTACCATGGTGCTTAGTTAGAAGATGAAGTTCATCTTTTCCCTTGCAAGATGGAGAGTGCAAGAATCAGAAGAACTTTAAAGATTCAGGTAAAACAGAGGGAAATGGGGCAAGTGGAGAGGAGGTAAGGAGAGGTCAGCAAGAAAAGAGAGGATTTGAGGAAGTTTATGGAGAGCAGAAGCAGCCATAGAGCACTGAGCTCTGAGTCTGTGCTAACTACAGCCTATGCCTTTATGTTACTGGTGACACAGCTCTTACGTGAACACCCAATGCCTCTGGGACCAGTCAGTGAAAGGACTGAAAGGTCCAGCAAAGTGTTTCAATATTTGGACCTGCCAGCAGTGAGAGAGGACAGAGGTGAATATATCCACTCTGTGATGGGGAAGAAGAGAGGCTGCTCTGGTCTTCAGGGCCAGGTGGTCGTACTGAGGGTGCTGAGCCCCTTCTGCCGTTGCAGAGTGGAGATGCCCAGGAGGGAGGTAGTGCCTGCAGTCAAAGCAGATTCCCCTCAGGAGTGACTGTCAGACCTCGCACATGCCAAAATCAGGAGTCACAAAAGAGCATGAGTCACAGAGCCTCCTGATTTCAGGTCCTGGTTTTCTCACTCCCTTTTTCCCCCACAGCAAGTCCTGACATTTTGCAATGCTCTTGGAACAGCCAGAGCAACATCCACAGCCTAGGTGGCTTTCTGGAGGAGAAGCCCCTGCCTCTCACTCTTGTGGCACGATCTCAAGGGATTTACATTCTGTCTGTCGGGGTGTGTGCAGACACACTTGCTTGAAATTGTCTCCAACTAAACCAGAAGCTGCTCTGGGGATACAACTTCTCTGGTACTTTCCTTCCCCATTTGAAAAACTACCAACGATCACTTAGCTGAAAATGAAATATGACAAATCATTTCAAACCAGAAAATGGATTTGTTTTGAAATAAAAGTCTAAACAAAATGTTTTGGCAGTGGTTTTCAAGTAGAAAGCACATCAAACCTTCTGTTTTACAGCAAAGTATCTGCTTTCTCTGGGAGGAAATCATGACACAGGAGATAGAATTTTTTTCCTGTCTCTGCCATCAACTCACTGAACAAACAGGAACAGGCCCCTTTCTCCTCTGATACCTGTTTTCCCTTCTGCTAGTAGGGATAATATGTCCCTAGTTCTCGAGCACACAGGACAAGCTAATGGGATTGAGACAGAAAAATACTTTGGCGCATAAATAGTTGGTATCGCCCGAGGCCATAGTGTAAGCGAGAATAGGGTCACTCTCTTGTTTTTCATCACACCTAGGTTCTCTGAATACTTAAAAAAAGCTGTACTGAGAGGGCAATTCAGGCCTCATACCTGAAAGCTCCTGAGAATCCATTGTCTTCAGATCAAATCCACCTCCCATTACGGTTTTAGATAAGGGCTGTGCCCTGGCCTGGGCTGTAGTTGTTTATTTTACCTCCAGGACAAGGTACTGTGTGAGCTAGCGTGTGGCTTTCGGATACCAGAAGATGGTGAGAGATAAGCTTGTCTATTCACTGTATCTCTGGGTTCAGAGCTGCTTCCCCCTGCTCACTTCCCCAGCCTTCACAACCACTCTGCTCTCTGCAACAGTGCAGACCACAGTCCCCCAACATGGGTAATCCACTGCATCTGGGGGGGTGCCTAGATCAGTACAAGCCTTATGGGTGGGTTTCCATGGTGGACTCAGCTGAGCAGCTGTATGCGACATCAGCAGCTGCAAGAAAACTGCAAGAAAGCTCCAGCTCTGCAATGAAGCCAGCCCAAGGGTTACCAGGTTGGTACTCTGCAGGGTCAAGGAGGAAAAACCTGGCCTAGCAGAGGGAAATTACAATTCTTTTCTTGCAGTTGCAAACATTTATTGTAGTTCAATAATCTTAGCCATAGGTACGTTAAAAAATATAGAATAGTTTATTTACAGAGCGACCAATTTTTGGACTTGAAAAGCAAGATGCTTTTCAGTAGCACAAAGGGGCCATATGGGAACCAGGAGATGAGCAATGGGTCCTGGGAGTTCAGTTGTTTCAGGAGCCATAACCAGTTTGGAGGGCTGTGGCAGTGCAGGGGGGATGTACACCATGCTCTGTGGTCAACAGGCACGTGGCAGTGCCTTGGGTGGTGAGTGGTGCAGCTGGCAGGGTGTGAGGAGGACAAAGAAATGGCACCATACCTCCAGGAGGGAGCAGCTCATCAGCTGCTTCCTGCCCTAAGCCAAAGGGAAGGGGACTGGATGGCTCCCTGTCCTGTGTCCCACCCCATATAAACCCCACCAGAAATGTGTACTCAGCAGTTTCCTGCAAACAAATTGTTTTTCAAGGGAACTGAAATAATCTGGGTCTGCTGGAGCCAGTGCAGTTCATCCTTAGTGAGTCTGGTAGGCATTAAGCTCTGAGGTCCTGGGATAGTTTTGGAAGTGGGTAAGAAGGAACTATAATACTGTCTGTACTGTCCTGTGCTGGGTCAGGCTGGAGATGTAAATCATGGCCGGCTGTTTGGAGACACAAGGCACAGCTGAGTGCCCTTGTCTTCTGTGACAGCATTGTCTCCCAGGTTCTTAGTTCTGGAACTACTTGAGAAACCAGTGTTTAAGAGGTTAAAGCAAAAATTCACAAAGAGCCTTTCCAAGTCCCATGCAGGAAGGGTATGTGTTCAGGAGCAGAGAGGAAAACTCAGGGAAGAGTTGCTTTTGCCTTGTCCTCTGTCTCTGGCCCATTTTCTGTCTTGGTAGCAATACTGTAGTAGTAGGAGCGGATGATGTTTTCCACAGAAATAAATCCTGGACGCTCTTCCCATCTGCAAGGGCAGAAAGGAACAAATACAGTCAACAGAAGGGACAATAGTGGATTGACGCAACAAGAACATACCAAGCATAGAAGAACCTAGGGGAGAACAGCAGCCTGGTTGTACCAGGGTTTATGAGGACAGCTGAGACTTTTCTGGGATGGAGAGGGGGAAAGGCACAGAGGCTCTGATATCTTTAAGGGCTGGTACAGACAAATGGAGGAGTATGATAATAAAGAAATAGGTGCATCATTCATCATAGACTGGGAAATGAGACCAAGGCAGAAGACACCATTTGCTTTGTGTTGCCACCATCCAGACCATGTGCGCTGTTCTGATGGACCTGCCACCCAGCAAAGAGTTGAGCCAGTGAAAGCCTTACCTGTAGGTCCAGCATTTCTGCATGAGGGTGTACATTTCTGCTGGGCAGTCTGTGGGGCACTCCATGCGCTTCCCCTGCTCTATGAAGCTGATGACCTCTGGGCCTTTCATTTTCTAGGATAGGATCAAGCGGGAAAATGCTTTAATGTTTTTGAAGCTGGAAACAGGGTTAGAAGAGACAGATTAGAGCTGAGCCTGGGGTAATTCTTTGGATCCATGCACCACACACCCCATACAGTCACTGTTTTCAACCCCAGCACCCAGCAGTGATGTCTCGTGTTGCACCAGCCCAGCCTGCAGACCCCATCCCAAGCCTGGGCAGAGCAGTGGTTGGGGAACTGATTTTTCAGCTCTGCAAGTAAATTGAAGGATCAAAGAGAAGAACTGCTTTGATTCAAACCCAAGTGAATTTGTTTTGTTTCTTCTCCCTTATATGAACCCAAAGCTGCAGAATCCAAACAATGTAATTTGTGCCTTTTGTAAAGTGGAAGTGAGCCTGTCTCCTTTGCCCCTTGTCCAACAGTGGGAAGAGCACTCACTCAAGGAAACCGAAATTGTAGTTGCAGTGTGTGTCAGCCTGTTATAGAGTGGTAGACTAGACTGTGGCATCCATCTGTGATGGACCCAGCTCTGCCTCACCTTGTACGGTTTCTGCCCATAGCTGAAGGCCTCCCACATTGTCACGCCGTAGCTCCACACGTCGCTCTTGCTGGAGAACTTGTGATAGAGGATGCACTCTGGGGCATACCATTTCAAGGGCCACTTTCCTGCTGTCCTGGCCTGCAGCAAAGCAGAGAGGATCATTTGCACTCTGACACACAGACTGCTCTGAGCTGAACCAGGATTCTACTCTGCTAAATTTTTGTCATATGCAATCCCACGCTGCTCAAAAAATCCCCTTGCCCTGGGCTAGGAGCTCCAGGTCCCAAGCCTCGAGCCCTAAGCCCTGAACACCGAAAACTGGCCGAGGCCCTGCTGTCTCACTGGCCCTGCTCAGCTGTCCCTGAGTGCAGGATGCTGTCCCATGGTGGCATCCTGCTCCTTGCACCCCAGTCCTGGGGCTCAGTGTGGTCATGCACTGGCACACGCTGCTGGGAAGATCAGCCCTGGCTCGCTCTTCATCACCTTCTCTTCCCTGCTTTCTGCTCTGGCTCCTCTCCTGTCTCCTCTCTCCTGTCTTCCCACTGCAGTGCATCCCCCTCCCTGCCTCTGCATCTGTCTGAATTTCCTCCTTGCTGCCCAGACCTTTGCAAAGCCCCTTTTAATGTCACAGCAGTGAAGTCAGCCAGGGTGTGATGTGGTCATACAGCAGGGGTCCTGGGAAGAGCCCAGAGCCTCTACATCTGGGGGTCTCAGCCCTCCAACCAAGAGGGCTCCTGCCCTATCTGGATTCTTCACTGTGCTTACAGCTACTTACCTTGTAGTAGCTGTCATCAGCACCAAGAGCCTTGGAGAGTCCAAAGTCACTGATTTTAGCATAATGCTGGTTGACCAGCAGGACATTTCTGGCTGCCAGGTCTCTGTGGACAAAGTTTTTTTCCTCCAAGTACTTCATCCCCATGGATACTTGGTGCATCAGCTCCACAATATTGGTGACTGTAATCTCGTCTCTGGGGAAAATGAAAGGACAATGCAATAATAAAGGATCTGCCATTACTCTGTACACCACAGTTCCCTCCAAGCTTTCTAGCTGCAAGTGAGGATGACACCTCTGCTCCAGCAGCATCAGTCCCTCTAACCTCACATGAAAAGACATCTCTTTCTGCTATTATCAGCTTCCCTCTACCTACAAAGCCAGGCTCCCCTGGCAGAAAATCAACCAGCCACATTTTATTCAGTACTCACTTCTTGGAAGCCAAGAACTTGTTGAGTGGCCCTCCAGAAGCCATCTCCATCACGAGCATCAGGGACTCTGCCTCACAGACCCCAATCATGCGGACAATGTAGGGGTTGTCCAGCTGATGCATGATCTGGGCTTCCTTCATCATTTCATCCTTCACTGTTTTCTCATTGTTGTTCTTCAGCACCTTTATGGCCACATCAATCTGCTTCCTGCACAGGGCGCAAGAGGAACACACATGGGATGAACTAAACAGCAGCTGGACTCATGTATCACAGCCAGGAATGAAAACCACTTCTCATGTGGTACTGTTTGATCTCTCAAAGGATATCTTAGTAGCCTGTTTTGGCAGACCCTTGCAAAACACTGGCATCTCAGGCCTGCTAGAAGGCCAAAGAGAAAAGGATGACCTCACCCTTGTAAGTGTAGACCGGTATTTGCCGTCTGTAGATCTGAAGGTGCATCACCTCACACACTGAGATCTGCATCATCATTGCTGTATTTCAAGGGGGAAATTCAGGCACAAAGTGGGCAAAGGCCATCTTTGTGGACTCACAGACAACCAGTGACAGAGCCAAGGATCACACATCTCCTCAAGTCTCACTCCTTTGCCCTGACGTGGACCAAGATGATCTCAGAAGCATGGACTTGCTCCTCTGAGCCCAGAAAATGCCTTCAGAAGTGGCAGTCTCATGCCCAGGAACATGCAGTGCAGATTACACTCTCAGGGCAATGAGGCTGTCACTGAAAGGTCATCACTAATCTTCCAGAGTATCTCTTATACCTCCACCCCATTATCACTTTAGGGTCCCTCTAGCTGGAAACAGGATAGCTGGGGACACTTCTGAGCTCAGCCTGAAGCACCCTCCTCCCACTTGCTCAGCATCCTTCAGGGCAGCACTCACTTTCTCATTTTGTAGACACCTTTCTTGACACAGCCAAAGTTTCCTGCCCCCAGTTCCACTTCATCAATCATCAGGTGGTCCCTCTTCAGGAAAAGCTTCTTATCCTTCAGTTCTTCAGGGTCACTGTATGGGCTCTCGTAGACACTTGTGTCCATGGGTAGCAGGCGTGACTTTCCTGCACCTTCCCAAGAGATACAGGTTTTTATAGCTGTAACCAACATATCTTTCCCCATCCCTCTGTCCCTCACCAGTTGGGAAGGTTTTCTCTAGTCTCTTGGCCAATTCTCCTTCAAGCTCCAGCATTCAAGCCTTCCTCCTGGGCATCTCCCTTCCTTTCACAACCCATGGCTTCTCCTAGTTACAGCTGCTGGAGGAGCCAGGATGTGGAGAGGTGTTTGAGCATTCCCATTCCACGCATTAGACCCTGCAGGACCTGGGCATGTGCATGGCTTCCCCCCACTGCAATGTAACTAAACACACGAGTATTTGGAAGGCAGGGTGGAAGATAGGGAACAGGACACGGCTTGATTTACTGCGTATGATGGGGAATGGGACAGGGCTTGATTTACTGGGTGTTGGGTGTGGGCAAAGAGTTTTGCAATATTGCTGTCTCAGGGCCCTGAAATGAATGGCATGCTCCTGAGTGCCTTTGTAAGAAAGAGGCTTTGTAGCACAGCTCTTTAACCAGAAGGTGATACAGATGTGTCAGGTAACCCCTGTGCTTCCTGTGGCATCCCCAGGTCCTGTTAGGGCTTTCAAAGATGCTCACCTACAGGCTCTGGTGTGTATCCGTCTGCATTGAGAGGCCCAAGGTTTCTCTGGAAAAGAAACGGGGATAAAGTGGATCCTGAGGTGGGCACAAGAGATTGGAGTGGCATCAAGACAACTTTTCCCTTGCAGTCCCAGCTGGCAGGTACCCCCACTGCAGCTGCACAGCAGGGATCAGACCCTAGGGGGATTCCCTGTGATGGAGCCTGAACGCAGCGTCGCCCCTCAGTAACCCAGTCTGTGGGCTGCGCAGGGTGAGGTGCTGAGGGCTCTGGGTTTGCCTCAGCAGTGAGGGGCATGCACACAGGGCTGCATTTTGCTCTCTGCCCCCTCTGCTTTCCCCATCCCAAAGTCTCCTGCAGCAGTGGGAGTCATCCCAGACAAGTCTCTGAGATTGTTTTGAGACAGGGAACGAAGGCAAGGCTGGAGGCAGCTCACCTTGCAGCCAGCCCACCTACCTGCCCAAAGACCAGCCTCCATGAGCACATACAGACAAGTCTCTGAGATTGTTTTGAGACAGGGAACGAAGGCAAGGCTGGAGGCAGCTCACCTTGCAGCCAGCCCACCTACCTGCCCAAAGACCAGCCTCCATGAGCACATACAGATGCTGTATACAGTGACCATCCCAAAAGCAGGCAGCGACAAAGCAGTACGGTACGCATTTTTCCAGCACAGCTTTGAATGCCAGTGCTGTTTGCAGCAGAGTCGCCACAACATGGGATCCCACCACAGATTGTGAAAGCTCTCTGAGAAGATGGGTGAGCGCTCAGACCTTTATTTAGCCTCTTCTGGGCTCTGGGATGGGCTGCTCGTCTAGCCCAAACTAGCTGGTTTCAACACCGCTCAGCACATGGAGCAGTAACGGAGCGCAGACGTACCCCAAGGCCAGGGACTCGGAGCACAAAGACCTGGCCAGTGGCCAGTGACCAGGAGCAAGGCTGAGTGTTCTCAGAATCCGACCACGTCTTCCTCGCTCCTGCCTGGCAAGGAGGGCAGCGGGGAGAGGGCTCCCCGAGGACAGGCCCACATGTTGCAAGGAGCACAGTATGAATGGAAACTATTTTCAGCTCTAATGGTAGCTGTGCCCAGCTATTCCTTGTCACCATCCAAGCTGGAAAGGGGACAACATTGCAGCTGGGCTTAATATATTCCATTTGAGTTATTGCCTTTTAGAGAACAGCAGCATTTGATCAGCGAACTTGAAATGCAATAACATTAAACCACTGAGGTACGAATAAAACAGACCCTCCCCAAACTTACGCTCACGGAAGGGTGGGTTGGTGGAACCGGTGCTGCAGATGCTGTGAATCAGGAGAGAGACGTTGTTATTAGGAGTCTGCCTATGGCCCAAGCAGGATCAGAGCACCAGTCCCTGAAGGACTGTGTGGATGCCTGGGTTTGATCCCCCCCGCCACCCCTGAAGGCCAGTTTCCACAGTTTTAGTCAAAAAAAGGTGTGGAAATGTGCCTGGATGTGGGTGTTATTCTCAGACCAGCCTTCACGGGAGGTGCAGGCCCACTGGAGAGACCTACAGTCTCCATCAGTCCCAGAGCAGGGACTAGCTGAGCTGTACCCCAGAGCCCCCTGCCCCGGAGAGGGAGGGTCCCACAGGCAGGCTCTGAAGTGACATTTGTGATACTTGGGCCGGGACAAAGTCACCCATGGACCTGAATTGACCCACCAGGAGCCAGACTTGCAGGACATGTTTCCTGCTGCCTAAAAAACTGGTCACTTTTCCAGAAGCTGTCTGTTTGACACCAGAAGTCCCTAATCCATCTGGAGCACTGACTCCCCCATCTGCTCCTGTCTATAGGCCACCCTGGGCCAGGCCTGGAGAGTGGCCACTTTCAGCAGGCAACGTGACGTGAGACTTGTCCAGTTTGCCAGAAGAGACCTCCATTCCCTCACCACCAGGGTCTGAGCAAGATTGGAAGGCAGGGATGGCACTGAGAGACGTTGGCTCACCTGGCATGTTGGGGTTGGGGCAGGTTTCCTTCAGGTAGAAGATCAGCCCATCTGGTTTGAGCTTTAGGTACTCCACCAACTAGGAAAGGAAGCAGAGGAAAAAGAGATTATTCCAAGGAGAAAATAATCTCCTTTTTTTGCAGCAACTTGTGTGGCTTATGGTAATGATTTCTCTCAGATCTATGGCAGATAGTGACATAACTATTTCTTTCTCTCCTCTCCTTTCTTTGCACTCTGGGATCTCCTACAGCAAGCACTTGCATATCTGGCTATCTGCCAGAGCTAGGAAGAACTTGGGAAGTTAGATAAGGACCAAAGAAAGACAAAAGTAAATTCTCTAGTAGGAGAGCTGGGTAGGGCATTTTCAGTGTAATGTTATTGTTGTCCCAGCCAGAAAGATTTTTAAGTTGTGTTGTGTCTGATAAAGCCTGAGAGAAATCTTTTGCTTTTCCAGAGGAACCTCAGGGTTAGCTCTGGGATCCTGGGCAGTTTTCACTGCAGCAACCATCGGTTCAAGCACAGTGGGGACTTGACTCTGGCTGGAGACAACCAGGCCAGGCCCTGGCCATCAGACCGCAGGGGAGATGAAGCTTTCTCCTCCACTTCTGCCTGGCTCAGATTTCATCTGCAATTGGGAGCCTGGCACAGTTCTGTTTCCATAAAAATGCCCCAAAGCCTTTGTTTTCAATCAAATTCAGAGTTAAAACAGTCCTGAGAATTTGAGAAATCCAGCAAAACAGAGTTACCATGCCCCAGACAGCCCTGCCCAGGAGGAAGCACTGGTATCCGTTTCCTGGACAGGTCTGAGGTGTGTGCTACAGGGCAGAGTCAGGCTCTGGTGGGGTTTGTGATTCCCCATCAGTGCCAAGAGTTGCTGGACCATGTGTCACATTCCCTAAAACCTAGGCCCACCCTCATGAGGACTGCTGGGACATTCAGCTGTCTCCACTTCCCAAAGCCCCTGATTCTCAGGCGTGATAGGATGTGTCTGCCGGCAGTTGGATCTTCTTTGCACAGAAATCAGTCACTTAGAAAAGAAAGTGGCAATCTGCACACAACAGTTTTGCTGGTCCAGGAGCAGCGTGGGGGACGCGAGGGTGGAACAGCCTCCGATGAGCAATCTCATCAGGGCTTGCTGCAGGCAGAGGTCCGAGGCCCAGGCTGTGGCTGAATGTGTGAGGTTTGCTGATGGGGTGCAAGTGTAATTAATATAACCATCTCAAGTGTCCTGGCTTAAAGCTAGAAATTAAAAGCACTAATCCTCTTGTTTCCTTGGAGAGGCACCAGACTGGTATAAGGCATGAAGGCAGTGGTAAAGGCAGCACTATTTCAGAGCTGCTCTGATATCCCAGACTTAGATCTACTTAGCTAGGAGCGCACAGAAATGAATGCAATGAGTTGAGCTGGTAGACAGCCAGACCCAGGGAATGTAAGGGTTTTCTGGAAGGGGCTACAACCACCCATGAACGGTCTTAAAGCCTTTAAAGCTGCACATGGCCTTTCCTGTCCCTCAAGGCATCGGCAGCTATAACAAGGGAAAAGTGCCTTTGCTTTATTAGGACACCAGGGATCAGCATCCCACAGTACAGTACCTGCCATAGCGTGTCGAACTTGGTCCCCTCCGGGATGGAGTACTTGCCGGACTTGTCCTGGTCTATCCGATAGTGATACACTGTTTTGCCATAGACAAGGGAGAGGGCGTAGGCACCGTTTTCCTTCCTTTCTCTCAGCCTGGTAGGGAGGAGAACTATTAAAAGCAACTCTAGGTTTTGCCCTGCAAATTATCATGGCTGCAGCAGTGGTGGGACACTGGGTGGGCACTTGGTAAGGTGACCCTGCACCCCACTGCTGGAATTGCCACGTTCTTGACACCCCTCTGCGGAGGCTGAGGAGGGACCCTTCACCTTTGGTCTCTTGCCACTCTCCTCCATCCTCTCCAGCTAATTCTTTCTTTCCCTAACTAATTCAGGAGATAATTAAATGAAGGGCTGCCTCATCTCAGCAGAGACATAGAGCAAATGCTTTCTCCTGTATTTTATGGGCCATACATTGTGTACATGTCTGTGTTAAATGTTTTCACCCACTGAGACCTGTATCTCATATCATCCAGTCCATTAACTTCACAGAGATATCGAAACATGAGAAACAAATAAAGCTCAAGATTGGCTCTTCATGGAGGCCAGACACTGTCTAGACAATAATAGGTTTGGGGTGTCAGAGTCTGTCTTTGAAAGATCTGTAACCACAGACTGACCATATTCAGCTAAACCTCCTCTCAGGAACTATCATGTGAAACAAATAACTACAGGGTAGTGGAGGTGGGGAACTGGTAAAAAGTACAGGGATCACAGCATCTGCCAGGGTCTTGCATACTCACAGGAATTTCCCATCAGGTTGTGCCCCAGAGTACAGCCTCCGCTCAGCTTCATCCCGGGCGATGCTGCCATGGTACCAGGGCATCCTCTCATGGGCTGTGGTGGCAATGAGCTTCTCCACCTGTGGAGCCTGGCTTATGATGGCCTGTTCGAGCGCGTCCCCCTGGAAGAGAGTGAGAAATGAGACCTCCTGCCCCTCTCCTGCATTGTTGCATGGCTTCAGCAGTTTATTTTGTACCCTTTTGGGCAAACGACACGGGAAACTTGGAAGGTCTCGTAATTGAAGAGCTTGTGGCCTTAATCATGCCTAGTGGATTGAATTCTGTTCTGCTGCAGAGCAGAATTACTTGCTTATCTAAATTGGTCCCATCCCTCGAATCCAGCTGAAGTCCATTGATTTGCTGGTGAGGGAAGAGAGAAGTCATCATATTCGTATGGAAGATCTTGACGTCAGACTTGTGGGGTGTCTTTCAGCCTCTCATTCCTGGAAGAGCAGGACCTCTTTGTGGTGCCTCTGCCTTCTTGGATGCTCACTGTCCCCAGGCACTACAATTTGTCAAGAGCAGTGCAGTCTGGAAATCATGTGGGAGACCCTAAATTATTTTTACTGGCCTCACACATTTTATAAAGAACAGTAGTTTTTCTTTTGCCAGTAGGTGGCAATGTCCTTTGTGCTATCTACCAGTGTCCACAGAGCAGCTTCAAGAAGAAACCCTATAGACACCTCATTCAAGGAGAAACCCTATAGATACTCATTCTGTTCAGGACCTTTGATCTAAAAAAGGCCAAATTTAGAGATCTTTCATAAAAAGGCTCCATAAAGAGAATACCTGAGCCATCTTTCTGCAAGGACTTGGAAGTGTCTGAGTAGCCACTCTCAAGGTGACAGCAGGTAGAAGGAAATTAATTACGTGGCTGCTAGTGTGAGCTTTTACAGAGTTTTGCCTTACATGTATATTATATATATTCCAGTCTGCAATAAAATGCAGGAACCTGTCTGTAGCTATTGTTAAATTTAAATAACAGCCAGACCTGATCCAGTACCCAGTACCTCAGTCTCATAGGCAAAACCTCCACTGATTTCAAAAAGCAAGGCAAACCTGAGCAAGAACTTAAGTCTGGTTTCATTACATCTTCAGCACAATGTTACGGATGCATAGGCACCCCACATGGAGATCGATGGTCTAACTGCAGCAAGCATTCCATGTGCTGCAGAGGAGCGAACAGCACACGGGGAAATGTTTGCAAAGTGGACAGAGAGCTCCAATGCCCCACAGAGCAGATGCAACATGAGCTGTTCAGAGGAAGAGTCTGAAGGCTTGGGAAGATGTTTAGACCTGTTTCTGAAGAAGAAACTGGAAGAGAGAGAGATTTAAGACTGCAGCCTCTGAGGACAAGGACCTTGCTTTACCATGTGGTAAGAGGGGGGTGACAGCGACAGAGGAGGTCAGGGCAGCAAGCAGCAGTAACCCCCGGGGAGTGCTCCTTGCAGTCCCACACCACCTTTGGCAATGGCCAGTACCTCTAGTTTCCACGTCTGCCGGACATATTCGCGCACCATATTATCCCTCATGCTGTCGAAGACACCGGGCTGAGGCTCCACGCCACTAGGGCGGTTGCAAGGCTTGCGGAGGGTGCAGCAGAGCCCATCGGCATCCTTGGAGTAAAACTCACAGAGCTCCTCTGGCCCACAGTGTGCTTTGCCCCCCGCAATGGCATAGGTCCCATTCATCTGGCGCTCAATGGCGTAATGGTAAAACTGCAGGTTGTAGACCATGGAGAGCACATATCCGCCCAGACTGCGCAGGCATTGCCGCAGCAAAAACAGGCCATCTGCCATCCCCGCCAGCTTGAGGTACTCCTCCGCTTCTGACCTGGCAATGCTGCCGTAGTAAAAGGGCAGGTGAGCAGCAGCATCGGGCATCTCTGCACGCTTACCAGGACTGCTTGGGTCAGCTCACACGCTGCTGGTGCTTGATCTGGAAGAAAGAAGCAAAATCTTCACTGACACATAATTTTGCAAAAAGGTTTAATTGGAATTCAGACTTGTCTGCCTAGAGGCTCTTCAGCCTGCAGCTAACTATCTGTAGCATCATTTCAAACATCACATGGAGAGTAACAGTGGGTTCATTCGTATCCCCAGCTAGAGAATCCCACGGTGATTTCTCTATCCCATCCTGAATGCAGCTAGAAAGTGTAAGTAAAAATCCATCTGATCTTGATTTAAAGATTTCAAGCAATAGAGAATGCACCAAATCCTACAGTGAATTGTTCCAATGATTAATTGCCTTCACTATTAAAAATGCACTTCTTACATCCATCCCAAAGTTTTTAGCTTTGACTTCCTAACATTTTCTCTCCAGCCCTGCTCACAATAAAAGGAAATTCTTCTTCCTCTCTGAATAGATTAGGTTTGCCCTGATGGTCTGTAAGGCCAAAGTCTTAAATGGAATAAGATTAAAACATGCGACGGACATTAAAAGTCTAAAAAATATTTAGATACACAATTGCACCAAACACCACAAAAGGAGATAAACCCACGTGCTTCTGGGCAGACATTAACCGTCAGTTGAAATGAACAAAAAGAAACCTTCCTCTAATTGTATCTTGAAAAATTTTATGGATTTTTTTCCCACAATACCTGACTCTGGCTGGTTTCTGGATTTGGCCGATACTCTGATCCTGTTTGGCCATTCCTATTTCTACATTGTGCACATGCTCCAGAGAAAGCCGGAGCTCAGATGTAGTCAGCCATCACTGCAAAGTGAGTTTAATCCCGCTGTCGAGCTGCAACATGCAAGCATTACTGGAGCCCCCTGCTCAGAAAAGCCTAAAACCAGTAACAAACCTACCGCCGTGCTGCTGCAGCACCAGCTTGTGGTGGGAATCCAGCGAGAAATGGTGCTTTGTTGACTGAGTCACTGCAGAGCCCCTTCTGCCAAAGAGTTATAGGTCTTGTATAGAATCATCTAAAAATCCCACCCACAAACAGAAGCCAATTTCCGGTGATTAATGGAAACATTATCATATTCAAAGGGTCTCATTTGTTCCCTGGAGCCTGATCTTTGACTTTGTCATTGCGCACATGCTGACCCCAAAAAGATCAGAGTGTTTGTCTCCGTCCATGTTTCCCACAAATGTGTCATTCGTGTTCAGAATAAAGAAAACACTTTGTCCAGCATGCTGGGTATTTGCCCTGATTCTTCCCAACGTAACTCTCATTTCTGAACACAATGGGAGAAGTTGCTGCCCAATGGGTTGGGCCCACTGTGATCTTCCAGGAGTGGATGGAGCTGTGCCGGGGCTGGTGGCCAGTCCTGCTCTGTCTCATCCAGCAGCACAGTGACAGGGCTGCCTCCTGCCACCTGCTGGGACCACTGGAGCTGGGAAGGGCTTGGCTGGATATGTGCTCTGCATCGGAAGGAATGGGATAGGGGTCAGGAGGAAACTGCTCAGGGGAAACCATTCTGCCATGTGCACCCTGCTCTGCTCAGCCTACAGCAGCAAAGAGTCATGAGGAGGTGGATTTATGGCAATCAGATTCTTCTCTACCTATTCGCTTGTTGTGTTCATTAAGCCCAGAAATGGCCCTGATGAGAACAGGAAGGGAGAGCAGGCTCCGCCGAGGAGGCGTTTTAGCCGAGGCAGGAAACCACAACAGGAAGCCATCAGTGGGGTTTGCAGCTTTGGGTGCGGGACTAGCATAAACCGTATCAGACGCAGCACAAATAAACCTGACTTATGGAGCCTCTTTCATCAAATTCATCAAATTAAGCAAAGTGGGGTCTCGGCAGACCTGCCTGTCTGGGACACAGAAGGCAAATGAAAACACCCTAAAATGAAAGCTAAAACCGTAACTGCAGTCAATGCTGGAAACCAAAGCAAATGTCCTAATCCCTTGATGCCTCCAGGCATCAAAGCAGCCCAGACACTGGACAGATGCATCCCCCAGGTTCAGCTCCTGAGATGAGATGACTGCCAGATCTTCCCGACATCAGCCTGGTCCCAGGGGAGGGCAGGTCCCAGGAAGGTGGGTTGAAGGAAGTGAGAAGCGAGGATTGCAACCCTTGGTTTTGACTGCAGAGTCAGGCTCATGAGTCACATTCACGAGTCAAGGATGAGGAAGCGCTGAGTGGGCAGTGGAAGGTCGATGGCCTTCTTCATGTGCTACTAATTTCCACTACCTACCTGGGATAAACAGTGATTGGGTACAAGAATGCTGCATCCAAAAGAGCTGATTTCCTTTTCTGGAAAGTCCAGGACCAGAACATCACAGCAAGTGGAACATGTTTGACAATTGTTCAGACAGGTGAAAATGAGATGGCAGAAGCCATTGATCACCACTGAGCTCCCACAAAGTTTCCAGCTGCCTACACAGGCAATTCTGTTATAAACAGACTATTTTTTCTCTGAGTGCAGGGCTGAGAGTCAAGAAAGCCTCACGGAGATACAAGAGTGAACCCAGGGATCAGGAGTTGGTTCAGGCCATGCCACCTATTTCGTACAATCCTTGCTGCCACAAATGAATCCTATTAGCTGCTCTTGAAAAAAACTTCTAAGTCCCCAGGCATCAGGAAAAGTCATCTCCCGAAGTCTGAGAGTAGATTGGATGATTTTTAGCCTCTCTAAAGCTCTTGCTTTAAGAAGGTTTGTCCTACCATCCTGGTTCTTTCTATTGCCCAAATGCCAGCCCAGGGTCTTCTGGGCATAGCTAATGATCCTCTTCCAAACTACAGCTCTGTTCCTTAGCACTGCCCTTGGGTGCACCTGAGCAACCCTGCTATAACCTCAACAGACCTGCACAAAACTCACACAACTATGTTTTCCCACACTGTAAAATGCAGAGGAATATGAGAACAAATTTCATTAATTGCTTTTACAAACATAACAAACTAGGGTCTGGAAGAAGCTGTGCAACCCTCTGCCACTATTAATTTCAAGCAGCAGGACCTGATTTTCCCTTAATCTCTGTGCCTTGGGCTGCAGTGACCCAGATGCCAGATGTTTGGGTGCTCCCCCCCCAGGTTAGAAACAGCCCTTAGGGAGAATGGCGATAAAACCAGGGCTCCTGTGATAATGCTCATGTTAGCAAGTTGGAGTTATGACGTGAAGATGCACTGAAAAAAGCAACACCCACGTAAAAAGTAGTCAGATTTGTGCACCGTGACACACAGGAAAGCCAGGCAGGAAGCTATTGAGATGTCAGTCAATCAGATCTATATATAGCCGGCCACTTGCTCTTACTTAGATCAGACAAAAACCATCAGGAACTGGTTTGATTTTATAATTTCTCAGAACAGCAGAACCACTTTGTGTGAATGCGGCAGCAGTCCCCGAGAGCAGCGGGGTGCACTGATGAAACTGGAGGAGGCACTGACAAACTTTAGCATCCTGTTAGGACCATATTCTCTGTATCATTGTCCTGGCAGCAATAATCCCTTGGAAAACAGCCCTGGCTGGCTGGACTGTCCCTTTAAGGTGGCTGGGTCAGCCCGAGGTAGAGGAGGGACCTGCCCGGAACAGACTGGGGAGGCAGCAGGAAGGGCTGGAGGATGGGAACCGGCCTGGGGGTTTATAAAAGGGGCTCAGCGGGGGGTTTGTGTGCTTTGGAGGTGGTGGAAGGAGTGGCTGCTGAGGTTCGTGCTGCTAATATGGGGAGGGGTGTTTTTAAGAGTTTAAGGTGTTTACTTGGGGATGGGGGAGGTAACAAAGTAAGACCTGCCATGTTAAATGTGCCTGTGGCATTGCTGAAAGATGAGGTCAGCCTGTTTGATGGGGGCTAGGNCTGAGCTCCTCACTGGCTTCCTTGTCTCTGCCTGGTGTGAACTGGCCTCTTTGGCCACCTCCCGGGAAGGAAAGATGCTTCTCGTGGTGCATGCTTCTCGTGGTGCTTTGCCTAGACCCACCTGCAGCTAATGCAGGAATAAATGTGCTTTCTTATGGTGCTGTTTGCAGCCCCCCCCTTCAGTGCTTTAGGAGAGCACTGACTAAAGGTTTGTACCCAAGATTATCTCAACCCTCCTGTTGATGGAGCTCTGCTGGTCCCCACAGAGGGGCAGCTGGCTGGAGAAGCAGGGCTGAGCAGGGGCTGTGGCACAGCGAAGGTGTAGGCAGGATTTAGGGGTGGGAGCAGGGTGTGAGGTGCAGAGGGGGATGGCAGAAAGCGGAGCAAGTCTCAATCAGCAGCTGCTTCCCTCTGTAGCTGCAGAGGTGATGGGCATGTACAGGGACTTTCTGGTTTCCCCAGGGCTGTCCCCCATCCCGTCCCCTGGATTGCTTTCTGTTGTTCCTGATTTGATCTGAGAACTAGATTTACAGTGGAGAGCCTGGTTGAAAGTGTGAAGGGATGAAAAATGTCCACAGTGAAAGTTCCTTTTCCAAGTCATTCTTCCCAGGAGTAGCTGGCACTGTGCAAGTGGATAACTGAAGAGCTCATCCATGGAGATCAGACATATGTGGTTTTGTTTAAATCTTATAACAAAAGGCTTGAAATAAATTTGATTCAACTTGAAATGCTTCATAGTTCAAAGAAAAACCTGAAAAACTTAAGTTTGGATTGGCCTGACTACATTCTTCTAATTGTTCTTGATTAATGTTTAATTTTTATTCATGTACTCCATGGCAGTTCTTTCCCAAGATTTCCTCATGAGCACTTACATTCCTGGCTATAACTGTTTTCCTAACCTCTCTGCTGACTACTCATTAAAACCTCAGCTATCCAACCATTTATTAACAATTGAATTATGTGGGAGTGGGAGTTCATGAAAGTGTGAGCCCATTAATGTTTGTACGCATAAACAGTGTGCCTTCTGCTTGCATGTGAAGATAATAATCTTTTCTACTTCTCAGTGAGTATTACTAAGTCCTGCCTGAAATGATTGTGCTTACAGAAACTCCATAGAAAAACCTGCCTGATTTCACTAAGGACCTTGTCTGCTCTTGCTGTCCTCGAAGCAAGCAGGTAAGTGCAAACTGCCCCTCCGCTGCCTGTGGATCCCAGGCCAGGTGCAGAAATGCTTCATACACCTTCTCCCCCTTGGAGTGGAACATGGGAGCTGTTTGGCCCCAAGGACAGTCCACAGTCCTTTTTGAAAGGAAAAAATGTTAAATTCCACAGGAGCACTTGCAAG
This sequence comes from Aramus guarauna, assembly GCA_013400195.1. Lineage (NCBI taxonomy): Eukaryota > Metazoa > Chordata > Aves > Gruiformes > Aramidae > Aramus > Aramus guarauna. Next base: position 88,077 of record VXBL01009315.1, read on the forward strand.
GCCCACAGAGGGACCTGGTGCTCCTGTGGTGCACTTGGTATGAAGACTCCTAACAGTGACAGGACTGTACCAGACACAGGCTTTGAGAAAAGCTGGTCCTGTGGAGATCAGTACCTCCCTTCTAAGTCCTTGGCCAAAGACCTAGTGCCACCCCATCACAGTATTAGAGGGGATGGTTCTGCTCAAATGCTTGTGGCCTTGGTCTTATGGTACATGTATCCTAGAAGTAGCCATTGCTCACCCAGTGGCAGGGCTAATGGGTGACAGGTGTTCTGTGTCTCCTTCCACCCAGGGTCTGACCTAGCCAGCCTGCCTTGGGTCGCCACAGTTCTGGTAAAACACTTGTTTGCACAAGCCGGTGCTCTTGCTTGCTGTTAGTGTTGGAGAGGTCAATGCATGAGCACGTTGCTCAGAGTCCTTCCTGCAGAGCCAGCCTGTGCCCAGAGGCTCAGGAGCTGCCATGTGTCACCTTTGCTCCATCTTGCAGCTCTCAGATTATTCCTTCTTGCTGTTCTGCTTTGACTTGGCCACTCTGAACCTGCCTGGGTGGGTGAGGGTGCTCATCCTTCTCAAAAGGGAGAAACAGTGCAATAGAGCATGGAAAATTGATGACATGCTTGTTTGGTGCGGTCAGATGGCAATAAAGGCCATTCATTCATATCCTGCTGGGGACTTGTTTTCCTTCTGTGGTTATTTGTCAAATGCTAATGAGCGGAAGCAATTTTCTCTAGCTTTGAGAGCAGGAGACGGGGAGGGGGCTGGGGAGGGAGAAGGCCACCTGCATGGGGGCCCCGTTGGTACAACTATCTGCCTTTTGTGCAAGCCGTTGTTTTAACGGCTGGGATTGCCTTGTTCCCAGAAAGCAGTTTTCTGGTGTTACCCTGCTTCCTCTGAGTTTTTCACTGAAGCTTGTAAGCCTGCCTCAGGGGTAGCATGAGACATCTTGGTCCTTTCCTGCAAGAGACTGGGCAGATATTTCTGCAGTGCCATAGCAGGGGAGTCAGATGGGCATGGTGCAGTCCCCTGAGCCAAAGCACAGTGAGAACGTGGCAGTAGGAAGTACAAATGGGTCTCTGAAACATGCGGATGGTGTGTTACTACTTCTGGATTAACACAGGTGAATTGCTGTATGCATGGACTCGTTTCCTATTTACATGTGGTCATGCCTGTGGGGTATCACTTGCTCTTTCTAGCAGAGTGCACTGTTTCTTAGTAAAACCTTGTTGTCTGGTGGTACACTGCTTGGGGAGCGTGGATGGAAAGATACAACCAACCATGCAATCTCAATGTGCTCCTCAGCACCCAAGGAGCGCAGCACAGAGCAATGTGATGCGACTGGCTGCTCTTTCTCTGCTTCGCACTGGGTGATCACTGGCCACGGAGCTGACTCTAGTTCTATAGGAGTTTGGGTAAATACTTGGTTCTTTCCCTAAGGAAAGGGATATTAGTTATTTACCTAGTGCTTTTCTTCCATGAAAAGGTCCCTGGGCAAGTGTTTATCCTAGGTAGGAGCCTGGCAGGCCCTGATAAATCAGAATGTAAAGAACCATATTTTTCCTAAAATGCTGCAATGAGTGGCACAGAAAAGTTAACTGAATGTGGTTTAAACTCAAGTTGACCTTAATATTTCAGGAACACCTCATGATGTAGACAGGCACAAGTACCCTGACCCCTGTGTCCTGCACAGAGGAGAGCTTTGCCATTGGCTTCAGTGGCTGGGTTAGTGCAGGAACAGAAACCTGAGGTTTAGTGCCACATGCAGCTGCCCTTGGAGCTGTCCCTACTACTGGTTTGTAGTAGTATCCTCTACTGGTGAGCACTGTCCATCTCAGGGCAGCTCTGGAATAGGTGGGGTGCTTGGGTCCACGAGCAGGGTGGCACTGCAGTGTGATGGGGCAAAGCAAAGTCACTGTGCTGTCCTAAGGCAGCATGTGCTCATTTGTTGCATGTGGATTTAGTTTGGAAGGCTGTGAAAACACCCTGCTGATCCTTTGTAGAGCCACTGAAAACACTCCTGGCTCCAGCCCCATTGATCCTGAACAGCTTTTAATTAGGGTCTAACGCACATAGTTAAACACAGTAGGTGTGGTTTCCTGCATGGTATCCCTGAGTGCTTTTGTGGTCTGATAACTCAGCTACGGGTCATTGTATCTAAACAATGCCAAGATGTTTGTCCTGGGGATGAGCGAGGGCAGAGCTTGTCCCTGCCACCAAGGTGGAGCTGATCTTGACAACCAACCAGAGAGAAGAGTCAGCACTCCACCTTGATCCTCTGGGTTTTGGGTCTAGCAGATGGTTTTATGGAGCCAATGGTAGAAAACCGCAGTAACTTATGCGTATCTTGAAGGGCTCTGCATTTTTTGCTTGCTTCTTCTACCTGTCTTCCCTGTATTACTTTGTGAAGGGCTTTGCTGAAATAACAACTTAGCACACAACATCATGGATCTAGAGACCTGTCAGTACAGCACGTTTGAGGGGGATTGGTGGTGAGCTCATGGCTCGAGTCCTTTCCTTGGCACTACTATGAGTAGTGCAGCCCTCAGAGGGTGCAGTAAAGGTGGCACGAGGGCTTTAAGCTGCATCGGTGCAAGAGCACTGGCTGGGATGAATCTTACTGGAAATAAGTTTATCGTGTCCTGCACTGGCTTGGGTTCTTGTGATGGTGCTGAGCGCGGACCTTCTCTGGAAGGACTGAAACCTGCTGAGCAGGTTCGATGCTGCTCTGAATGATGTGCCCTTCCCACCTTTGCCCCCCTCCCTGCTCTAGGTGGTGAAGTGGCTGACAAGTCTATTTCCAACCACAGAATGACAGTGTTTATGTAACAAAAACATCTACATTCATGGTTTGCCTTTGCCATTTAAAGATAAATTTAATAGCTGAGCTTAAAGTTTAGCAGCATGTATTTTTTTGTGATGCCTAGAGACTCCCTGGAAGATCACAGCCACCATCTGCACTGCATAGGAGTGTGCAGGCTTTGTCCTGAAAAGCCCAGGAAGAAGAAAAGATCGGGAGGAGGAAGAGATAGAGGCAAACTGAGGAGAGGAGGACTTTTGTGTATGCCATTGCAATCACGTCAGGCGCAGAGCTCCAAAATCTTGTTCCTTGGCTTCCTGGCGTGCAAGGACTCTGCAGCCACTGGGCTATGATGCCTTCCTGATGGGGCACTGACTTCTTGCACTATACTTGGTAGGGTGCTGGGTTATCAGGTCTACTGCGGGGAAGACAAGCTCTCTGGAAGTAACACTGGGGGGCTTGCCAACCTTCAGTTAAGAGTTCCTCTTAAAGGCCTCGTATGAGTTAAAACCTGATTCAGTGAAAATACATTGCATCAGAGGTTTCGGCTAGTGCTGAGATGCTGTTCGGGTTTCAGTCCTTTAATCATTTTGACTTAATTTAACCTTGAGAGGAAACAGTTACTGTGTCTCCATCAGTAACATCTCCCTTCTCAGCATCGGCTCTCCTCTGCCTTGGTCATTGGGTTGTTTCATACTGCCAGCATTGATTGGTCTGTCCAAACCTACCTATCTACTCTACGAGATGTATTTTTGAGGTATTCTCACTCTGGACAATATATCTAGGCAGATGTGCCACTTGATAAGCTTATTTTGGTTTGTAGTCCTACTCTGTTCAGTACCAGTGGTGAACATGACCCCAGCACCTTGGTTTACTTGCTTCAGTAGGTGATTTAATACTAGAAGTGCTGGAAACTTTGCAAGTTCAGGAGAGAGCAATGGAAGTGATCAAGGGCCTGACTGAACCAATTAACAAGTACAGCTCTTAGGGATGGAGTATGCACACTAGTTGTTGATCAAAAGTGATGGGGAAAAATTTGAGAGCAAGGTAGAAGTATCTAAAGAGCATGATCATATTTGAGAGAGGAAAAGCTGTTTTGGATGTGCTAATGTGATATGGGGATAAAGGAGAAGATATTAATCAGTGGAAAGTAAGTCTGGTTATCAAGAAACATTTTCTAACAAGAAGATCCATCAGGATGTGGAACAGGGGAAATAATGGAAGCTACTTAACACCAGATCAGAAAATGTACTGTAGGGAACAATCCTAGAGGAAGAAATTGGGATGAGCAATAGGACTTTCCTATATCTAATTTCTGCAATTCTGAGTTCCATTAAGGAAAATAAACTTTCAATTTCTTTCTCTGGCCAATGTAATTTCCAGTTCAGTCAATGTTCCATGAAAAACGCTGAATGCAGAAGCATTTTGCTTCTGCTGTTGACATTTTTGGTGGCCTTTTGTTGAACATCAGTGTCTGAAATGGGAATGAAGTCCTCTGCTTACTTGCAGACTAGGGTTACATGCACAGCAGTAAATATTCGCCTGCACATTTTCATAATATGGCTCAGTGATCAGCTACGTGATGATTCAGGTGAAAAAACAGGTCCTTCTCCATGGTCTGCTAAGTTCTTCGCCTTCATCCTCTCTGTGCTGTCAACAGGAGGTTGCATTAATCAATGCCTACCCGTGCTCAGTCTGTTTTTACCATGGCCAAAATGCACCAACCATCTCCCTTAACTTTTCCACCACACAAAACTAACTTTGAACTAACCTTGCAGCTGAACATCCTGTTGCAAGCACCCATCCTTTTTTTTTCCTCTTGGATGCAAGATGCTAAAACAAGCAGCAGAGGGGTTAACTCTGTCTTACAGAAAACCTTCTGGTCACTTAGCTTCTGCTTCACCCTCTTGCAGCCTCCCTTTGTCAGCTGGATGTCTGGGATTCCAATAACCCATCAAAACAAATTCTCCAGGGAGAACATTGTGGCCCAAGGAACAGAGCTTTGTGCTGCAGAGCCCTCAGGGCTGCTGGATTGTGTTCAGCCATGGTGGGACAAGCTGGATGTTCTGTCCTGGCAGTTGTTCCGGGCACTGCCAGAATTGTTGTTGTTCTTGCAGCTGGCTTCATAGCGGGTGTGTCTCGACAGCAACAATTTGTTGCAAATAGGCTTTTCTTCTGCACTCAGAGACCTAGTGGAAATCCTTCCAGGTCCCAGGGAAGACAGTGCACTGGCAGCTGTGCAGGGCATGTCCTGCCCTGCGTGAGCCCAGCTGAGTTCCCCGAAATGCCTGGTGCTATTTAACCCTGCCCTGGTAATGTGATTTTGGGGAGATGCAGGCAGCACTGAACACCCCTGAAAATTTTGCCTGTGCCTCTGGCACCTACCGCCACATTTTGCTGTGGCTGTAGGGCTTTTCTCTAGATTATTCTCTGTTCCTGCATCAACATTATGTTCCTTGGGGCAGTGTCTGCTGGCTCCTTTCCCAGCTCAGACACAGCGCTGGAGTCTGTGCCACCGTACCCATCTGCGCAGTTCAACTCGGCAAGACCTGTGCCAATACCCCCCCATCTTATCACTTGATGTGATAACGGCTACAGGACCTTGAACATTTGATGTAGATCTGAGGAGGATGCTTCTTCCACTGGTTTGTAGAAATGTGTGTAATCTCACACTCTTCCTTAGGCTGCATTAACTTAATAAAATAAGGCTCTAGTTGTCATATAAGAGTTATGCTGGGTACTCTGCCACTTTAGCTCTGCAGGTGAAAGATTATAATCTCCTCAGATAAGAAGTGAGGGGCAAACCATACGTGTGTGTCTTCACAAGTAATCTTCAGGATCTGCACAAACATCTTACGGGAAAAGGGTCATGATTTTCACTTAAAAAAAAAAAAAAACAAACCTTGCTAACTTTCCACCTGCTCTGCAGATCTCAACAACTTCTTAGACTCTGGTGTGATCTGCACACTGGCAGTCTTCTAATGAGATGGAGAAGAGGCAGGTAGGAGCAGGATAGCAGAGGAACAAGGAAAAAAACTTAACTCTTCATTGTCCCAACCTATCAAACTTTATTACTTAATAGGCTTCTGCTGAGGGATTATTTAGAAGCTTTTCAGATGCACAAATAAGTTGTTTTGTTGTTTTTTTTTTAAAGAAGACTTTAAGGGTTTAAAATACTCAGCTGGCTTTAGTCTCCTTGGCCAAAATGAGAGACAACCTGGCTAAATGCAGTTCTGTTAGGTATCTCAGATGCAGAAGGACTTTCTCAGATTTGAGTCAATGACTGATAGGTGATGGGTCTGGTATCTCTTCCAGCTTTGTCTCTGCCATCTGCTTGTCTGTCCCGTTAATTGTTGACAGGCAGCAACAACTCTTAGGTGCTTGGGGAGAGTGACTTTTCTTGGTCAAATCCTCATAAAATAAGGCTTGAGACTTCACTAATATTATCCAAGTGCTTGAGTACTCATAGTTAGTGGACAATGTAACCCCAGAAATGGCAGCATGGTTGTTTTGCTGCTCATCTGTTTTTGCTTTGCAGTTTTGCAGCTCATCACAGTGCTGCCCAACCTGGGACCCTTCCAGCAGCCCTGGGCAGAATCCAGCGTGTCCCATTGATTCCATCCCACTGCAGCGCTAGTGGAGCTCTGAGCATCCCTGCCAATGCTCCAGGCAGATGAACTGGAAGGCTCCACGTTCTGCTTTGGGCTTTTAACTCTTGCGACACAAGATTTTCTCAGTAGGCATCCAGGAAGGCTTTAAAATTGCTCGTCTGTTTTCCAGCTTTCAGCTGGAAAACCTGGCAGGTAGCAAGGGATTTTCCTAAGCGCTGGGACTGTTCCCTGTCCCTTCAAAGGCTTTAGCCCAGGTTTTGTCCAGGGTGAGAACTTTAGTCCTTGAAAATGTGCTGATGGTGAATATGTTCTGCACCCATGTGCCACCTTTTAATTCCTCTATATTTCTAGGCAGCTGAGGGATGACATTGATGATCCCTCTTCTGCAGATGAGGAAGTTGAGGGAGGCAGAAGAGCTCATGCCACGGTAATGCCTTGGGCTGGAGTTCTCCCAAGTGACATGCTTGCTGTTGCATTATGCTGCTTATCACGGTAAGCTCATTGCATCTCTAGATGATCTAGGATGGGTCTTGGAAAAATAGTCAATTTGCCATCTTTAAGCACGCTTTATTATGGCCAATGGGGCTCAGAACTGAAGCTTCTTGTGCTGTTTTAAAATACTGTGGAATTTTCAGAAAAATACAGTGTTAAATGAAGCCTATTAGCCCATTTATTGTGCCATACCCATAAACCTGTTTGAGTTATTAACTTGCTGCAGCAATTGTGTGTTGCCTTGTCCTCTCAGGGGCACCCAGGAGATGAAGCAATTGCTTTCTGATGCACTTTAGGATCATCCAGAATAAAAAGAGCTATGTACATGTCCCAAGGTACAAGTGACAAGTCTTGCCTACAGTTTCAACTTCTATAGCATTCATACTGCACATCTGTCCCTGCTAAAGTAATTCTGTCAGGCGAGAGAAGTTTATAAACTTTCCTGCCATCCTTTCAGGTATGGATTAGCTATGCATTTGCTAATAGCTTCAGTCTTGTGAGGGTGTGTTTTTGCATGCTCAGGAGTAGCGTCCAAGTACTGGGTTGCTGCACAGGATCCCTTCGTTCTGCTGCATCTGCAGAAGGTCCGGGGTGAATCGGCTGCTCAGCTTGTGCAGGGTCCCGCTAATGGCATGGAAAAGTGTTTAGTAGCTGTGGCTGCCTTTAACACCTATTGCTTGCAAACATGCTGCATTAATATTGCACTGGCTGACCGCAGCCAGATGTTTCCAGTCCCTAAGCCAGCTCAGGTATCTCTGCGCAGTGAACGTAGTGCAGAGGCAGCACTCATCAGCAAATGCAGAGAATCAGGCACCCGATCCTGTTGGAAGCCAAAGGCTGTTACACAGACTGGTTTGAGGCTCTGTGACTTAGAAACTAGGTATTTGGCTAAGCTGCCTTGGTATGAACTGGGAGATGATGGCAATTTGCCAGCCCTGTTCCTTTGAACAGTCAGAAGCAGTTTGACGTCATGCTTTACTAGGGTCTTTGCTGTGTTAGGTGATGAATTTAAGGTCCTCAGGCTTGCTACTCCCTAAAATAGCCACAGGGAAGTGGGAGATGGTCCTTGTATTGCCTGGGGCATGTTTAACATCCCAGGAAATATCTTCCCAGCTCCGTGGAAAAGGGTCAGAGCACTATACTGTGCTACACTGTGTTTGATCGGAGCAGAGGGCACTGCACCGGCAGACCCGGCAGCTCCTGGCTTTAAGGTTATTGTCTCGGCAAATAAAGTAGAAAGACAGCTCAGAGCCCTACAGTCATCTGCAATGCAACAGCAAAGTTTCCTGAGCATCAGTTGTTCTGTCTGGGGTTTTAAAAGACAGAAGGTGAATCTGAGCTTGAAATCTAATTTGTAACAAGGAGGGGAATTCTGCAAGATCCAGCCGAGCTTCCAGAAATGCAGGTGTAAAAAATAATGTCCTGATGGTTAGTGACAGCCTTGATAGGTCTTCATCAGAGTGGGAGTGCAAAAGTTGCCTCATCACTGCTGTTCAGGATTTCTTTGAACACTATTTCAAAGCAGAGTGAGACTGTTCCTTTACTGGTGTGTGTTACGAGGATTAAACATAAACTTCAGACTGCACAGGATTTACAGGGTGGTCGTAGGAAATTCCTGAAGAGGAAAATTAATACAACTGAAGGCAGAGGAAGCTAAAGACTTGGACTTCACCAGCTCTGCTCTTCTTGCAAAAACTTATGAGCTCTGAAAGGTAAGTATGTGTTTGCATGTGACCAGCATGCATTTGGGGAAAGCGTGTGACTTGCAAGTGGTAGTGGAAGTTTGCATTCACAATCAGTCATTTCCTATGCAAAAAGGTCTGTTCTGAGTGTTGAAATGTTCCACTAACAGGCAGCTTGCTATCTTTATTTTCCAAATATAAAACTGAGGCAGAGATAAATTATGGGCTAGATCTGCACAGGGCTTTTGGGTTTGTTTGGTTTTTTAAATAATAGCAGCAAAGGCTTTTTGTTCCAATTATTTGAATAGAATTTAGGGAAGTAGTTATCTAAGACCTCAGCTCATCTTCATCCTTACAGAGGCTATAACTTTGATGGCTCTGTATGCAGTTTGTAGAAAGCTGCCCATGTCCTCCATGGGCCCTGGTACCTGTCTTACATTCTGGGCTCTCTCCAGCATGGTCCCAGTCTCTGCTGTGCCCATTCAATTCCACACCCAGCAGGGCGTTTCCTGGCACCTCTGGGAATATTACAAGACTAAGCACATTCAGTGATCAGAACTGTGTTTAAAAATGTATATTTCTGCACTGGTGAGGAAAGGACTAAAGAGGTATTATACTTTAATTCCTAACCTAGTCTGTTTGATACAGCCCATCTAATGCTACCATATGAGTTAGCAGAGATTCCTGGGAAAGCAAGTGCTAAACAAAGTGTGGGGGGCTTTAATTTACACAGTAACAGTATCTGTACTTTTGTGTATTTCCAACCCTCCAGATTAATTTTCCACATTCTCTCACCATAGTGCTGGCCCTATAACAGCTCCTTCATGTGTCTTTATGTTCCCAGTCATGTTACTCAACTCAGACCCTCACAGTTGTTAGAGGTGGGGGGGGGGAAATCATCCCAGTGGCATCCTTTGCCACTGGCATCTCTGCTTTGGTGCTGCTGGTCCCACCTGCCAGGGGTTCGTGCGAGTTAAAGCTTGGCTTAACTGACACATCTGCCCTTTCTGACCACATTGGACCTCTCAGGCTTTTGCTGCTGAAGCCAAGTTTTACGTAGCTGGTTGAGTGGGCTCAGATCATGTGCACAGCCTGGTGCTCCAAGGGTTTTCTGCTCTCTGTGAAGCCAGTTGCCTTACAGGGCACTACAGAGCCTGGGGCATGATCCTCACTATCCCAGAGTTCTCAGGAAACCCTCTTTCTGGTTAAGATCTTAATAGGATTTAACTTTTTAAACAGACATTAAACACCTACATGTATGTATGTGTGGATTCTAAGTACTGCTGTGGCATCTTCTGTTGTTTCTTTAGGAAATCCTATTCCTGGGAGCATCAGCAAGCTTTTCAGAGACTTGGGCCTCTTTGCAAGAGGAAAAAGGATGATGAAAGGTTGAAAATACAAAAATCATAAATATATTGGAAAGCATAACCTTGTAGATTGGTTTGTTCATCTCCCTGCCAGTGAAGGAGCCTTCTGCCTGATCCCTTCTCCAGTCCCGTCTCCAGTTCTGACCATGTGATGGGTTTCCCTTGCATTCCTGCGGCATTTATTCCACAGTCTAATAGATCTACCCATTAGGAAATGTTTTCTGAGGTTTAATCTCAATTTTCCTTTGTTCTAGTTTATTCCATAACACCACGGACTGTGCTTGAATTGATGGGACGTGGAAGTGTGCCTGATTGCACAGCAAAGTGCAGAGCAATAACAGACGAGGTGACAAAGAAAGTAAAGGAAGTAAATGTGAGTTTGCCAGAGGCCTCTGTTTTTGAGTTTACTTGCTGTTATATTTGTCAGTAGGAAATATCTGAAGTCCTTCTTCAGTATTTGGAGTGTTATTCGGCAGGTGCCAGGTATCCTGTCTTCCCACATTGCCACTGAGGCTCGCAGGCAGTTTAAAGAGAAACTTCCAAAGGAGACAAATTTTGATGTCACATCCAGAGGTGAAGGGAATAGCTGGTCCTGAATATTGGACCACAGCCATCATTTCAGCATCCTCTGACCTATCTAATTCCCCTCCAACTATGATACCCCCTAACTTACACCATTTTTTTTCCCAAAGCAATGGAGTAATTGGTAAAAAAGCCAGAGCGGTCACACAATTAATTAATCTGGGCCTATTAACACCAACGTTTCACAGGATCTCCCTTGCTGCTGCTAAACCCCCGATGCTACCAGGGTGTGCAGAAAGGTATGAGACAAGGAACAGAGCAGCCATGTCGCGTAACAGCTACCGAAGATACCGACAGCAAAAAAAGTGCCTCTTACCTGGTTTGCAGATGGGCAAGATGTCTGGTCAGGGCTTCGTTACAGCAATTTTGAAGAAAGGAAAAAAGAGGGAAAATATTTGTCAGGGAGTGAGAAATGCGTCGGATTTTTGGAAGATGGGAGGGGAACGGGCAACACCATCCAGTGAGCTGTCTGGCATTCGCTAACCTCCGTTTGCTGGTTTCTTTGAAATGTGACCTATTTCCTTGTTGCACAGGAAAGGAAAGAAGAGAAAATAAAAGCTGTGTAGCTCTGAAGAGTGAAAGAGCTCTGAGACCTGAGTGCCAGGGCATGGGTCTCCTATGGAAGAAAACAAATCAGAGGAATGTGGTGAAAAGCCGTCGCTTAAATAAATGTGTTTGGGGAAGACATTGCTTGGAAAGCAAAGCTCTCTTCTTGCCCATTGAACAGATGGGGAAGTGAGGCTTTGTCACAAGTATCTCTGCCATGCCAGGATATGTCCCCTGGAAGTCACAAGGGGGCAAGAAGAGCTTGGTTTCTTTGGATTTTCCACATCCAGGCCAGAGGCTGCAGAGAAGGGCCCTCTGTGTAGGGCTGCTTTGGAGTTGTGGTTGGTGATGGTCAAGACCTAGGCTCAGTAACCCAAGAAGCCTCTCCTAGCCTGTTTTTCTGCCTAGCCTGCTTTTTGATTAGCTCTTTGTAGTGCCAGATGGCTGTCAGACTAACAGCTAGGCTGGGAACCACCCAACACCAGTCCCACCACACGGTGCTTATTTTTGGCAGGATTTTCAGCTGCTCCTCAGGGTCATGTCTAACTTTCCAGAGGGGAAAAGTTTCCATGTTTCATCCCTGGCCATGGTAAACAGCTCGCCGCAACCTGACAGCTCATGATCTTGGAAGAGATGGGTAAAGGGCTGGCGTTCAGGGCCAGCTCTTGGTGACTGGGGAGAGGCTACAGCGCTGTGACTTCTTTCTGCTGAATGCAAAGAGAGGTGCCCCAACAAGATGGGTGGGGAATCCTGAAACATCTTGCCATTGCAGGCAGACTCTGCTGTGGAAGAAGTTGGGACCAGAGCTCTGATTGTGGTAGGTTGAGCTTGCTGGTGTCCAAGACTGACTGGAATGAAAACATACAGTAATAAGGTTAGATATGCAAAATGCAAGCTATCCTTGAGCATTACTCAACTGTATGGCATTTCATTGCCAAATCCACCTTGAGGAGCCCTTTGTTTACACTTTGACAGGGAGCTGTACCTGATGTTTACTCAGAAATCCATATTAAAGGTTTTTCCAAGGACAAGGTGAGATCCTGAGATAGATGGGATGAGTCACCTAGGCAGTTTACAACAGTGAAAATGCAGCATCCCAACACACCCAAGCTTGCAGTGTGAGCAGAGAGCTCTCAATCCTGAGGCCCCAGCAAGGCTCACCTGCACATTTGTCCTTTGCCCAAAATCCCCCCAAAGTTTAGGTGATGTACAATGATCTTAATTGCTTTTTGATGGCTGTGCTTTCAAAGTTAGTGGTGGCTCCTTCAAGCTGGAGTTACAAGTTCAGAAGACACCAACCCAATTTTGTCTAACACCTGAGATTAATTACACTGAGTTTTACTGTTGGGCAATTAGTTTGCATGTCTGTAGCAGAAAAACATTTGTTTACAGCTGGTTTCACTTGCAGGTTCTCAACCTGCAGTATTTGGGCTACAGACAGAGTAGTTTGTTTATCACAGCAGTAGCTAAAAGACTGACTGGAGTGTTGTTGTGTTAGGTACTGTACAACTGTAAAAAGGGTTCGTCTGTAGCCAAGTAGCTAGTCCCAACATGGACTTGGGGCCAGGCTGTGATGTAGAGCCAGAGCTGGGAACTTTGCCTAGGTCCTGCAGTTTAGACATAGTAAGAGAGAAATTTTTGGTTTATGTACAAAATGGTTATGCTAAATAACCCCATCAGGCCTCAGCATCACTCAATATGTGTTTTAATGGCAACCAGGACAGAGTTTGCAGCCTTACAAGACTTAAAATATGTGCTGGCCTCAGTGTTGTGCAAGCTGGTGCTGCAGCTGGGCGTACTTGATGTATTTGGGCATCAGCCAGCGCTGCGAGAACTGACGGCACCAAGTTTGCCTGGAAACGTTGCTCTTTGTGCTTCCCCAGGGTTCCTTGCATCATCCCTGCAGGGTTTCTACCAGCCTGGTGCTGAGCCTGGACCTTGCAGGATCAGAGTGTGTAGCCTCTGCCACACGTAGCCACAGGAGGGTGCAGTGTCACTGGACTGCTGAGCATCAGGGACTGGGTCCTGGTGCTGTGCTGAGCACAGGGCTCTCCTCTATCTCAGGAGGGGTGAGGATGCAGGAAAGCTGGAGAGAGAGGGTTTCACGTATCTATGGATGGATCATGCAGTGGAAATGCATCATCATCTCCTTATCCTAGAAAGAGAGGAAGCAACTGATTGGCACTGTCTGATGTTGGAAATGAATCGTAGTGGCCATCTGTTGCCTGTGAAATGACTTTTATTCAGGCAGAGTCCCATACCCTCTGCCTTTTTTCTGTGAGTAGCTAGTCTCTTTAGCTTTCTTCATTTTCTGGGCTTTTGTGTAAGTGATGGAAGTCTTGGCTTGGGAAGGGATGTGCAGCTCCAAGGTGGCTGCATCATCCCTTCAGAGACAGGTCCAGGCTGGATTTAAGACCTGTTTCTTGAGCTGAGAAATTTGCATGGCCTGGTACAAGAGGGTCCTCAGAGCAGTTCTGCTTTTGGGTACAGGGCTGGGGGGGTTGGCCCCAAGCACATGGATTGTCTGTCCTTGTATGTCAGGAGTCTCTAATGCTGTATTTACCATGCAGGAGGGACTGCAGACCCTGCACATCAGGAAAAAGCAAGTTTCCCTGGGAAGGGAGAGGGACAGGCAGCACAGAGCTGCTCGCTGCTGAGCAGGGAAAGACGGGTGTCTCCAGCCTCCGTTTCTCTTCATTACTCACCGAGTGTGTTTGGAGACGAGCTTCAGCAGACAAAAAGCCCCTGGTATGGCACCAGGCCACAGCTTTGAGCAATTAGTGTTTCCCTGGCCAGAAGCGGCACCATTCAATTAACTCCCAAATACTTTGTTTAGTTCATCTTTTATGTATGTGCTGTAGGGGCTCAGACAATGGCTTGTACAGCCTGGGGAGGAAGGAAACCATTTTTTTCCACTCAGCCAGAGAACCGGCCAAAAGTCCAGCCCAGCAATTGCAATCCCTTTGAACTTGGTTTTCAAATGGAGAGCCAGGCCATTCCAATCTGAATGCCCATAAGGAAGAGTGGACCTTGTGCTTGTGTGGGGTGTCCCGGGGGCCATGGGGTGCCCCTGGGCAGCACTGGGAGTGGGGGTTGTGAACTCCCACCTCAGACATCTTCTGGGAACAAACAATGTTTTCCCTTGTTTTCTCAGAGCTGTTAGGATGAGCGTGCCTACCAGCCAGCACTGAATACTTGGAGACCAGCAGAGGCTCAGAGGATCCCTCCTGGGCATCTCCTGCTCAGGTCACACTGCTGCACCACCCAAGGAGTGGAGTTCAGAAGGCTTCAATAAGGGTTTACACAAATTCATGAAAGAAAATGAATTATGGCTGTTAGATGCAAAGATACAGCTTCTGGCTTAGGTTCAGCCCTGCACTTAGTTTACTGATAACAAAGTATGTAGGAGGATATACTGCGAAAAGTACCACAGCTTCTTGCTTTTTTCACAGTCCCTTTTCATAGGCATCCCATGGCCAGCATCTGATTAGGACATAGGGCTGGCCAGGCCTTTGGCTATTCCCTTCTCCATTCCCATCTAATGGCCAGATGGTTACGGACTAGTGCTGGGTCAGCCTGGGTGGCACTCAGGACCACCGCCAAGAGCCCATGACTGCTCAGCCCTGCCCCAGGGCCGGATCCTGTGAACTGGGCAACGTAGGTACCTAGAAGGGTCACAGCAGGATGCACAGCCCAGAGGGGCTGGCTGTCCTCCACACCATGCTTCACAGGGCTGCACACCCTCTAGCCCCCTCCCAGAGTCCCCCCTTGCAACCTGCTCCTGTGCTCAGGAGTCTCGTGTTCAGGGAGCTTGGTCTAAGGCTTAGCATACATCTTTCCCTGGCAGCTTTTCACCCCCTTACTCTTCATTCAAATCCTCTTATACTAAAAGGCTCCTTGGGGATGATTTTGGGGTCCCTCTGGCCCCACTGATGGGCTCAAGGCTGGAGGTCTGCTGCCTGGTGCTGCCATCCTTTCCCCATCTCTTTCCCCAGGGCCCCTCTCTGTGTCCAGAGAAAAGCAGGGCAGCGCATGGCCATTTGGAAGGGCCCATATTTATAACATTTGCAGAATTGCCAGGTAGTTCTCTCTTTACCAAGGCTCACATGTTCAGCTTTCTAATCTCAAAGACTACTTCAGAAAGAAGAAGGAAATGAGCTCCTGCCCTTTATTATTGCTTATTGTTTTATGTGTCCTGAGAGGGCTTTGTTTTTAAACAAGAAGTATTTTATTATTTGCAATGTTTATTCTTTATTTTAGAAATGCATTGTCCTCTGTGGGACACTCCATGGTGGCAGCAGAACAAGAGAAATTATGGCATCACAAAAGCCAGCAGGGCAAAAATGATGTAACTCAGAAGGGAAGGGACTTCTTAAAACATTAGCAAATTCTTGAGGGCTTTTTTCAATTTAAAGCCAATACTTAACATTACTGTAGAGCACAGCTGCCTTTAAGGCCATTTCATCAGACACATTGGCTTTCTAAAAGCATTTTGAAAGCTACGGTTAAAATGAAGGATTAGAGTGTTGTTCGTTGTTGGGGGGGGNACCAACAAAAATCCTGGCTTGCTTTATCTGTTTTGTCTGCCGCCTACCACCGTCAGCATGACCTCTTTGCTTTATCGCTTTCATTGGGATGTTTTATCGGCCAGGGAACCGCCTGCATCGCCTGCGGGGCTCTACGCGCAGCCGGGGCTGCCCGGGGAAGGCTGCTGCCTGCTCCTTTGCAGAAAGGCTTAGCTGATTAGTTTTATACTGTTGCAGGCAAGACCTGCCTTCTGCACTGATGTCAGCAGTCAGGGCGGGACTTTTACAGCCTTGTGGGTTTGGGGATTTTTTTTATTTATTTTATTTTTGATTTTTGTAAATGAGTCTTCCAGGGTCTTTGAGCACTTACCATGGGGAGTGACAATCACAATCCGCTGCCTCGCCTCNTTTTTTTTTTTTTTTTTTTTTTTTTTTTAGCAGCAGCAGCAGCCCCTATACATGCTGCCTCTGAGCTGCTCTCTCATTACTGCTCACTTCCTGAAAGGAGACTTTTTAGCAAAGTCTCTAGCTCCAGCGCTGCCTGGGTCTGACAGAAGAAGGTTATTGAGGAAGGCGACATAAGCCCTCAGCCTGGAAACTTTCTTACACGCGCAGGACTGAGGGGGAGAGAAGCTTTTGGCTGCTGCTGGGAAAAAGGAAAAAAAAAAAAAAAAAGGAAGCTCAAGGAATTAAAAGGGGAAAAAGAAGAAAGAAGGGAAAACACTAGAAAAGGTAAAACACTCTTTAAAATAATTTTTCCAGGGAAGACTCTTTGAGGTTGGAGTGGGGTGGTCTGGGGTGGAGGGAACACAAATGTTCTTTGAAATCAGAACCATCTCCCTGGAGAAGGAATGAGCCCAAAGAGCACTGCACGCTGGAAAAACATTTATGAGAATGAAAACCATGTTCACCCTTCTCCAACATTCAGAGTTTCCATAAAAACGCAGGGTTGTGTTTCAAAGTGTCTGCAGACAGCAGGAGTCAGGCATCCGCACTCGCGCGCTGTCTCCCTTGCCTCCCCCTATCCCCACACCACTTTTTTTTTATTGCATTAAGCCATCTGATCGCATGTTTGCGGGACTAAAATATAATTCTTTTATGCAGAGCTGCTGTGAGCGAAACTCAATTACAGAAAGCAACAGCTATAATCCCCGTTGCAGAATTATACGTTCTTTGCTGTCTCCATTCCTGAGAATAAACACATATTGTGCTCCCTCTTTCGCTGTCTCTCTCCATCTTCAGGAGCTGCCAATGCCTCTTTCTCTCCCGTACAATATGGTCAGAGGATTCTAAACTGTCTGCCCTGAAAAAGTTGCAATGTCATTAGCTTCGTGGGCATCACCAGGCACTTGGCCCCGTTGCACTAGTCATATATTTCTTTGCTTTGATTATGTTTTAAAGGCGTGTTGTTTTTTTTTAAAGAACATGTTATTTTAAACATCAAAGTCAAGATTAGTGATGGTGAAATGCCAGAAGATTATCTCATTAGAGTTGAAGGAGCTGTGCTATAAATAGAAAGGGATTTATAAAATAACCGTGGCAAATACCTTCCAGAGGGGAAGAACCAAACCAAGACAGAGGCTGACGGGAGCCGCACTCCAGGGCAGGTACCTGCTTCAGCGCCAGCCGTCACTGTGCGGCAAAATTTAAAATTTCAAACGGAGGCTCATTTTTTGGGGACTCTTCTGGTCTAGCGTGCAGGGATGTAAACCCTGGGGCATTTGTTTTCCTGGTTTAGTCCATGCCAATACCCATGTTGACTGGAGATGGCTCAGCCCAACCAGAGATCTGTTTCTTGTTCTGTTCATTAATATTGTTAGCAGACCTCATATGGTGACAGCGTGCGATCTAGTGCATGATGGGTGATAGCAGGAAGATTTTTTTAAGTCTTTGTTCACTTCTGGTCTCCCTGGTGCTGCAGATGGTAGAAGGGGAAATCCAGGTAATGCCCCAGCCAGCGCAGAGTGTTCCCTCTGCTCTGCTCGCCATAATCTTGCCTGGGCTAGTCTGAAATGCCTCCATCAGCGAGGCTTCCTCCAGTTCTTGGGAGTCTGTTCCAGTGTCACAAAGTTTCTCCATATATGGAACGTGCTGAGCGCTCTGGTTGCTCCATCCTCGGCTTCCCGTTGTTCCTGCTTCACCCCACAGCAGCACCCTCTCCTTTCCATCTCCTCCTTAGATCCCTAAAAGCGCTCGTCAGTGTGTCTCCAGTTGCATTCCCCGAGCAGCTGCTTGTTGGGTGGAATGGGAAAGGTCCTGTCATCTCCTGTAAATCATGCTTTTCCCAGATAAGACTCAGGGGCTGAACTGTTTTGTTTGGCAGAGGAAGACCCTGATAAGCACGAGCAGTCGATGGGGTGAAGCGTAGCCCTAAGGGAAGGTAGTGCCTGCTCAACATAAACAGTGTCTGCTCATGAAGTGAGAGGCCTTTTAAGTACCAGCACGCAAACCTGTAACATGAGAGGCTCTCTTATCACCGATGGCTCAAGGCCACCCAGACACTGTTAAGGGGAGGAGTGAGTGTGCTTATCACAGGAAGCCCTGGTCCAGAGACAGCGGTGGGCTCAGCTGCCTGGAGGAGCAGCTCCATGGAGGGCTTTTCAGCACAGGTTGCATCAGGCCCACCCAGGGGATAACTCTGTTCAAGCGCTTATCTAAAGCTTATCTGAAACCCCCAACTCCAAAAGCCACTTTTCTTGCCAAGTTTCCAGCAATTAGTTCATTCTAAGCCAGAAACACTGCAGGATGTGTTTGTCATGTCCTGTCCTGCCCAGATCTCAGGTTAACACAAATGAACTTAAACAGAACTTGGACCAAATTTGTCAAGTTTTCAGAAACAATTCACTAGTGACTCGGATGATGTCAGCTCAGATGTGCTGAAGATATGCAAGTCAAAAAGTTCTTCGCTGGACCCCACCACCATAGAAAATGTTTGCAGGGCGAGTAGTTACAAACAATTCCTGGGAATCTATAAACAGGTCAGATCTCCTGCAGCGACTAGGGAGGGAGAAACATGGAAAACCACCAGCCTGGATACAGACTCATTTTTCGACACTGAAGAAGGTTTTAAAGGGACACCATCAAAGCAAATCTTCCTACCTCCATTACTGTGAGTGCCTTAAATTAAGTCTACAACCAATTCAAGAATTGGGAGATTGTCCACTGAGAAACTCTGCCAAAATATTTTAGCTCCATCTGACTTCAGCGGAGCAATGTCAGCGGCACATGTTTAAGTGCAGGGTCTCTCATCCGCTGCTCCATTGTTGCTACTCTTTTACCTTCTGCATTCTTCTAGGATGGGAAAAGAAATGCTTGGGGTATGCCATGGCTGTCCATTTGATCTTTTTACACTTCTCTTTATCATCCCAACTCACTGTGATTGTTGCTGTGTTTCCTACTCTTCCATTATAGCTTCATTTTCAAAGGGAAAATGGGTTAAAATGAATCCATTTCTGTGCAGTTCTGCAAATCGTTCTGAACTCAAACATCCATAAACGTTGGTTCCTGCTGAGCTGAACTCATGGGTGAAATCCTGGCCCCTGCTGTGGGAGTTGTGCCACGACTTCAACCTGAAGTGGTTTCAGTCAAAACCATAGTGCAAACGATGAGTTCAGTCTTATCGGGGTTAGTATTCTCCATTCCGTGGCTGTGAATGAAGGCAGCTCCTGCACAGCTGGGCACAGAGAAATAAATGTAATCGGTGGCCTTTGGGCTGCAGCTTCCCCGTTAGGAAGTCACACGTGCTTGCGAATCAGTGTATTTTCTGTTGCACCCTGCCATACCCCATCAAATCCAAACCATCTGGGCCATATGTTTCCCTGAACAGAGAACCTGCAGGAAGGGGGGGAAAGGGCTCATAAAGTCTCTGCACAGCAGATCTCATGGAGCTCGCTTAAGGGAGCCGGAGCCTGGAAACAATCTGCAGATCCCCCGGAACTCTAAGGGCTGGAGGGAATCCACAGCCCAATGCGGTTTGCAAGACTTCATCCCGCTGCAGAGCTTCCCTAGCACATTCCTCTGTGGTAACGCATCTTGGGGTCTGTGGGTGCTTGCTGTCACAGTCACGCTGCCTTGCACGAGGGGGGCCCCAGGGTGATTGCATGGGGGGCCCCCATGCTCTCGCACAGACTGCCTGCTTGCCTGTGGCCAGATCACTTTTCTGTTTGCTTTGGTTTGGCCTGCTGTGAAGCAAAGCCAGCAGCATTCACCTGCTCACGGGGAGGCTGCAGGGACGGCAGCAGCAGCCATCGGTATGGGAGAGAAGCGAGGCTGTGGGTTTGTGTTCTGGGGCTCTCGGTGCCCTGGCAGGCTGGGTGCTGCCTGCATGTCTGCAGAGGGGGGCATCTTGGTCCCGAGGTGCTGGAAGCACACAGCCAAGCAGGCATCAAGGCAGCTAGATCAGATCAGGAAGAGCCACCTTTCTGGCCAGCCAGGGCTCCTCTCCCTTTCTCTTCTCCCTTTCTCTGTGTCACCACGATGCAGCTGCTTCTCTGAAAGGATACCTTTATGGTTCTAATTTCCTGGAAGGACAGTGTGGGCCAAACTAACTTTGCTACTTTAAGGTCCTGGTCCCCAGCTCACTGTGTTTCCTCCAAGCCACTTCTGTATGTGACCCTGTGAGACAGCCTGGGTTTGTGATCCAAACCTGATCTAATGTGAAAATTAACCCTGTTTTGAGAGTGGGGTGGGATCACAGATCCCCTCAAATCCCTTACAACCTTGGTTATTCTTTGATTTGGTCCAGCAGGACCAAATCAGCAATGGGTGCTGGAGACAGGCAATGCTCTGGATCCCTTCCCCTGTCCAGGACTGCTATTGCTGGCTGCAGTGTTAGACGCTGCTGTGCCACAGGCGTGCTGTGCTATGGTGGTGGTAGAAGGCACTGCTGACCTCTGCTCACTGCAGGTCCCATGCAGTGCTTCTTGCAGCCCTTCTGGGTACCAGGAGTCACCTCAGATGCTCTCCTTGGGAAGCTCGGTGGTGCTCTTGTCTCTCTAGCTTCAGCGTACAAGTCTGTGCTGTACCATGGATGCACATGGTGGGGTGGGCGATGGGAGGGGGCTGTAGTGGGGCCCTGCCCTCTAGCATAGTGCTTCAGTCTGATACCTGGACACATCTTTGTTGGAGGGTCCCAGCGCAGGTGCAGCACTACAGATGTTTGAGGTATGGCCCTGCCCTAAGGCCAGGTTGAGGAAAAAGTGACATTTCAGATGTCACACTTGGTGTGTGAGCTGTGACAGGCCTTTGTAAGGTGTAACGGTATAAAATATGCTACTGACTGAACTGGGACAAACAGCACGACTCTTCCTCAGGCCAGATCCCTCCTGGAGAGAGCTGGTGGTGGTTAAGGAGGTGAGCAGAGGCACAGGAGGGTGTTTGTCTTTATGCAACCCCATGGCTCCGTGCCTTGCGTTGCTGTGTTGTGTAAGCACAAAGACTGCTGAAAGGGCTGCTGCGGGAGCAGCCAGCTGTGCCAGGATGCAGATGGTTGCACCGGGCTGCATCTGCCTCTGCTTCCCTGCCTGCTCAGAGGTGTGAGTGCTTTCTGCGAGCCTAGGGCAGTTTCCTGGCGTCCCGAGTACAGCAGAGCCATGTTGGTCCATGCTGGTGCGGGGGGAGCAGGAGGAGCACAGGGAGGGAGCTGCTTGTATGGAGGCTCAGGAGATCTGGATTCTCTCCTGGCCGCACTGAACCCCACAGAGAGAAAGGATATTTTTATGAAGGCAGAAGGTAGTCATGCAGACAGGGAGATGCCAAATATAAAAATAGAATTTGCGCATGGCATATCCATGAGGTATCGGTGGGTGCATGAGGGCACACAGGCAGCACGTGCAGAGGGCTGTGTGGGTACCAAACGTAGATATGCCATCAGGTAGCATGTATCCTCATATGGATAGTGTGCATCCTCGTGCACAGCAGCACACAAACAGCTGTATTATGGTCTACATGTGTGTGGAGGGCATGTGCATACCTAGGTACATGTGTGTAGTTGGCAGGGGCTCTGTATGGTAGGTGACATGTACCTTCTTTTAATGACTGCTTGGTCATCTTTTTAATTCTGTTGTTTTGTGCATGGCTGAAGCCAGCAAGGAGAGTGGTGGCAGGGGGCCAGCAAGTCTGGGTCACATGGAGTGGCTCCAAACTATTGCATAAATCCTGTCTGAAAGTGGACCTGCATGAGAACTGGTGGAGTCATCTCCTTAAAGCAAAAGAAGTCTGAGGCTGGGAGCATTGGGTTGCTCGGTAGCCACCTTATGTCTGGCTGAAGTTGACTGGTCTAGCAGCTAGATTTCGGCTTAGCCCTGGGGCTTTTGCACTGCCCCGTGCTGAACACCCCTCCCTGATGATGATATGAGCTGGCATTTGTCTTGTGCTTTCCTGTTGAGGACCTCCAAGCATTTTACCACACTTGGAGAAATGCAGTGACCCCAGCTTTCCAGATAGGGCCAGATCCTTATGTAACAGAGAGATAGTATTTCCAGAAAGCAAAGCAGTCTGTGTCAGAGAGAGGTCAGTGCTCCCAGCTCTCCACTTGTATGCCCTTGCTTTGTCATGGGTTTCTTTTCCCCCTTTGCTGGTGAAATTGTCCTGCTAGATTTTGGAGAGGAGCAAGGGGGATAATTCAGTCCTTTTCTCACTAAGATTGCATGGAACAGACTTGACTGTAAAACAATTCTCGCGGGTCTTTTTTTTTTTAAAAATACTCCCACACAGTACTGGAGTGAGCCCAAACCCCTGTGAAGCTTGCTTGTACAAAGGGATCGAGGGTGTGCCCGGCTGGAGCACAGCAGGGCCCAGCGTGGAGTGCAGCAGTGAGCCTGTAGGAGGGAGCTGGTGGTCCGGAGGCAGTGGGGGTGTACCCCTGCTTACCCAGACCAGTACCGGGTGCTGGCAGAGGGACGGAGAGGCCAGGCTCAGACCCCTCGCCTCTCGAGTTCAGACTGGCAGCATCGGTCTGGATTTCCCACATTGCTGGTGAGCACCTTTGGATGGGGTTGGATCTTATTTTAAGAGTGCAAAAGCAGCGTCTCTCCTCTGGGCAAACTCTAAATTTGACCCTGCAGTTGCTGGGATGGGTGTCTGCAAAGAACTGCTCTTAGGGTGAGATGAAACGGCCCTTACAAGCAAAGTGGGCTGCAGGGAGTGTCGTAGGTCCCCTCACAGGCAGGTGAATGTCAGCAAGAAAGGGAGAGGCAAAGCCCTTGTCCTTACTCCAGTGTGGGCTTGATAACAGGAGCAACCAGAGGGGTGGCAAGGGGATCCTAAAGGGTTGCTGTGGAGCAGTGTAGGCAGAAACTATCCCATGGCTGGAGGCTGCTGTTTTCTGGTGAGCAGTGATAACTACGTGTTTCTAATTCTTTGCTTGCCGTGCCCCCAGAGAGGCCAGGCTTGGAGCAGCAAAGCAGATTAAGGTTCAAGCTCTTGTTTTCAGTTCTGCAGACCTGTGACTTTAACCCATTTTTCACATTCTGCAGCCAATGCTCCTAGCAGTGAGCTGCTGATTAATTAATGCTGATTTTTCTGGTTTTAACCCATAATGCTTATAACTCTAGAGCTGAGAAATGACTTCTCAGTGGAAGTCCTGTCATGCGGGCAGGATGACTGCAAAACGGCTTCTGCCATCTGCAACTCAGCATGTTTTCAACTTAGCAGTCCAGCCAAATATTTTGTCAGGAATATCAGGACAGTCTCTTGCTGAAAGCTGGGGAGGTCTTGGGAAGCTTTGCATCCCACCCGCATGCTCACGGCCTGCCCAGCCTCTCACCCCATGCTGCAGGAGGTGCAGCACAGCGGGGAGGGGGGAGCAGTGCTGTTTACTCTGTCCTCAGGAACGTGCAGGAACCTGCCGGCAGCTGGGGTGTTGACTGCGCACGCATGAAACGCCTGCCGCCCCAGGGGAGCACAGTGGGCCAGCAGCCCCCAGCCAGCAGCAAGCACACAGCTGCATCGGCAACCCGGCACCCGGAGGGAGGGAGCTGCCTATTGCCGTATCCTGGGGTGCAGAGTCGAGGTGATGAGGAGGAGGGAGGCAGAAATGGTGAGAAATTATTTGGGAATGGTTTCAAGGAAAGGAGGCAGGAGAGTCGTCAGTGGCTTTCCTCATCCCCCTCTGCCTTTCCCTTCCCCTCCTTATACTGCAAATGGTGAGGAGAGGCCAGAGGTGCTGGTGGAGATGGGAGAGCTGGTGGTACAGAGAGTGGCTGGGTGCAGTGGGGGGCGAGCAAGGAGATGTCCACTTTGGCCATGAACTGCAGACAGACCCTGTCCATGCCTGACTGTAAGGCTTGAGCTCTGATTGCTTGCTATGGCAGTAACCGGTGAACATTGCCGGCTCCTCTGATGTGGACCAAGAAGCCTGCTAAATTAGGCACGCAGATAGGCTGCATGGAAGTTGATGTTTGATGGCCTTGGTTGAAAGTATGAGAAAACAACTAATTTTCTTTGAAGAGTCTGGTATGTGGGGTTTTTTATATCTGGCCGGAGCCATCTGACTGTGTTTTCTTATGCTGAAAAGGCTGGCCTGGGTCATTGCGAGTGGCTTTCTGCTAGCTGCCTTTGGATGAGTGCTGGAGACCTTGGTGCCAGAGGTGGCCACCGGCATGTGCAACTCCCTGAGAGGCTGACCACACAAAGGTGCCATTGAGTTGCCTCTGCAGACCTGGGCAGAGCTACCTTCAGCTGCTGCCTGGCACAGCTCACCAGGGCTTTTGCTTTTAAGATGTTCCAGTCCCCAATTAAATGATTTCCTCATGCTTTTTGTGAGCCCCCTGCCCCATGTGCTCACAGGGGGGTGGAGATGGGGCTGGTGGTCTCAGTGTCCCCTTACTCTGATGACACTCGTCTCTGCGAGTCGGGCAGCAACAGGCACATGACAGTTTTCTGAGTGTCTCCTGAGCAGAGCACCATAGGCTGAGGCTGGTGCAGTCCCTGGAGACCAAGCAGAGGAGCTGGCCTTCTGCCTTGCACCAGTATTTGGGAAGCAGATTTCAGCTGAGAGTTTACAGCCAAAACTTGTAGGCCTCCATGAAGCAGCGACAGCAGGTGAGAAAGGGGCTATTTTTTCAGAAAACATGGAGATTTTAGGATCGGCATCCATAAGGTACAAACACTGTGAGGTTTGCTGTGTGGCCGCAGTAGGTAACAGCCCAGTGCATGGAACAGGGGGTCAGTGCAGGTAGCGGGCGAGTGAGAAATCTGGTGATGCTACTGCCAACTGTCCCTCCATGGCACTGGCATGGCCCAGGAGCCACACGTCCCAGCACTGCGGTCCCCACCGTATTTAGCTTGGTTTCCAAAGAAAATAAGGCTTGTGGAGCAAGCTGTGTGTTTGCAACTCTTGCCCCCGATGAGGACTTTTGAAATGGTAGGACAATTTCAAGTTGGAGTGGATGGAGGAGCAGAAATCTCTACAGCGTTGTGTTTGCAGGGGCTGTGCACAGTGGCCACGTAGCTGCCGTCCCACGGGGTCTGAAGTCCCACTCAGCCCCTTGGTGGGGTCAGGAGGGAGTCGGGGCCAAAGCTGGCTGAGCTGTGGGACGTGGTGTTGCAATAACCACAGCATGGCTGGAAAGTGCCGGTACCCAGTTTTACAGATGAAAGAAGTGAGCACGAGGGCTGGTGACTTTCATTTGTTTGTTAATGCCATTGCTAATTGCACAGCCCAAAACCACAGTTCGGGATGAAGTGGTGCGGCCATGGGGTGCTGCTCTCACTGCTCACAGGCACTGCATGGCAGGAAGATGTCGGTGGAAGGGCTAGGGGTTGGAAGGATATGCTGCAAGTATTTCCTCCCACCAGAGAAAGCTGGAAGCAGAAGTCTGTGTTTGTATTTATTTCTCTCTCAAAAAAGGGAAAAGGACACCTGAGCTCATAATTTGCAAAAGTTGGATGAGAAACCTGGAAGCCGCCGGGCCCTGCATCTTTAAAAGCAGTTAAATTCCTCTTCTCTGCACTAGGAGGCACCTTGAACCTTCCTCTTGGCGCCAAGCAGAGCCCATCTGCTTCCTATTACCTTCCCATAAAGCTGCCTCCCCAGCCAAAAAGCCGGGCTTTCAGGGAATTCTGTCTGCAGCCCTGATGTTGAAATTAGTAACAGTTGTCATCTGTTTTTCTTTTTTCCCTCTTCTCTTTGCTTTATTCCAGCTTGAATTTTAACCCCCGTCCCCAGCTTCCCCCTGTTTCTCGCGTGTTTTTTGTTGTGGGAAGAGGCAACCTCGAAGCCGCCGGCAGCATTGTCCCCGCTCCCCTCGTCCCCCGCTGCTGCCTCCTCGTGCGGGCGGCCCGGCCCGGCCCACGGGTTCACGCGGTGAAAGCCACCTTGGCGCAGGGAGTGGGGAGCGTCAGCCGCTCACGGGGCGTCTGCCAAGGACAACGAATTCCTCGGGAAGGAGCAAATCAGAACCGGCCCAAGCGAGGGAGGCACGAGACTGGAGAGGTCACCTCGTGCCCCGGGTCTCTCCGCAGCCCCTCCATCCCATCCCGCGAGACCCTGGCGTCCCGCCGGCCCCCGCACAAGCCTGGGCTCTTTGGGCTTGTCCGTGCCTGCTGGTCTCTGCTGCTCAGAAAGCAAAATCTGAAAACTGAGGTTATGGAAAACTTTATACACACTCCTCCAGCTCTCTCCTCCTTGTTACGGATCCTTCCTTGCAGGAGAAGGGCTCCTAGGGGTCTCGGAAGTGAAGTGCTGCTGGGAAGGGGCCATGTTTTCCTTGCCATGTGTGTGGAGGAATCAAAGCCGGGCCCTTCCCCCAGCCCAGTTTACGGGAATTTTGGAGCTGAAACTCCTGAAACGTGCCTCCTTCCCCGCCGAGGTCGGGGCTGTGGGGTCTGGGTGCCTACAGCTCTCTCCCAGCCCCTGCTGCGGGGCAGGCCAAGGAGCCGGGACTGAGGGGAAGGGCAGAGGGGAGACGAGGGCACCGGCCGTGACTGCCACAGCTCAGGGTCACTGGGAGGTGGAGGAAGTAATGACAAGCTTGAGGAAGTGGGTTCAACAGCTGGAAAACAAGAAAAATTAGTAATGTGAAGCTCAGGAGAAAATATACTTCAGCTGAGCGGCTTTCTGTCCGCAGACCTTGGAGCCATGACAGGATTTAGAAGCTGGAATCTTAAGCTTTAATAGATGCTGAAAAATGCTGACTTAGGAGAGGGCTGCAGCACGCCCAGCTTGTGTTTTGCCGTCTCCCTTTTCCCGTTCAGTTCCTGCAGGGAGCAGGCAGAGAGCAGCTCACAGCTGCCGCAGTGCTTGGCCATGCACTGCTGCAGCCCCAGCTCTTGCCCTCTCTGCGCCGCAGCCAGGGGGTGACGCTACGAAGGATGCTGTCACCAGGTGAACATGACCTCATGGACCCACAGTGCTGAGCTCAGCATCCTTGTGTCATGGTGGGAGAGGGCAGAAGTAGTCCTGCCAACCCTCTCGCCTCCACTGCCTGCTTCCCTTTACCTGTTACTGGTGAGCGGAGCAGCCCGAGATGAGATTTAGACAGTTTTTCTGCAGTCAGGCAGTTTATTCGCACGCTGATCATGTGCATAGTCTTTGAGGCTGCTGGCATGGGTGTTGTGTCCGGGCTTTGCAGAAACCAACCTGGCAAGTGGCACCAGACGTGACTGGGAAGACCATCCCAAGGCCTCGCTAATGGTCTTTGGCCATTTTTAACTGTAAATAAACAGTTAAAAAATCTTAACATTTAAAATATGAAACTCCAAATTGTGATTTAAAGAAGCACAATTAATCCTCCCAGCATTTCTGTCTGCTAGGGAAAAATCATTAACATATTTAGATTAATTATTAGGGCAGGAATGTCTGTAGTCTCTGGTGAAGGGTGTTATTCCAAGCCCCTGCAGCACAAATAATATGAACTGCATAGTAAAGATGGGAAAACAAAAGGAGAAATAAATTGCAGACTCCCCTGGGGACGCGACGTGAAGGGGAGCACAGACTCTCCTGCTCTGTGCTCTCGCTAGTAGTTAGTCTTTGCTGTTTAAAACACACAAGAGCAGAGCGAGACAAGGGTTAAAGATGTTATTCCAAGTGTTTCCTTACTGGGATGAGGACAACACACATGCCATGGCTATTGACACCTTTGCAAAGAGCACCATCATCTTCCCAGCACCTCAGGAGCACCTGTCCTGCCTTTCCCTGCTCCAGCACCGTCTGATGCTGTGCAAGTTGTTGCTGTATCACGGGTCTGAAGTCAGACTTCAGTATGTATTTATCTGTCACCTTTGCAGGAGCATTTGCATTTTGCTGTGGGGTTGCTCTCGATCAGAGCATCATTGTTCAGATATTTGGGATTCTCCAGGCGGTAGTTAGGTATTCGTTGCATACGTCACCTAATCGCTGGATAGACACAAAACCCACAGACTCTATGCAACTCTCCAGTACTATGTGAGTTTTGTGTAATTGCCTCTGACTGAGTGGAAATTATCTGCAAGCCAAAAATCTTTCACTGAAGCAATTAGCAAATCATTTTAAATAACAAATAAAATTGGTATCTCACAATCCATTTGTGGATAGAGCTGAGGGTAAGGGTGAGTTCACTGAATGGGTCCTTTGTTTTCAATCACTTTTTTAGGTTTAGCCAATACAGTCTGAGAGCAAGTGCACTTCTCTCAGTGCAGTGATGGTCATTAAACTGTATTTAAAAGCCAGGGGAACTGGAGTCGAGAGGATTTCTCAGTTGCTGCTCACTACCACCCCACTAATGCTTTTATTTTGTGCTCTCCTTTAAGAGATCAGGTAACTGAGATCAGGTCACTGTTCAGCCTGCGCTTCCTCATGGGCATTGCTGCAGGGCAAAGGGTTCCCATTCATTCTTTCCTCTGGTATAAGATATATATGTCTTATATATATATATACACCAGACCTATGGTGCTGCTGTCAGAGTGGTGCAGGGGCTGCACTGGGAGCAGAGTTCACTCCCGGGAGAGCAGCTGGGCATGCAGTGTCCCTGTAGCAGGATAACGCGGCTTTCCAATGCTGTGAGCTGAAGTGGTTGATTATGTTTGTGTTCACTTCCCATCCTTTTCTCCCCTTTTCTTTCTTTCTTTCTTTCTTTCTTTCTTTCTTTCTTTCTTTCTTTCTTTCTATCTCTTCCCTTCTCTAAGATTGGGCTTTCCTCATTCACCCTGCACACCATTTTCTCCCTTGTGTCCTCCTCCATCCTTTGTTTCCCTTCTGCCCATCTCTCCCGTTCACTCATCCCCACTCTCTCCTCCGCAGGGGTGATGCCACTGAGAGCCTGCGGTTCGAATTAGCCCATGCTGACCCCACCGCGCTGGCCCGGGCACAGCACGCTGCAAAGACACCCTCAGCCTCGCTGCTTTGGGGAGAGCACGGAGCAGCTGAGGATGCCTGCGGAGGGACCGAGGACTCCTGTCTCAACATAAGGGGTGGCTGAGGGAGAGACATGTTGGGACAGCGCCCTTTCAGCTGGCACAATACTCCCTGCACTGAGACAAGCATCGCTAACCATGGCAATAGCTTGGAGGCTTCTCACATGGACTGTCATCTTCACTGCAGCTGTGTGCAACTTTCCTGGTTACACGTTCCAGTCACAAGGTAGGGATTGATGTGGGGATGGGAGCTGGATCCACCCACCTCCACTGGCAGAAACCCTAATGCTGGCCCCAAGGGATGTATTGGGGAAATGTTGTGCTAGGAAGTAGGTGGAGACACCCCAAACTCTGCTCTGCTTGCTGTACAGAGCTCCTCCTGCTGAATTTGCAGGTGTTTTCTGTTGACCTCTGAGGAAAGGATGTCTTTTGCTCTTGGATGTTACACTCTTTGACTTTGCAGGATTCAGAGCAGTAGGTCTGTGTAAGATGAGAGCCACATACAGGCTTAGA
Source organism: Aramus guarauna (assembly GCA_013400195.1). Lineage (NCBI taxonomy): Eukaryota > Metazoa > Chordata > Aves > Gruiformes > Aramidae > Aramus > Aramus guarauna. The sequence continues at coordinate 117,522 of VXBL01009315.1, forward strand.
AAGCGAAGGGGATGTGGTAGGATAGAGGAAGAAGCTCCCTTTCCACTCGGGTGGAGCGACGCATCCTCGGATGAATAGAGGCTTTGTTAGGAGGAGGGTTGTGTGTGTGTGCAGCCAGCTGGTGTGCTTATGAGCAGTCCTGTGCATGTGTGGGGACAGAGGTCTCTGCTGGAGCATAGACATGCAGCCGAGCCTGGACAGATGTGTGCTGCTGGAGGAGCAGTTTTAGTTTGTTCACATGTTTCTGTAAGTGCCACCATTAGTAAATGGTCAAACCTGCTCAGTCGTGAGCGCTTTGTACCTGTCTTGTATGTCTGTGTGTTTCTAAATGGTCTTGTGTTTAAATACAGAGCCACACATGCAAGTGACTGCAAGGAAAGCAGAATGTGCGTCTCTTGTACATAGATTTGTGCCTCTGTACATGATTTTATTCCAGGTTAGGAGTGAATGGACTGGAAAGTGAGGTGGACTGCCTTGTGCCCAGCCTAGAGTACAAATACAGCATGGGCAGGTAACACAGGGTAGTTAAATTGCTTAATACTAATTTGCTTTTGGGACCATTTCTTAAGAGGCAACATGAGCGCTCCCATCAGGTACTAGAGGTAAGAAGAAAGGGTTAGAAAGGGCTCCAAAATTAGACATTTATCTGTGCAAGGTGTTAAAACCTCGGCTACATACTTACGCAGCCATAATCCTGAAATACCACGTGTGCCCCGATTAATTGCAATAGGACCAAAGCTGGCGATGTACCTGGACTGTTCAGTAGTGCAATGCCATCAGGCTGTAGTTATGATGGCTGTGAGTTGTCTTGCGAAGCAGAACTGAGAAGAGGAACAAAGGCAACTGAAAACCATGTGCAGTCCTGGGTCTGAATGCTGTCTTGTTGCTAAACGTGGGGCACTGCTGTACTGCAGCTTGCGCTGGTTGAAAGGAGAGGCAGTCAGACGCAGAGCTGCTTGCTGTGCAGGCGCTGTGCAACGTGCAAGGTTACACAGGCAGATTTTCTTGAATCTGAAACAAACACTGTTTCTGGTCCTTTTCGCCAAACCCTCTGGCAATGCCTGGGGTGACTGTTCTGGGCCTCCCGCGTCCGTCAGTTCACACCTCTCCCCATCTGCAGCACCGTGTTCGCAGCACAGCAACACTCTGACGAGGACTTTGCTGCCAGATCGCCTCCATCCTGACTCACAGCAGCTCAGATCCTCCCTCGCTCACAAGTCCCTGCACTGTTTGCTAATACACCTCGCTCTAAACCTGAGGGCTCACCAAAATTGCAGTTAATGTATTTGTACTCTCCCAGATACTGGCTTCCCCTGAGCAGGACTGGGGGATGAGTCTCAGGCCATGATGTTGCTGGGAGTGTGGTGCCATGGGAGCACCAAGCTGGGGATTGCAACCTGTCCCCTGTCTGGTCCCGAAGATCAGGCTGCCCCATGGGCCCCTCTTGCTGTCAGAGCATGTTTTTAGGCTTCCTGCATCCGGAACGGTTGGCGTCAAGCTATTGATGTTACTCAACACTTCACCACACTGCTGAGATAATAAGTACATAATCCTCACAACACCCTTTCAAGAGGGTGAAACACTGTTATCTCCTCTTAGCAGTTAGAGGCACGGAGAGTAAAGGCCAGTGTTTTCAACAAGCTGCTGATTTTGACCAAGTGACTTGCTCCAGTTAGCAGTGGAGGAGGATCCACGTGCCCCGTGTGCGCAACTCCAGATCTGTGTATTTATTTTATGCAGGAAAAAGATTAAGGTATCGTAGTCATAAGCTGTAATTATCTTTGTGGGAAATAGCAGCCCAGCATTGAAGGGCTCTTCAAGCCAACAGAGACGTAACGAGATTCAGATGTAACGTGTACACTCAGGCTGCAGTTTTTAACAGCACAGGGAACAGCAGCTGAAACAAATGACCGAAGATTCAGCACATGCCCACCATTGCTGATTGGTTTTTAATCAAAAGGAAATTTTCTGCTAGTGCCTTAGTTTAACCATAGTTTAGATAGATTAGATGTTCTCCATTTTATAGAACGTTAGATGAGGCTAATCTCACTGCTCCCAGCTCACATGTAAACCGATGGACCCTCGGAGGTTGTAGTGAGACTGACACAATGACAGGGCAGCCTGAAGCCGTGGGATCCCATAGTGTTTTCCATAGCCATCCCTTAGGAATCGTGCCTGGGCTGCAGCTGGGGTTCCTCTTTGCTCTGGTGACAAGACCAGACCAAACATCTGCTTCCTTTTCATCCTTTAAGCAGCTCTCTAATCAGAGAGGCAATGGGGAGCATACAAGGAGGGAATGAAATCCTCCATCCTCCATTTTCACCTTCCCTCTCTTCTTCTTTTTGTTCAGCTTAGCCCTCTACCTCCCCTGTGCTCTTTCCCTTCCTCTGCAGTCCCTGCCCCTTGAAACGTTGCTCCCTTTCCACCAAAAATGGGGCAGCAAGGAACCTCTCCCCACACCCCATCCTTCCTGGTTCCCAGCTTTCTCCCTTGCCCTGTCCTGGGAGGTCTGTGGTCCTCCAAGGTTGCCCAGTGTCCCATACAGCCATGGACAGGTTTTCCTGGAGAAAGGCTTTTTATAACATCTCTTCTGAAGCAGTTTGACAGCTCTCTAGAAACACCAGGCTGCTTATCACCAGTGCAAACCCTTCTGATACAGTGGGTACAGTACCGCACACTTCAGGCCAAGATCTATTAATACAGTGTGAAGTGGCTGAGGGGGCCGAGGGAACATGATGGCTTTTCTGGAAGGAAGGAAGGAAGGAAGGAAGGAAGGAAGGAAGGAAGGAAGGAAGGAAGGAAGGAAGGAAAGGCCAAACAGCGCCATTCTTGATGCTGAGAGCTCCCAGTATGGTCTGTAGTATGGGGGGCATGACCAAGGCAGGGATGAGGGAATAAGGGAACATCTGTGATGTTGGGTGGAATATACAGGGTTAGGGGGATTCCTAATCTCTTAGAGCCTAATCTAATCTTTTATGTTTTTAGAGGAGAGGAAGGAGCCAGCTGTAACACTGGACTTCTTCCTTACGTTGAAAATCTCTCTTCGTTATTTTTTCCCATTTTTGTGGCATCCCCACTGTAAACCATCACCTCCTAAAACATTCACGTGATGCAGAGCACTGCTCTTAGATCTTTCTTCCTGTGCCTCAGTTTCCAGAGCAACATCCCTGAGGATGCGCGGTGACTGGCCCTACGGCAAAAGCAGATTTTCACACACATTCTCACCCCCAAGCTCTGGACACATTTTTTCCTCCTGGACATACGTTGCAGGTCAGGATCAGAGAACACAGCCCAGGGTCCCAGGCCCTTTCTAGCCACTGCGTGCACAAACCTCCCTCCGAGTCACTATTTTGCAAGACCACGTGGGCTGCAGAGAAGGAAAAATAAAAACAAGACACTTCTGATAGCAAATTTTTCTAAGCCTGAGGTCATTGCTTAAGTGCAAATAGTCACTCTTGTTTGCCCGGCTGCATCACATGCGAGGCGATGTGGTGCAGGAGAAGCTGGAGCACAGGAAGTTAGAAAACTAATAATTATTTCTGGCTTGTTGAGGCAAGGGAGAGGTGCCAGAAGTGCTTATGGTTTGGAAGGATGGGAGCTAACCCCTAAACCCAGCTGGTGGGAAGGACTGTCCCATTACTGGTGGCCAAGGAAACCACTCTCTCAGGCTCTCACATTGGAAAACACACTAGAGGAAAAGGAAACTTTCCAGTGCTGCCATGTGGTAAGAGTGTAATTTGGAGTCCAAATTTATGATGGCTGGGAAGGCTTTGAAGATGGGTGCTGTGGAGCCAGGTGAAATGCAGCCACCGTGGAGCAGCCTGGCCTCTCCTGTTTGCTTAGGAAACAACTACAAATAGGATGCAGAAAGCACAGTAAGAATATTCCAGAGTGAAAAGAGGGCAAATCCTCTCCCACTCCATGAGCAAGCCTCCAGCCATGAGGGGTTCAGAAGAACACACTGTGATAGGGGGAGCTATCTTGTCCAGTGCGCGATTTTTTACATCTCCTGCTGAAGCCTCTGGTACTGAGGGCTGTCAGAGACAGCTAGACCTCCGGTCAGATCCAGTCTGGCAGTCCCTGTGACATTTTGCTTGGAAAATGGGAAATTTCTGTTGAGTTTGCAGAGTGCCAATTTCTTTGACAGCCAAGTGTTGCATTACCGCGTGAGCGCAGGCAGACGTTTTGGACTGTGACCTTGTCGGAGCACATTTCCTCAGTGGTACGAGACGGGCTCAAAAACTCAAGTACCCCAAGAGAAGGTGCTTAGCCAAGCTGATGCAGTAAAAAGCACCAGGCTAGTGAGCTGGGAAAGCAGGATCATGTCATACATAGAGACCTCGCTGGGGAATTGGGATGTCTACCTTTTTTTTTTTTTTTCTTGCTGCCTTTTTAGCACAGCTAGGGAATTCTGGTTACCCTCTTTCTTATTCTGATCACAAGATTGGCATTGCAAGGACATCATTGTCTTTGTGCCTCTTAGGAGGATGCCCAGTAGCTAATGCAGTAATGCAGCTGTGATCACGGAAGGCTGGTACGGTGCTGCTGCTTTGCAAGTTATCAAAACAGAGTTAGCAGCTCCACGTGGCAGCTGTAGATGTTCTGAAGAACCCTTCAGTTCCTTAGCAAAACTGTAATCTCCTGAGACATTGTCACCTCAAGGTTTGTTCTGGCTGGTATTGAAGAGACCTTATTTGTTAGCTTTGTTACTGAAAGGATCCAGGTTAAAATAACCCTCCAAACCATAGAGTGTGACTCTGCACAACCTGCAGTCCCTCTGCGCAGTGGAGATGGAGAGATGGGGAATAGTCCAGTTCTAGAGCCAGAATCTGCGTGTCCTGAATGGCTCCTTGGACCATCTGTTCCTCTCCATCACCTGCAGAGGAAGATTGCGCTCCATAGGCTCAAGGTCCATTGATACCCCAGGGCTCTATAGACTGAAGGTCTTTGGGAATGTCCTCTGGATTCTGCAGCCTGGACAGAGCAGTCCCTCCCTCAGGACGCTGTCCCTCTGCCTTGCGCTGGCTGCCGGTCAGTTGTGCTCAGGCGCAGCTGGGTCCATGCTGAGGTCGCTGGGTGTTTTGCTCTGACTCTCTTTGCAGAATGTCATTCATCTTGTGTTTGCTTGCTTTCCTCAGAGGAGTTCCTCTCCAGTCTCGATCACTATGAAATTGCATTCCCAATCCAAGTGGACCAAAATGGGGACTTTCTCACCTTTGACGTGAGAAGCCAGCTGAAGCAACGCCCTCGGCGCAGTCTGGGCTCCTTGCCCTACGAGCCATCTGAGCAGCAGGTTTTCTACAAAGTCTCTGCCCACCGAACCCAGTTCCTCCTCAACCTGACACTGCACTCCAACCTGCTGGCTGAGCACTTCACTGTCGAATACTGGAAGCGAGATGGTATGGACTGGCAACATGATTTCCATGAAGATTGCCATTATGCGGGCCACTTGCAGGATCGGTACCTGAACTCAAAAGTCGCCATCAGCAACTGCAATGGACTGGTAAGTCTCTGTTTTGCCCAGCCAAGGTCAATCTTAACAACTAGAGCTGCCCACAAAGCAGAGCTGATTGCAGCCTCTTCGATTTTTGCTGTAGAAGTGCAACCTGGTTTGAGTTCCAGCAGGTGCGTCCATGGTGGTGGGAAAGGCGTGGGGTTGGTGTCAAGCTAGAATATTGCACCCTGGCATTAAAAGTCAGCTGCGGGTGAAGAAGGCCGCACTCTTCATTACAACTGTAAGGGTTCCTGATCCATGTTTGGCTTGTAGTCCAGTTTCTACAAAAGTCAGTGAGCATTTTTCCATTGATTTTAATTGGAATGGGATAATCCAAGCCCTAGACCATTATTCTGGCTCTCACAGAACTCTCCCCTCCACTTCCAACAGCAAAAGCAAAAGGTATGTTTTGCACGTGCTAGTGAGAAAGAAATGCAGGAGGGCAGGAATTTCACAGCACAACTGGGAATGTTAAAAATGCATTCAGATCCTTACAATTGCATATACATTCCTGGGGCTCCCAGTCACTTCTGTCCAAATTTCGGGAGCTAAATATGTGACTTTTAGGGGAAGTCAGTGAAATAATCAGTGGTTTTCAATATGGAAAAGAGAATGCCAAAAGGGAACAAGATGGCATTCCTCAAAACCAGCAAGGCTGCTGCAAGGAGGGTGGGAATGATTGATTTTGCATGTCCTAACAGCTAGGATTAGACATTATGGTCTTAAATATCAGCAAGAAAGCTTAATGGTAGACATAAGTGGTAGGGATAGCTGAGCTCTGGACTAGATTGCTTGGAGAGTGTGTGGCCTCTGCATCGTTGGAGATCTTTAAGAACAGGCCAGACAAATGCCTCTCAAAAACACTCCAGGTATGATTCATTAGCTCTTCCACCATTGGGAATAGACTAAGGACTTCCATCCTTATTTTTCTGTGATTTTCTGGCTCACAGAGCACATTTCATGACCTGCCAGATGGAGGGATGGAGCAAACATAACCTGTTAGTGAATCCCAAGGATGATGGCTCCCTTGGAGGGGTAACATTTAGAAAAAGACTCTGTAGGCCAGATTCATATTTATGATATGGCCCCACCTCTTAGCAGTATTCTGGCAGTGTGGAAGAGCTTCCAAGTGGGAATGAATTCATGTTTGATTTATTGCTAAATTACACTGCCAGAACAGTGCTGTGGGTTATTAACAGAAATGAGAATCTGACTCATTATATCATACAGTCTAATGTTTCTATCTCACAGCCAAAAATCAGAGCTGCATAAACTTTTGGTTCCCTAGTTAGCCCTTTGTTTAGATATGGGAACTCTGCTGAAGTCCTGGATGGTTTAGTGGTGTTCACAAAAGCACTGAAGGGTGAACTGGATGCTGCTGGCTCAGAAGGGATGCAGTGTTAGCCTACCTTCCCACTTCAGAGGGCAGCAAGTCCAGGGCAAGCGATGGCCCAGCGGCCCTCGCACAAGGATAATTCAGTCCACGGGCTGTGTGTAGCTCTGGAGAGATACTAGGGACTGTCTGGAGGAAAAGGCAGCCAAGCACAAAGGGCCGGAGAGTCATCCAACAACCTTTCTTTTTCCTGAACTCTGTCCTTCTGCCCTGGAGAGCTACAGACATCAGCAAGGAGGGGAGAGGAGGTCTTCCGGGTTAGTGAGCACGACTAGGGCCAGGAATTTGGATGAGGAGATGGGTGGTTTTTAGCTGACAGAGTGGGGGCTCTACTTGCCACTGGAAAACATCTGTTGCAGAGCTCTGGCTGATCAGTAACAGCCGATCCACTCGTGCCATCCCTCAGCAGCAGACACTTCCAGGCAGGCATTGGTCTGCTTTGGGGGGGGCACAGAAAAGGGTCTCCAGTTGCTGAGGTCTCAAGGTTCAGGTTCAAGCTGACACATGTCAAGGGGGGACTGCACACGGTGACCCACGTTTGCACAGACCTGACTCAGTGATAATGCAAAGGGGGTTGTGTGTTGTGGTGTTGAATGGGCACAAGCAGGGACCAGTTGCTAATTACGGGGTGAGCTGTGCACAAGGAGGAGGGAAAGGCACAACTACATCTGCAGAAACATCCAACACAAAGCTGTGAAAACAGGTAACAAGCCCCAAGCCGTTCTCGTGTCCTCAAACTCCCACATCACTGAGCAATTTCTGTGTCTGCGAGATGTACTGCTGTAAACCACTTTGTTTTCAAACACCCATGACATAGCTCACACCTTACAGCACCCCAGCTTTCAACTGCCAATATCTGGCCATGCTCCTGTAGACTTGTCTTCCTGGCCACGCATGCTGTCACCCTGGCCAGAGGGCAGGCATGCAGCATGGCTCACCCCACCACCTCCCATGGAGGGCACACTGTGCTGCACTTCAGTCTGAGCTGGGGGGAAGTCACAGAGGTTTAAGTTGTCGGAAGCAACGAGCAGAATGGTCCATTTTCCAAAACACGCAGAGCTGTGAGCTGCCAGCAGGGCCAAGCACAAAGCAGCTGGAGCCTGCAGGGAACAGCCCAGGCAGCTTTGCCTCTGCCTGGCCAGGAGCTGAAATCCCTGTTTTAAGCAAAGCTGTGTTTCATCCCACTGGCTGCATGAGATCCCAAAGACCCATGTCCTAGCATAAAAAAATCACAGCGAGGAGGAAACAACCTTAGGAGAGAAATGCCGCTCTCTTGCTTCTTGTGTCAGAGTTCATCAAAGGAGAGTTCAAAGGCCAGATTTTCAGCCCTGTGTGTCTGTGCTGAAATTGTTCTTTCATCCAAAAAGCCCTCCTGAAGTCAGTGTGAACATTAAGTGCTTGGAGCAAGGCAGATGGCCCCACTGCTGAGGCTAACGTCGAGCTGCTCGTGTGTATGTATGAGGAGGTGGAAGAGCTGAATTGCAGTATATGGCTGTGCTTTTCTGAAGTGTGATTATAAGCTAGTAGCATAAACCATCCTTGCTCTGCAGATGACCTGGATGAATCATAGACAGGATATCCAGTTTAGCTCCCCCACAAACCACAAGGATCTCTCTAAGGGCTTCTCACTGCCCCCTTTCAACAGGCTTGTGTCACGTGCATTGCCCGGACCTCAGAGCTCGGTCTTTGGGGTCAGCGATGGGGCAGTTTTCAGACTCCTGTGACAGCTGAACTTCATTGCCAAAGGACGCCAGGCAGGTGGTGGAGCCTCCTGCCTCTTGCGCTCTGCAGAGGCTCCGGGTTTAAGTAGGAACGATCCTTTGCTAGTAGTACATGGATTTTGGGCAGGACATGTTCTCCCCTCCGCTGCTCTGCCCCAAGCCGGTGGTGACCTCCTTCTCCCCGTCCCACAAAGCCAGCAGCCAGCTGGCTTCACAGACCGACACTTGGCTTTCCGCCGGAGCCCTCGCCAGGCTAACCTCACAGTACCTCGCTTGTGTTTGAAAAGGTGGAGTCGAGCCAAAAGCAACAGTGCAGGAGGAAATCCCCCAACACTCTGGAGATGGGGACTTCACTGTGCACACACTGCCCCAATTCAGCTTTCATGGTGGGGAGGGAGAGGGGGAGAGACCTATTTCGGAAGCAGCATCCACCCCAGAGAGGCTCTCCCCTACAAATGCCCAGCAAGAACGCTGTTACGCTGGTGGTGCCTTCCATGCTCCGTGAGAGGACCTCAAGATGTTTTACAGAGGCCCAGTTCCCTGCTTCCCGTCCCGGCAGATCAGGGCTCCTCTCCCCCTTGCATAGAGGGGAGATGGTACAGTACTGTGACATCCAAAGGACAACCCTGGTGCAGAGCTGGTGGCAGGACCAGGGGTGTCTCTGCACCCAGAGCTATGCTTGCGCACAGGAAGTGGGAGGACCGCCAGGTAACGTAGGTCTTAAAATTTTGCGATGCTTCTTGTCCTGTTTGAGCAATGTCAGGCATGTTTATGTGCCTCGGTCACTTGCTGGTAAAGTTCAGCCGATAGTACATCCATGTTAGGTGAGATTCAACGCCAGGAGAGAGTTGTTACAGCAATGGAGCTTCTGCTTGTCTCATGTTGGGCTGCCAGAAGCTTTTTAGGTTGCTCCGACCTTTTAGGTAGAGGGAAGGCTTTCTGTGAGGTAGGACCAGTTGCAGAGGAGAGATCTTGCAAGCACCTGGTGAGTTTGGCTGCTCATCCTGCTGGGTCTGCTGCTGCCAGGTGTCACTGTCACACAAGTGGGTCCACTTGCAAAGAGCAAAGTCTGGGCTCACAGCTGAGATTCTTTCAGTCAAAGAATAAAATAAAGGTGAACAACAAAATTACCTGACTCGCTAAATAAACAAATAAGGGAGCAGAAACAAGATCATCTGGCTGAGGTGTAAAAGGTGCAGCAATGCCTGCCGGGCACAACACAGGTTTCAGGCTGCAGAGAAAGGTCGTGGCTCCTGCTGGCTGCCTGACTGCAAATCAGACTGCAGAGTTTAAAGATTCAGTGTGTTTCTCAAAAGCCTCTGAACATCTGCACTTCTCTGCAGCTCCGTACCTGGGTTTCCCAGCTGGTGGTAAGGGTCCTGAGCTGCTTTCAAAGGTTCTTAGGTGAGGCTGAAAAGCACAGGAGGTAAATCTCACTGCTGAGCTGTGCTGCTATTTGAAGGTATGGTATTTAGGATCCCACAGCCAGCTCTCAGTTAGGCAGAGTGGGTGGAATAGGAAACAACTTATTCATAATTTTGCAAGGAAAGACTGATTTCCAGAGGACTTTAGTGAATGCAGATGTCCCAAGGCATCTATGACCATCTGACTTGGTTTTCTCTGGTCTGTAGGTTCACACAGTTAAGTGTTTGCGTGTAAATGAAGGATTCCTTCACATTCTCAAAAGTATTTGTCAGTCCACAGAAATTCAGTGGTTAATCATCAGAAAGGTCATTACAAGAAGCCACCAGTATGTCACCCAGTTCTCTCCCTACCTCTTTTATTGCCTTTTGTCTCTTTCCTTCTGCAGCATGGGGTGATTGTTGCAGATGAGGAGGAATATTTCATTGAACCGCTGAGCCCAGGAGCCAACGTCAGCACAGGGAGCGAGGGCAAGGGCAGCCCCCATGTCGTGTACAAGCGATCGTCTCTCCAGTACCCACACATGGATGCAGCCTGCGGCGTGCTAGGTATCTGTACCCACCAACACATCCTCAATCCATTCTGGGGCAGGCTGGGAAAGTCCAGGTAGACTGGGCTTTGAAGGTCCACACTTCCCTACATGGCAAAGAACCAAATTTATCTCTGGCATTTAAGAAAGTTTTCTGTATTTACTTTTACCCATATTAAGAATTTCTTGTGGCCTGATATCTGGAAAGCTCTTGTACTCTCTTCATTGCAGCAGGGGTTTTAAATTGTAAATATAGCGTGCAATAGAAGAGAAAAAAAATTACCTCTTATTGTTCCTAAGAAAATCCTCCCAGATTTGGCCAATTTACAAGGTATTGAGAAATTGTTGCTTACGCATGCACAGCAGAGACTTGTCTTTGGATTTTAGTCACTGAAGATTGTGTCCACGTTGAGATACATCTGCTGCTGTTAGAGACCAAGTGGAAAGATGTCTTGTAGGGTGGGATGTGGGATCTGGTTAGTCACAGTAGGCTCTGGGAGATGTTGATTCAGAATGGCAATTGCACATCTACCTCATCTCTACACTCACAGACCTTTGACTTCCTAAAGGACTCTCACAGATCTGCCCTGGCCTGTCCCCACATGCCTGTGCCCTTGCTAGCAGTTGTTCTGTGTCCCAGAGCCTCGCTGAAATCCCTGGCCCTTGTGAACGTGCAATTTCTCCACCTACCCAAAATGCTGCATGCACACAGGGTGCTGCTCCCTCAGTTTACAGAGCCTTCCCCTGGCTCCATAGGGATGAGAGGAGATGCCATCCCTGCAGAGGGGCCAGCTTACATCTTATAGATTAGAGTTTATGGATGCAGAAGCAGAGCTGTTCCCAGATGCTCCTGGCAGGTTTATGTGTCACTTCAGGATGTTGATCTGTTGATCCAGTGCCCCACTGGTGACACTTGGCCAGATGAGGAGTCGCTACTGGAAGAGATGGAGCCTCTGGAGATACTGGGGCACTACCTGCCTGCTCTGAGCAGGCTCCGAGTGTCCCCAGACCTGCCAGCATCTCTGCAGACAACCTGTGCTTCTCTGGCCTGGCTCCTCCTGGCCCAGCTCCCAAAGTCATGGTGGCCAAAGCACCAGCAGACTCCCCTTCTGCTGACTCTTTGCCACATTCCTCGGCTTCCAGATGAAAGTTAGCCTGTTCCCAGTTGCTTGTTGGAAAGCAAAGACCAGGCACTGGGAACCACCGACCAAATACAGTTCAGAACAACCACAGCCCCTCGCTGTGGGGCTGCCTGTGATCTGCCCATCTTCCCCGTCTTGCTGGATGTTTGATGATCCAGCATCAGAGCAGAGGAGGAGGATTCAGCCGGCTCTCCTGACAGGGTAGGACAGTGGTTGTAATTACCCCAGTCAGCTCTCCCGCCCTGTGGTGGTCTCCAGGCTGTGGGTTTGGAGCTCGTGGCTCTGCTGGGGATGTCTTTAGGGTCGAGTCAGTAGCACTTGAAGCCCAGAACAAAGTCCTATGAACCTGCTGCTGCTGCTGCTTTGGAGGCTGCAGCCATTTCTGTGGAGGAAAAGCCAAGTCCTTAATTCAGGTCCTGGCAGGAAAAGGAAAGAGGAAATGATCTGCAATGGCTTTATTTTCAGAGTATGTCTGTGTAGTTTCTAAATCCGCATCGCTCTTCCCTGCGACAGAGCGGAGGGCAAGGCCCTGGCAGCATGGAGGCAATAAAGTGCATGGGGCTGCATCAGCAGGACAGGTGCGTGCCTTCACCTGTAGCGTCTGGGCAGCAGGTGGGCAGCAGGCAGGAGGGCAGGCAGGATGCCAGCGGGGCCAGCAGGAGCATGGGGCCAGCTCTGGGCTGCAGCAGGAAGAGCTCAGCAGATCCAGCCGATGGCAGTGGGGCATTTGCTGGGTCTGTGCATAGTGTGTAAAGAGCCTCACAGTGGCCTTTTCTTCCCCGAAACCGAGCTCATGCTGCCTGCACCTCACCTCTGTGTGCTGCTGAATTGGCGCTGGAGGGAACAGAAAAATCTCTTTCCCTCCTCAGATGAGAAGCCCTGGAAGGGGAGGCACTGGTGGCTGCGGACGCTGAAGCCCTCCCCTCTGAAGCCGTCGGGCAACCACAGCCAGCGAGGCCAGCTGCCCCTCAAGAGATCCGTCAGCACAGAGCGCTACGTGGAGACCCTGGTGGTGGCCGATAAAATGATGGTGGGGTACCATGGGCGGCGGGACATAGAGCAGTACATCCTGGCCATCATGAATATTGTAAGTGTTATAACCACATCATGAACATTGAGGGACCCCAGGGGCTCACACGCCCAGCAGCAGAGAGCAAGTAGGACTACATCCTGTTCTTCACCCCAAATGTCTGGGTTTGGCAGAGGGTGCCATGTGCTTTTCCTGCAAGAAGACAAGCAGGATGGAGGGAATGCAGTGGGGAAATCTCATCTGTTACAGGATGGCAGTGGCTTCTCCCCAGCCCCAGAGCAAGACATTTGGGTCAGAAATCCTGACATGCTGCCTCTGCTCGTGAGCAGCAATACTCCAGAGCCTGCAGGGACTCTCTGTTGTATAGGGGAGGCACTGTAGGAGAGGTAAAGTCTGGCCCATCTGACCATGCTACAGGCCGGATCTGGTCTGGGAGAACAAAGCCCTTTCTTCGAACAGCATCTCTCATCTCAAATTAGCATTGCAAATATAGCCAACCAAGCTGAGAAACACATGGGAAAGCATAAGGACAGTGAGCTCTCACTCTTGGGGGCTGATCAGCATGAGGAGTAGGAAGAAATACCCTTGCTCTTCCATGCCGCGCTGCCTGCATCTCTGGGTTACTGCAGAGGAGCTTCCTCTGCAGCATCACATTTGGGTCATTGCTGGCGGCAGGATACCAGGCCAGATGCATTAACAGCCTGAACTGGCCATGCTGAATCCTCCTGTGAGGTGAGATAGGCTTGGAAGTTATCCATCATGCCACTGAAAGCCCCTCTGTCATGGCTCTTTGTCCTGTCCTCTGCAGGATCTCTTTTCATGGCTTGCTCTGTTTGCATTTCTAAAGCAGATGCCAGATTTTAAAACAATACCATTTCTAACTGTTTCATCTGCTGTAAAACACCCATCGTGTGGTGGCAGATTTCTGAGAGATGCTGTGTCCTTCCCTGCCAGTGGGCTGTTAGCAAAGCTGTGGCTGTGTAACGCCAGGACCATGGCACTTCCCCACCTGAGGTCTAGGCAAGGAGCGGGTTCTGCAGGATGTCAGCTTCACTCCTCGAATCTCCCCAGAAGGAGACAGCGAGGTCTGAAGATGGTTTAGGAGGCTTTGTAATGCAAGTGGTGATGTGGAGTCCCATACCCATTTCTGCTTTCTGAAAAGATTGTGTTCAGACCCTGCAGCCCACATGGATGAAGCAGCCCTGTTTCCCTCCACTGGGTGCCCAGCACACACCAACTGATTGCGTCACCCAGCCAGTGACCTCATTTTTAAGACTCGTCTTTTCTTGTTTCTTGGAGGTCAGGTTGCCAAACTTTTCCAGGACTCAAGTCTGGGCAATATAGTCAATATCCTGGTGACCCGGCTGATTCTCCTCACTGAGGATCAGGTAAGGTGGGCTTTGCCAAACTGCTTCCATCGTGTGTCTGTGCTGCCTTTCTGGGTCTGTGTGTCCCCCGGGAGGTCCCCCCAGTGCAGTCTGCTGGGTGCACTGCATCCTCTCAATGGCAGCTGGGGACTAGGTTTAGGCTGAGGAGAGCTCTGGGACTCTGAGGACTGTTCCTAGTGGCTTTAGGGAGGTTTAAGTAGCTTCAGTCCTCCTAAAATCTTTCTTCCCTATGGCCTCTGTGAAAAAGTGGGGTCATCTGGACTGGTGTCGGTGTTCTGCTGGCATGGGAATAGACAGTACCTTCATATCAGAGCTTTTCTGGGAACACATCATATTGCTTCCATTCCAGCCCACACTGGAGATTAACCACCATGCCGGGAAATCCCTGGACAGCTTCTGCAAGTGGCAGAAGTCCATTGTGAACAGGAATGGCAATGGGAATGCTATCCCCGAGAATGGCATAGCCAACCATGATACCGCAGTGCTGATCACCAGGTAAGGCTGAGCCCAACCCTGGCAGTGCTGTCCTCACGGGGGGTTGTCCTTGGTGCAGCTGTCCTCTCTCTCTGTCCAAGTGGTTCATCCGAGGCTTCCTTCCCATGTCCTCCCCCACGATCTGCCTGACAGCAGCTGTCCCTCAGGCTGGCAACTTGCCAGTTGGAATTGATGGTCTTAAAGGTCTTTTCCAACCTAAACGATGATGATTCCCTTGCAGCGATGCAGATTATTGCAGTTCAGATAGTTATCATCCTCCAGTGCCTTCCCTAAGGCTTTGTTGTGGTGTCAAGGAGCTTAGTTTGCAGCCACAGGTATTTGTGCACCAAAAGTCAATGGCGCAGTGTGTACAGCGGTGTCAGACGTGTGTGGGAACCCACCCTGGCATCATGGAGCGTCACGCATCCTACTGACATGGAAAGCCCCATCTGCCCCAACTGTGAAAGATGGAGAAGATACAAGTGGGACCTGAGTGTCAGGACAGTGACAGCATGCCTCCAGCTGGTACAGGATCTGGCTCACTGCATTTTAGCTGCCTACACATAGGGCTGAACCAAGGCTCTCCTTGGTAGCTGAGGTACACCCTTGAAGAAGTGACTTCATCCCAACTCCCTTAGGACAAGGGCAGTCCTGCCCCAGCTGGGTCTCTCTGCTCCTGTAACAATGGTCCACGTCAGCAGCTTAACCTGGATGCTGAATTAGACCTCCAGAGCTGGGTGAGGGGGTCTGAACCTTCACATGCAGGACAAATAACCCCCATCAGAATAGATGGAGCAGCAGAGGATATGGGAGGGATGGCTGGAAGGATAGATGGATGGTTGGAAGGAGAGCAGATGCAGAGAGGACGACAGGGACAATGGAGGCAACAGATGGGCAGCTGGAAGGACAGAGGATGTTGGAGGGAGAGTTGAAAGGACAGAGGGGACGGAGGGCACTGAGAGGCAGCTCAGCTGCCGGCTGTGCCAACCCTGCTTGGGCATCCTGGGGAAGCCAAAAGCAAACCCAAGATTTGTTTGCACCTTTTTTTTCCCCCTTCTTGCGGAGCAGAAGAAAGTCCTAAAATGAAAGTGCTGGAGAGAGGAGTCTCCAAGCGGGAGCCATGTCCCACTCCCCTGCTCCAGTTCCCAGCAGTGGCAGGAGCCGCACACAGCCTGGCACATCCCTCCCAGGATGCTCAGGAGATGAGCACTCTGCAAGCACCAGGGGAGGAGAGAATGAAAAGCCCCTCGGCCCCAGCTTCACCCTCCCGAGGCTGCGGCATCTACTTTTCCTCCTTTCCCACCACACGTGCCGCCAGCTGCGAGTTCTTCAGTCTCCTGCCAGATGTTTGAGTTAACCCAAAGCGGCTCGCCGGGCCAGCCACACCAGGCTTGGACAGCACCAGCGCATCCAGCCCTGTCTCTAATAAATTCCTCGTCTCCCGATAACATCTTGCTGAGCTGCAGGCTTTTTTCTCTTGCAGGGACATGTCAAACCAGAGCCTCAGAAGGGTTTAATGGTATTCATTCAAAACAAAGCAACAAATGTTTTTCACTCGCTCAGTTTCCTGCCGGGGGGTTTGGACACTTCCACAGAGTGCCAGGGGCCAAAGGGACAGGAGCCATCACCAGGAACACATTACACTTAACCCATTGTGTGCTATCAGCTTGCTTCTTCCCTGCTCTCATCCCTGTGGGGCCACCAGGGTGAACGATGTCGAATGGTCCTGCTTGCCATGTGGGCGTCCCCCAAACCTGCACGATGGTCAGCATCCTCTGTGCTCTGAGCCCAGCTCGCACTCAGGTTGAAATGCACCTCAGGGCTCAGGAGCGACACCCTAGCCCAGCTCTGAGGCACCCCAGCCTGGCTGCCGCTGGTCCCCCCGCCTGCTCTACATGGATTTGAGTGTTAGCCTCACCCTTTTCAGCCCAGGTTTTGCAAAGACCCAGATGTCTGGGGAGTCTCACCTTCTGGAGGAAGTATTTGAACAGAGGCAGGGACAGTGTGCAGCTTGTCTCCGCAATTAATTGATAATATTCACTCTCTGACCCAAACTGGTCTCCTCTGGAGCTGCTACCGCATCCCATTGAGAGGGTGCTGCATTTCAATTTGGAGATTTTACTTTGCTATCCTCGTTTAGCTTTTCCTTGTACGTGGCTAACGATGTGCAAACAGTCGATTCCTTGATGTAATGGCTGAAGTTGAGGCCAGGAACAGAGGGAAGAGTCATCTTGAATCAACATATATTGAATTTGTTTGGAAAATTCTCAGTAAAGAACTAAACTGAAAAAAATATATAAAAAAAGTCACTTTAGCATTTTAGTGAAACCACAGTGGGTTTTGAAATGGAGCATGTTTTCAAACTGAAGTTTTTTGCCTTGTTTTTAAAAAAAAGAAATCAGAAGTACATATTTGATTGATACGATATGCTGCAAGGGACCAGAGTTTGCAGACAGGAGGCTGGCCTTGTCCTCTTCCACCCTGTGCTGCTGGGGCAGATCCCTGAGCCTGCTGCCTCCCAGGAGAGAAGTGTCTGGCTCCTGGGAGTGCACCGGGTGCTAGTGAGCAGAGCTGGGCCACCAACCCAAACCTGAAGAGATTCAAGGCTGGAATAGTGTCCCTGCTGACTTACCACGTTTCATCAAAACCAGCCCCCTGACCCTGCTTAGCACTGCCACATAGTTAAGGGACAGGAGCTATCATTAAAATCCACAGGGAGTCTCAGCCTGGGGAAAGTGAGTGTTGCACAATATGGATCAAAGGCATCTTACCTGTTACAGTTGGTACTTTCCATTCTAGAAGTGTCGCATGAGCCACGTGGGTTGTTTTGAAGTCTTTTGGATGTGAATGCATCAGTAAAATGGAGATGCGCTTGTGAAAGATTTCAGAGCCGCCAAAATTGTAAGTGTTCTTACTGCTGCCTTCTCTTCTTTGCAGATACGACATTTGCATCTACAAGAATAAACCCTGCGGCACCCTGGGTAGGTAGGATTTTGCTGCCTCTTCAGCTGCACTTCTCACCAACACACGTGTCCTCGGGAGTGTGGTGAGGGAGGGCTGCACATGGGAAAGTGCTCGCCCAACGCTACCGCAAGCACCAGCAGCAGAGCCAGGAACAGCCCTGTGGTTTCCAGCCTGCTCGACTGCGTAGCCTCCTTACTTCTGTAAATACTCAAAGCAGCAACCCAGAGGATGGATGGGCTCTGGAACGCTTCTCCATTATATCCCTGGGTTGGGTCCAGCCTGATGATTAAGAACCGTTCACATCTAGGGCTGGTCCATAGCCTAGTGCAGTATTCCTGGCTTAGCAGAGAGAAATAAGACTTTTTTTGTGATGCCTATAAAGGGAGTTCTTTATTTAAACTGCTAGATGCAGACAGACCCTGCAGCCCTCTCTGGCTGTAGATCCTAATTTGTCTTGCCCTGGTCTAGACTAAGCAGTCAGGGAGGGATTACTGCTTTGAATCATTGCAGTTAGAAAGGGAAAGTTTGTGGATCTCCGACCTGATGCGGCTGCAGACGAGGTGCCTGGTTCGGAGGTTGAGGCTGGAGATGCTGTGACAGCTCAACTCATTCCTTTAACAGAGACTGTTCCTTCCCTGGCCCAGTGCAGTGGGCACAGCCTGTGATGGTGGGACAGTGTCTGGGTAGAGGGTTGAGGGAATCCACTGCCACGATCCAAGGGGGATTACTACATGATCCAGTCCTCCAGATGGAGTCAGGCTGGATTCCTGATCATGGTGGGTGTCAGCCAGAACCAAGTGTGGACAATGAGGTTGGATCCTGGCTCACTCAGTTTTCCTAGCTGTCCTGGCCGGGTTCAGATGCCCAAGTGCTGGTGAAGCTGATCTCAGGTTCCTCTACCAGCAGTACCAGTGCCGTGACAAGGACTGCTCCCCTCTGCACACAGTCTGGGGTTTGGATATGAAATTACAAGGATTTTGATGCATTCATAGCATTTCTAAGCCTGTCATTGTTGAATTAATTGACAATGCTGAGTGACCACTTGCTCACAGCCCCTAAGAGCCCTGGGTCTATCCTAAAGCCCAGCAGGCTATGCCCAGTGTTAGTGAGTGTGAAACACATCACTTAGTCCCCATATACCACCCATGTCCCCTGCAGATGCTTTGTGCTGACCCTCTGTGACAGGTCTATCTGGCTTCCCTAGGCCTGGCCCCCGTCGGTGGGATGTGTGAACGAGAACGAAGCTGCAGCATCAATGAGGACATTGGCTTGGCCACAGCCTTCACCATTGCCCACGAGATCGGCCACACGTGAGTACTGTGCCGGAAGAGTCCCTGGGAGTGGCCATCACAGGGAAGGGCCCATACACGTTTGTTCCTGCCAACAGGAGCTGAAAAACCCTTCCTACGGATGATCCAGATGTGTCGAAAATGCTGCAGCTGATCATCTCTCTATTGACTTGGCGATGCTTTCTAGGTTTGGCATGAATCATGATGGGGTCGGCAACAGCTGCGGCTCCCGTGGGCAAGAAACGGCCAAGCTCATGGCTGCTCACATCACCATGAAGACCAACCCATTTGTATGGTCCACGTGCAGCAGGGATTACATCACCAGCTTCCTGGAGTAAGAAATCCTTCTCACCTTGCCCTTCCTTCTACCTCGCAACCAGTACACACCTCCAACCTCTCACAGTCACTTGTGAGGAGGTGTGAAGCCAAAGAAAATCCCCCAAAGTATACAGCCCATGCACCTTCTGTCTTGTCTCTCAGCACCTCATCCTATCCCAAGAGGCACGTGCTTTCCTTCCTTTTCACTTTCCCATGGTTTGCTTGCCTGCTGAAGATACTAACCTCATTTACCTTGCAGCTGTGAGGTGTTTATTTAGGTTCCCCGCTTCCAGAAGTTTCACAAATGTGTCAGTAGCTTCTGGCGGCATTCAGACATTTCTGAAGTTCAGCCAGAAATTGCAGGGAAGGGTTGGTGTGCTGGGGAAGGAGGATCTGGAGACAGGACAGGGTCTGCGTGGTCTGGGCACCTTCTCCAGACACTAAGGGGAGTTTTCAGTTGTGAACAAGCAATGTAGGAGAAAGGTTTTTGAATTTTTCCAAAGCTTCTTTAGAATCATAGAATCATAGGATCATTTTGGTTGGAAAAGACCTTTAAGATCATCAAGTCCAACCATTAACCTCACGCTGCCAGTCCAACCACTAAACCACATTCCTAAGCACCACATCTACACATCTTTTAAAACCCTCCAGGGATGGTGACTCCACCACTGTCCTGAGCGGCCTGTTCCAGTGTTTGACAACCCTTTGGGTGAAGACATTTTTCCTAATACCCAATCTAAACCTCCCCTGGCACAACTTGAGGCTGTTTCCTTTTGTCCTTTCACTTGTTACCTGGGAGAAGAGACTAACCCCACCTGGCTCCAGCCTCCTTTCAGGCAGTTGTAGAGAGTGATCAGGTCTCCCCTCAGCCTCCTTTTCTCCAGGCTAATTAGGATTCAGGAAAAGGGATTTAGGCTCCAAAGTCCCAGAGTTTCGATATTGTCACCTTGCCTGAGTCACGCCTCTGCAGCATGAAGGCGCTTCATGTCCGGGTTCAGGCAGCCCTTTGGATTTTTATCACAAAACGAGCAGTCAGAATCAATTTAGGTGAGGTTTTTGGTAAGATGCAGACACTACCTAATAGAAGGACTGGAAGAAGCAAGTGTGTGGTGCCAATGTGGTGGGAAGTCCCTGGGAAGTCTGAATACCAGACCTCTACCAGAGGTGCTACTGTTGTAACGCTGCGAGAGGGCAGCAAAGGCAAGCCTTCGCGAGGGGCCACTGCCTGCCCCTCTGTCCTGCAACGCTTTGCCAAACCCCACATCTTGCAGCTCACATTTGGCTGCAGCAAAACCTGTCCCCCTCGGTCTTGACCCCTGTTCGTGCACTGCAGCAAGGCACGTTGCACGGACAGTGCCAGGAGAGCGCCGAGGCAGAGGCTGCCTTGTCCTCAGGTGACCCCGAGGTCTTGGCCAGGCTGGCAGAGGACAGCGAGTTGATGTCGGCCCTCTCCACAGTTTGTGCTGGCTGCCTCCGCCTGAGCGCAGCCCCAGGAACCTCCGCCGGGATGGGGCTGTGCAAGACCCAGGGACACAGGGCCAGGCGACTGGTGACAGAGGCTGTGATTTAGGGAGAGCTCAGAGAGCAGCACGGAAGAGGGAGGGAAAGGCATGTTTCTTGCAAAATTTGGACGCTCCTACAAAGCTCCAGCATGCAGAAGGACAGGCTTGGAGAGCAGGAGCTCTCTGTGCTCAGCACCTCTGGTTGCTCTCAGCTGGGGCTCTGCAGCCGTGGGCTGGGGGGGGCAGCTCTTCCACCTACCCACCGCCCTGGGGGTTCTGTCTGATAGACCCAGGACCTGTTGGGACAACCAGGGGCTGGCCATAGCCTGCAAAACCCTCAGACTGAAGCTTCTAGAGTTACCTAGGAACAAGCATGTGCTTCCCAGCCCCAAGAGCACAGATAGAAAGTCTTCAGAGCACTTTCTCAGCACCAATTTTGCCCAGAGGAGGCTGGCAGAGTTATCCCCCCAAGTAGCCAAGCCTGTATGGAGCCAGGAGTGCCTGCTGCTGGTCCTCCACCACAATGCTCTCCTACGAGCCTTTCTGAGCTCTGATTCTCATCTCTTGTTTCCAGCTCCGGGATGGGATTATGCCTGAACAACGCCCCTCCCAAGCAAGACTTTATCTACCCAACGGTGGCTCCAGGACAGGCCTACGATGCAGATGAGCAGTGCCGTTTCCAGTACGGAGTTAAATCTCGCCAGTGTAAATACGGGGTAGAGAGCCTTCCTGCTTTACTATCGGTTCCCAGGGGGTGGAGGATGGGGCTACAAAGGCAAAGGGGTCATGGGGCCATTCCTCTGCTGCCCACATCGCTTTGCTGTCCTGCTTCAAATGAAGGGCACTGGTACCTTCCCTGTGAACTTTTTGCCTTGCTTCCCTGTGCAAGGACAGAGGAGGTAGTTTTCCCTCCACAAAGGCTGACCCCAGCTCAGTTTTGATCAGATTATTCCCATGGGAAGAGATCTCTTGCCCCTGTCTGATACCTTGGCTGCTGCTGGACCCCAAGGGTTGCTGCTGAAAGCCAAGCTGCAGTTCCCTCATCCAGACTCCTCTCTCAGTGGAGGTTTATACGCAGACATGTTTTTCATAATCCTTACTAGAAGTCATTACGCTGCTCGCACAAACTTAGGAGGACAAACTTTCTTCCAGGTGAGCTGGGTTGATGGGCTGTAGGTCAATCTGAGGGACAGCTGCCCACCTAAGCCACTCCTGCCACCTTGCTGCCATCCCCAGATCTTTGAATGCAGGAAACCACTGAAAGGAAAGGTTGTATCAGGAGAAAAGATCTCAGCCTGACGTTTTGTTGTTCTTAACATACTGGACATTGCCAACTATCTGAGCATAGTGATATGCACTAAATGGCTAATACAACTCCTTAACACATCCACTTTCCCCTAGAGAAAATGGAGGAGCCAGCAGTGAGCTCCACGGGCAGTCGTGTTGTCTGATGAACACACGTGTACCCACCCCAGTCCAAGCCCTGGAAAGCTGTGAAGGAGTAAACACATCAAATCAGGGTTTAGTTTCTCTTGCAACCATGTAAATCCCAGCCCAATGCTGCCATTGAAGCGACCCGATGTGAACCAGTTTATCAGTCTGAGTGTTCATCTATTTAGTATGGTTAAACACAAAAGCTGGTCTCACCAGCTCATCTTGGTGAACAAAAGGGCAAAACTTGACTTTCCCTAGTCCTGTGCTGTCTTTTGACATGGCCTGGGGCCCAGAGCCTGTTGGACATGGGGTAGATGCGGTCTTGTGAGATGCCCAGAGCCTCAGCAGGAGAAGTTTGGGTCCGAATATCGTGGTCTTGATACTTGATGTCAGGTGCTGCCAACTGCAGTCTGGGTCCCTCAGCTGAGCCAGAGGCAGTGGAATGGAAACTTTCAAGGTTTACATGGCTGTTTCCCAGCTAATTTTTAACTTGGGCAGATGCTTCCTGTATGTATAAAGTATCACAAAAGCACAAGATGTCCTTGTGATGACCCTTCTAGCCCAGCCTGTCTCACGTGGTGTTTGGGAGAAACCCAAAGTGCATAAGGGCTCAAGTGCATGCAGATAAATCCGGGTAAATGTGTGAGTCCACCCATCCGGTGCCCTGTAAAAACAGACTCCAGAGTGATGGCACAAACATGGCAGGATTCCTTCCCCATGCCAGTATAGAGCGGATGATTAATAGGTGCAATGAGGACAGAGTGAGCAGATGTCACTGGTTGAGGCTGGGAAGTCCTCTCCCTTGGTGACACAGAGAGAAAAGACTATACAGGAGCTCTTACTTCCCAATGGTCATACTGACTCTCTGAGACCACTATGGAGAGGTAGATGCCCTTTGAAAATGGGAAAGACTTTCTTCTTTCACTGGTTAAAGCCAGCTGCAGCTGGACTTTGGCGAGGGAGTTGAGAGCCGAAATCCCTTTGCATCTCAGAGCTGCGATGCTCGCTGGAGACTCCGCAGTATTTCCCTTTGCCGGCTCGCCCTGTATCTCTGCTATCGCAACCCTCAGAACAGGAGGGTAGCAGAGAAATCCTGGGCTCGTCTTTTCATCCCTCTTGGTACCAGCACAGAGGATTCCCAGTCGTTGAATCAGTTTGTCCTGTGGGGGGTATGGGTTATTTACAGCACAGCCCTTGGCGGGCGGAGGATGCCTTGCTGGAAGGCTGAACCAAGCCCGGAGGTGTGATGAACAGGCTGATACCTGACTGGAGGCAGGCAGCCACAGGACCTGTCTTGTAGGTCATGCTGCCGTAGGGGCAGGCAGGAGGCCAGGCCATCTCTGTGCTGACACCAGAGCATGCAGTGCAGAGCATGCGGGTCCTTCACCCGTGCTGCGGCATTGGCGTGCACCGGCGGTGGCGTGCGCAGGGAGCATGTTAGCAAGAGTGAGGAGCACGTTAGCAACAGCCATGGCTGTTCGGGCTCTGCTCTCAGATCTCGAGAGAGTTTCCTACATTGACACTGTGAATCTGCTTAA
The DNA here is from genome assembly GCA_013400195.1 of Aramus guarauna. Taxonomy (NCBI): domain Eukaryota; kingdom Metazoa; phylum Chordata; class Aves; order Gruiformes; family Aramidae; genus Aramus; species Aramus guarauna. The sequence goes on from VXBL01009315.1 coordinate 141,160, forward strand.
TACTTTCAAGTATGACCTAGGTCACAGCAAGCTGCTCCCCGAAAAGCAGCAAGGCCTGTTTTGCTAGGAATAGGAGCAGGATGGTGACCTGACAGGAAACTCAGCTCTGGTTTTCAGGTGTTGAAGTTCACAGGTTTACACTTTACAGGTGTTGAAGTCCAGCCTGGTTGATTTAGTGGCAGAGCAGGTTCAAAGGGCCTGCATTTAGCAGCCGTGACAATTGCAGAGTCTCTGTCATGGGCCTAACTTTTGGGTGGGTTCTGTAACAGCCAGGGGAAACTCTTTGTTTGCTGGTGCTCTGAGAGGTCAGGGTGGGCTGAAGTTTGGAATCTGCAGCTCAGGAAACCTCCTAGAAGGAGCTCTGGAGTCCTCATCCCAGTATAACTCCACAGACCCGGCTGCAGCTAGCAGAGACAGAGAGCAGAAGTGGCCACTTCTGGAGCTGCTCAAGGTCTAGCTCAGCATTTGTCGTTATTTTGATTATTCTGGAAACAGCTCTAAATCTTCCAATGGAGTCTTCCCTTTAGGACTGTTAGGTTGGCTGGAGACTGCCAGTACGCACAGTGGTCACCTGCAGTGAATTCCTGTAGCAGGAGATGACAGATGTGCTGTGTCGATGCTCCTGGGGAATCCCAGCTTCCCACAGAGGCAGATCCAGACACACGTGGTGTAGGGATGCTTATAGCAGGTGCTCGGAATGAGCCCTTGTGCTCAGCCTCTGCTGCACAGACCCAAAAAAGAGAGCATCCCTCAGCCCTGGGGAGAGGGGTCAGGTGCTCAGGGGAGCACAGTGGGATTAGCTCGGGGCTCACTGGGATGTCCGAGGAGATGTGTCCTCTGCAGCACAAAGACCAGGTTTGTCTGTGGAGGCTGGCGGGGCAGCCAGCTCTGGCACCTGAGCACAGTGGAACCTCCAAATGCAGAGAACCCCAGCTGCAGGAGAAGGGCTTAGGCTTAGTCCGGAGAAGGGGGTAACCTGTCAGTGGCCTTGGGGTGACTGCAGCTGGTAACACCTTGCAAGATTTTATCTCATTTTCCCCCCACCATGCTGAAAACCCTCCTGTCCCTGTGTCCCAGCACAGCTGGTGCTTCTCAAGCGCACCAGTGTGCTGCTGCCCCAGCCTCACAGCCCCTAGCACAAGCAAATCCTAATCTTGGCTTTATTTCTTTGTCTCTTTCCTCCTCCCTCCCCCTCTCTCCCCCAAAACCTCTCTCTTTGCAGGAAGTCTGCAGTGAGTTATGGTGTCTGAGTAAAAGCAACCGCTGCATAACCAACAGCATCCCTGCTGCTGAGGGGACCATATGCCAAACCAACACCATTGAAAAGGGGGTAAGGAAGCCTGGGGCACCGTAGCGAGTTGACAGTGAGTGGTTCAAGCCCTATTCCAGCAATAACTGGGATTATTGTTTGCATTGGTAAACATGGAGTTGATTTAAGAGCATCCACCAGCCTGTCCTCCCCTTCCTCCCAGAGCCACCCGTACCCTCCCCACTGGCACGGAGGGAGGCTGGGATGTGCCAAGGAGCCCAGAGGCCCGTAATCACCCTGAAGTACAGATCATCTTGCTGGAAATGGAGACTGTGAAGTCCCTGCTCCAGCGAGCTGCTTGGTCTCGCCTAGGAGGCGCAGTAAGGTGATGTCAAACTGTGGAGTATGCTTTACATGAGCTTCTTGTTCTCAGGTCTGCTGAGGTCTCCTGGCTGTCCTGAGAAAAGTGATTTTTTTGTCCCTGTTTCCCCAGGAGGGACAATGAGTTTGTAATATGCTTTCAGAGGAACTTGTGAAAAATTGCCTCGCAAGGCTAGGCATGGTGAAACCTTCATTTTCTAGAGTCAGCTGAGAGACAAGGGTAGGATTTTTCATGACCACATATTTTGAAAGTGAATTTTGTCTTGATTGTTCATATCGCTTTGTTCCCTACACCTCCTACACACATCTGTGCCAATATAAAGTGAGTGTGTAGCCCTGTTAAAACAAAGTGTCTTTGCAAACTGAATAATAATTGGGACAATGGAGAATCAGGGCTGGGACATTATCCATTAAATGGACATGTGGTTTTCCACTAGAGGAAGACTCATTCCCTAGAAATTCAGAATAATTTCAAATCCTTAAGAAGCCGGAGAAGCTGATGTGCAGGAAAGAGGGTGGCTTTGACAAATGCACTATTCTTTGCAAACAGTCATCTTAGTTCTGCTGGAAATTAGATCAAAAAGGAGTAGGCAGCTCCTGGGGCTGAACATCCCTGCTGCTGGAGATTCACCATATACAATGGCAATTTTTTTCTACTAGTCATCTTTTTTTTTACCAGCTTTTCCCACTTGTAAATATCTCTTTTTTCCCCCACACTTACCAGTTGTTTTTAAACTAGGGTTCTTCAAAGGTCCTAAGAGAAGTGGTGACAAGCAGTTGCAGCCCCCAGGACTCAGGGGAGCTATTCCCAGTGAAGATACTGACTCAGTTTGAACCCCCAGTTACCTTCCTGTGCTTCTCTTCATCCTTCGGTACCAATTCATGCTTCAGAAGTGATTTGATACCCTTGGATGAAAGAAGACCCACCTTTATATTATATTTCTACACCTTCACTACCTGGTGGGCCCTGCGCTCACCAGCTGGGTGAGCCCTCAGACCTCAATACTTGGCTCGAGCAGCTCCCTGAGGTCTGCCCTGGCTTCTCCCTTTCTAACTGGGAAGGGTCAGGGTGTGGAAGGTATTTAAGCTATGCGAGATTAAAGGAGAGATGGTGAGTTTTTGTGCTCTGCCACCCAGCTGGGGAAGCAGTCAGAGTGAGCCAAGCTGTATTGGATGGTGGCTGTGCCCGCATCCCAGACCTCTGGTTGTTTCCTCCTCCCAAACTCTCCATTATTTTTAACTGGTCCCCCGTAGTTGTTACAGCTTCAACTGTGTTACCCTGAGAACCTGCAGTGGGTGACTTCAGGTCCAGATCTGGTGATAGTTTCTGCTGCTCTAGGGGTGCCCCCAGCAGCCTGGCTGCTCAGACAGCAGGTTCACTGTCTTGCTGGCTCCTTCCCTGTCAAAAATGATTTGATTTTCTTTTATATCTTTTTCTTTGCTTTATAATTTCCATTAATTAAGCACTTTTTACGCAGATTGTGGTCAGTGCACCCTGTGAGGATGCCTTTCGTTACACATCCACCCTCCCCACATGCCCCTGACTCGTATCTGATCTTGCAGCCAGCACGTGTCCATGCTTGCTGCAAGAGAGTGAGCCGGGCCCTGCTCCTCGCAGCCAGGGCACAAGAACAGAGCCCATCACAGATGCTCTTGGGAGCCCTGAGCAAACATGGAGGAGTTTGCAGGGGCTAGGCAGGCTCCTGGGTCCTTCCTGCAAAAGCAGCAGCCCCGATACCTCCAATCTGGAGCATCAGCAGGCACACCAGAAAGGCTGTGCCTGCAGAGCATCTCCTCTGCATGGGATTCACCTTTGGAAAGGTGCTGGTGTGCAAAGAGGTGGCTAGCTGAGTGTCTTGGGAGGCCGTGGTTCATTTTTCCCTGCCAACTGTGCTGTCCATGGAGAGCCTGGCTCAGAAGGAGCCGGGAGAGGCTATGCCAGCAGCTCCAGGGTGGGTTATCAGTCCCTGGAAGGAGCACACAGCAATTTCTTCCTTCCTGGGATTATCTCAGCCCCCGAGGCACAGTGTCCGGCACCATGCCCAGAGAACGGCAGCGGGTCTGGCAGTGTCCAACTCCTTGCATCACTGTTAACTCCAGGGGGTGCAGGACGCTTTCCAGGTCCGAGGGAAATATTTCATAGGCAACTTTCCATGGGCATCTGTCACCCAACAGGATGGGGACAGGTGGATTCTTTAAGGATCCTCAGCAGAACAATGACACAACAATGTTATTACAATCAAAACTTTAATTTAACCTGGACTTTTTGTAGATCAGCCAGTAAACATACAAAATTCACTCTGTCCTGGGAGGAAGCAGCTGGTGGTGGAGGCATCCATGTCCCCCAGGGATCCTGGCCCTTCCACCCAGCAGCAGCAGCTCCTGCCCGAGTCCCACCTGGGACTTGCTGCTGTGCACTTTTATAGGTGGTGAGGTGTGTGCTCTTACGTGTCCCTGTTCACAATGTGTGTCACCCTGATTGACCCCATCATCTGAGACCCCTGTACAGGAGAAGTGGGGAAGCAACCCACTTGCCTGTGGCCACCTGCCCCACAGGATGGTGCACCAGGGGTTTTGGGAGCGGGGGGACTGGTCCCAGCATTCCTGAGAGCCCCAAGTATGCAGTGTGCACAGGTGGTGACACTGTGATTCGGAGGAGAGAGTGCCTGGGGGGAGAAAAATGCTGTCTGCAATGCAGAACTTGATTCCCAGGCCAGCACAGCTCTGAGTTCAGGTTTCACAGGATCCAGCCAGCCCTGAACTGGCTGCCGTGTCCAAAGGAGGCTGGGGAGCACTCTGAGAGGAGAATACCATGTGCTCAGGGTGTTTGAAGCTCTGTCTTTCCCCAGTGGTGCTACAAGAGGGAGTGTGTGCCTTTTGGCACCCGACCAGAGGGCGTGGATGGTGCCTGGGGAGCCTGGTCAGCCTGGGGAGAGTGCAGCAGGACATGCGGCGGAGGCGTATCGTCCTCCATTCGCCACTGCGACAGCCCGCGGTAAGTGTATGTGCACGTGGCTGTGTCAGCGTTGCCCTGCCTTGTCCTGGCTGCACAGCATTGCTGTTCAAGTCGGTGAGGAAGGCAGCAGCCAGGTGCCTGTGCAGCTCTGTGCTCAGTTCCCTGAAGGGTCTCAGCTCCTGCACGCAAATCTCATCTCCTGTTTTCACAACAGCTCAGTGCTCTTACCCTTGGTGTTGGGTCTGCAGCCACAGACCCAAAGTCACTTGGACAACTCCACTGTTGTGGAGGTCTGTTGGGGGGCTGCGCTTCTGCAGTAGCCCCTCCAGGCAGGATCCGTCCTTGCAGCAACGCAGGGTTGGGAAAAGCCATGATGCTCCTGCAGACTTGGGGCAGCTGCCTACCACAAATGCAGCTCACTGTCCTGAACTGAGAACCAGTCTTGTTCCCGGTTTGGCAGGCCCACAATTGGAGGGAAGTACTGCCTGGGAGAGCGGAAGCGGTACCGGTCCTGCAACACCGACGTGAGTATCGCTGGGCTTGGGGAGACAAGCAGCGGTGGGCTAGCGGGGCTTTGCCGGTGGGGCAGGCAGTGCTGTGTTTGGTCTGAGCCCTCTCTCTGCAGCCATGGGACCCATGGGAGGAGGAGGCAGGGTGGGATGACGGCGAACCATGCTGTGCTGGCCGCAATCCCATGGTGGGGAAAGTCAAGCGGGATGATGCATGTCTGTGCCAGCTGTAAGCTGTCTCCGAGAGCGGGTGGGCGGCACATACCTGCATGGCTTCGGCATCAAGAAGGAGCCCAAAAACATAACGAGGCAAAGGAGGAGAGATCAGAGGCTTCCAACACTGACATGACAGTGATTGCCTCTCGCACGCTGCAAGTGCAAGCCTGGTCAGGTGAGAGATGCTCACAAAATGTGCTGCAGCTTCCCAGGGCTGAGGGTTAAACCTCAAGGGGAGCAGAGAGAAATAACTGCTGCAGGGAAGCTCAGTGAAGCTTTGGACCTAAGAAGTGGTAACTTTAACATCCACAGGCTGGTAGTGGCTCCTCACTGCTTCCCCTAGACTTTGCACCTCGTTTTTAAAAGATTGCTCACAAGAGCAAGCGTTTCATCTTCAGACAGACCAGCTGGGGCCCAATGTCTCATGCTGTATAGTCTTCAAAGTGTTTAGCTTTGCAGGAAGGATGGTCCTGCCATACTGTAACAGTGTCCAGTTATCAGGGCTGTTGTCCATCTCCTCAAAGGGCAGGTGTCCTCCTCCCCGTAGCAGCTCCTGCCCACCTAGCAGATAAGGCAAGCTGCTCTCACCAACACACTGATCACTGGCTGTGTGGGTACAGGACTGCCCGCCGGGCTCCCAGGACTTCCGAGAGCTGCAATGTGCTGAATTCGATAATGTCCCCTTCCGAGGGAAGTACTACACCTGGAAGACGTACCGTGGAGGTGAGTGCTGGGTCTGGGCTGAGCATCCATTGGCTCAGGCAGAACTGGAGCAGGGCCATGCAGGGCTTTGGTCTCCCCTGCTCTCTGCAGGGACAATTCTTATGGTCCAAGTGGTCTGGTGGGCATGCTCTCTGTCCCTGGAGCATGCTGCCTCCCCCTTGCATGACTGCGGATTGGCGTGCATCACTCCAGGCGGATGCCTGCAGCACTGGCCCGCGACCGTCCTGCTGTGCCCTGGGCCACTTACCCCTGTGCAATTGCTCTTTAACTTCATCGCTCTGCTAAAAACGATTCCAGCAGCATCAGAGCTGCTCAACTTCTTTCCTCGAGTCTTAAGTGCTGAGTGAGCAAAGAGGAGGGCAGACAAGAGAAGGGAGTCACTAGTGCCTGGTACCTGATGGGGAGAAAACAGGGCAGTGGTCCCTGCACAGGCAGGCAAAGCTTCCAGTTCCTGCACGTGCAGAAGGAGGCAAACTGGTGGATCCTTCAAAGAGCTCCCCTCTTCCCGAGGGCAGTCCTCCTGTGTCCTGCAGAAGTGTCTAGCAAGGAGAGGGGGCAGGAGGAGGCCTCTGTGGCAGAAATCTCTTAATAATGCGAAAGAACAGCACGTCTCCTTCATGTAGTTAACTAACTTGACTGGGGAAATCCTTCACAGCTGTGTAAATAAGGACACTTCCCAGCGGGGCTCCTGCAGCTGGAGCAGATGTGCTAAGGCTGCAGGGGATAGATCAATAAAAATGTAATAAAATTGCAAAGTAGTAAGTCGCACAAAGACCCCAATGGATGCCAAGGTGGCTGACAGCCCCACAGGCTGGATCTGCCCTCACTCGGACCTCTCTCTTCCCCAGGCATGGGCCGGTGGTTTGAGTCTAGAGGATGGTTGGCCAGTTGAACATCAGCCCTTGAATTGTAATCTGGCCCTGACACTGATTTTTGCTTTGGCTTTCAAAAAACCCCCTTCTCTCTGCTTCAGCTTCCTCTTCCATAAAATAAGGTGATGAAACCCATCCCGTTCCCAGGAGGCTGCGAGCATTGGCGCCTTCGATCATGTCAAAGGGATCTGGAATCTCCCTGTCTCATCTCTCCAGGTTGGCCATGGGTAATGGTCATGACAAGCCATGTTGTTTAGCAGTTATGGTTCATTTATTCAGTGTCAAAGGGACTCACTGTCTTCCTTTGTGGTGGTCCAGGTAGGGAAACTGAGGCATGTTCACATGAGTAGAGAGGTGCTGGAAGCTGCAGCTCCTCAGCCTGTTCTGGCAGCCAGGAGAGCACCCATCTCCCAGGTCTCAAGAAATCGTGTGTGCTGACACCTGCCTACCAGGGAGCTGTCAGCGAGTGACTCCTGACGGGATTAGCAGGATTAGCTCTTCATGGCACAGGCTGTCCACACCGGACTCTCAGGTCAGCTGGGACTGTGGAGGTGGTAATGTGTCATCACTGTTCCCCCCTCAGCTACAAACAAATTTTCCCAAGTCTGGGCAATCTGGCAGGACTGGGGAGACATGATTGCAGCCAGGTACATAAAGGGGACTTCTAAGAAAGACGGAGACAGACATTTTACCAAGGCCTGTAGTGGCAGAACAAGGGAGAACCGTCTCAAACTGAAAGGGTAGGTTCAGAGTGGACTTAAGGAAGAAACGGTGTATGATGGGAGTGCTGAGGCCCTGGCACAGGTTGCCCAGAGAAGCTGTGGCTGCCCCTGGCTCCCTGGCAGTGTTCAAGGCCAGGTTGGATGGGGCTTTGGGCAACCTGGGCTAGTGGAGGGTGTCCCTGCCCATGGCAGGGGGGGCATGTTGGACTAGATGGTCTTTGAAGGTCCCTTCCAACTCAAACCCCTCTTTGATTCTATGACTATGACTTAAGCAGCACAGGTACTCACCTCTTCACTTGCCTGCAGGATTTTGTGGCACTCGATGTTGTTTGGGTGTCAGGGCACATCTAGGGGGGAGGCAGGGAGTATCCCTTGCACCTCCACCCTCTCCTCCATGTCCTAGATCAGAATCCCAGGAAACGGCCACTCTTGCCTTCCCCATGCCATGGCTGTTTTGCTCTCAGGACCCATGTTTTCCCCTGCATCCCCTGTGCTAGCAGTCCTCCCCCTACCCCAGCACTGTGAAGGCAATGAGGGCTGGCTGTCGTCTCCCTCACTCACTCCTGGGCTCTTCCAGTGGTGCCCAGAGAGCCCTGGGGTGACGTGTGTCAGTCTCTCCCTCCCTCCTGGCACAAGCAGCCCCCCAGGATCCATCCTTGTTGGTGGCCTTGTCCTCAGGCAGTCTGCCCTCCGGCTGGTAGCAAATCTGCTCTTCAGGTTGCTTTTGGACATGTGTCCTTGCTCTGGGAGACATTCACCACCCTGGCCCTCTGCTGAGCCTCATCCACTGCTCAGCTCCGCCACTGCCTTCAGCACCGCACCCTTGAGCCACCCCCCTTGCCGACAGGTGCAGGGGTGCCTGTGCCGTTTGCCCATCAGACATTCAGGGAAATATCCCAGGTACAGAGCACCCCCACTCTGAGGACAAGGAGTACCCCACTGGCTTGGATAGGGGAGGGCACTGATCCCACAGGGAATTTGGGAAGGGAAGGAGCCACTCACTGAAAGCCTGACGCCAGCTGCTGGGTCACTGGCAAGTTGATGTTGGGTTTTGCATGGGGCCAGTTTGGCGTGTTTTCCTGGCAGTGATTTATAACGGTCGCAGAGCCCAGACCCCAGGATCGCAAGACATAGCCCCGGTGAGAGGTGCTGAGCTCAGCCTTTCAGAGCTCAACAGTCAGCAGATACCCTGTGAAATGAGGCTTTAATTGTTTGTTTATTTTGCTTTATTTGCTTAGTTATTCCTTTTGCTCTTGGCAGATGTAAGAGCCAGGGGAGAGTGGAAGTGGCTCACGGGGCTGGGAGAGGGATGGGGAGGAGCAGAGGCTTGCAGAAAACAGGAGATTGCTCATCATAAATTGTAATGCGCTTTAATTCCTCTATGGGACAGGGCAGGCAGGAGGAACAAAACATCCTCTGAGGCACCACGTAGCCAACTGAAAATATTCCATTCTATTTTAATAGCTATATTAAATATTAAAAGGAGTACCCGCAGCAGACTTGGCTGTTGCTGACCTTAGACTTCTCAGCCCAAAGCGAAGGGCAGGCAACTCTCTGTGGGCCGATGCATGGCCAGGGGGTTCTCCTCTCTGGGGGTGAGGGAGCTAGGAACCCACTCCATGTTGATGGCAGACCCTGTGGTCTTCCATGCTGTATTATCTGATCTGCTGCTCATTCCCCAGTCAATTAGTAACATCCACCAGGCAGTAGGCAGTCTGAGGAGGTCCCACTCATTCTGTGGAAGTGGGGTCTTCTCCCATGGTGGTGGCCTCACCTTGTGCAGGTGACAACAGGCACTGCAGAGCCTCTCCTGCCTCTCCGCTGCCAGAGGTCCCACAGGGCTTGTGCTGAGGTTCCCACTCATGCCCTGCAGATGCAGGTATCACTGGGCAGCAGTGAGCCAGCCTGGGAGGATGCAGACCACTGCCTTGCTCTGCCAGGCTTAAGGCTCCCACCCCAAAAATCTCCCACCAAACTGTTCCCACACTGAGAGAGGAGAGGCTGGATCCTGGTTGCTGGTGAAAATATGGTCCTTAATTCCCATCTCCAGGAATGCCAAGGTGTGTCATGCTGTTTCAAAGGATGTTTCAGGGGTCCAAAACTCACCCTGACCGTGTTGCTGCTGTGGAGACATGCATTTGTCACTGGTCTAGGGCTTTAGAAAGGTGCCTTTTTAAGGAACCACCTTGCAACAAGGGCTCTTGGGTAAAGCTCCAAGCTGAGACTGCATTTTCTGTTCTGTGCCTTAACATTTGTGATCCAGTCCATCCCCAGCTGGACGCCAGCAAGGCCCAGCTGCCTCCAGTTCACCCTTTTTGTCCTCTCAGAGACACTTGCCTTCACACCCTGCCTTGCCTGTGGCACCAAAAAGCTCCCCAGGATGCCTTGGGCAGGGCTGGAGTGACACAACAGAGAGCCCAGAGATAGGGCAGTCCTTCACTCCCGGCCAGCTCTCCCACTGTAGCATCGCCCAGCACAACCCTCCATTGCTGAGATCCCAGGGTTTCGGTCAGTGGAAGCATCACCTGAGGATTTCAGCTCTTCCTGGCCTGACTAAATACCTGTCTCTGCCATGGCCACCCGCAGGGGTGGGACAAGGTGATGCCCAGACCAGCCAAGTACCTCTTGGCTGGCTGAGTACAGGGAAAAGTCCAGTTCCCGACAGACGCTGGGCAGTGATACCAGCCCTGCCTTTCCTCTGGTCGCTGGGAGGGTGGCCTGGCTGCCAGGGGCAAATCCTGCCTGGAAATTGTCACCAGGGAGGGTGTGTTGGGGAGGACCTGAGCTCAGGTGGCCCAGTGATGGCCTTTGCCAGTGATGGGCTGGAACCAGGGCAACTGTCCCAGCATGGAGGGCTTGCTGTATTCCACACGCTTTCCTCCATCTCTGCTGATTTCACTCTGAAATAAGGTTTCCTTCTGTGAAAGAATTGTTAAGGATTTAAGCATATGTGCACACATGAATCCTGCTGGGCTCCAGCAAGGGAAGGGCAATGAGGAAACCCCCATGAACACCCCCAGGTCTGCGATGAGCTGAGTTCATGGACTTGCACCATTTTTGCAGCCCTTTAACAAAGTCAAGGCACTTAAGGCAAAGGAAGAAATTTGGCTTCCTGCCACCAATCCCCGATCTTTTATTTTCCCTCTTTTTTTTTTTTTCCCCCTCCTGCTTGTTATGTTTTTCATTCCAGTTTTCCCCACGGGCTCCTCTTTTTGAGGCTGTGATGATTACGCTCAGAGCTGCTGGAGGGTGCTGGGCACCAGTCTGGGCGCAGGACAGCAGTGGTGAGGAGTTATGATAGAAAGGAGGATCCTGCAGCCGATTTGGAGCTGTTAAAATGGAGCTGGGGCTGGGAGGGAGGCAGAAACAGGCTGTGGCAGGGGATGGCTGCCCACCAGGGAACTGCAGCAAGGTGTTTGCAGTGGGTCTCGCTTTTCCTTGTAGCTGGAAACAAGGCAGGGAATAAGGACCAAACCCATTTGAGAGCCCTGAAATGAAAACCCAAGCTTCTGGCTCTTTCTCAGCTCTGCTTCATTGCATAGTCTGCCCTGCACTCCAGTGACAGCAGAGGAGAGCGCGTCCTTAGAGAGCTGCACGCAGGCAGGGACAAAGGGTCCCGTGCAGCCAACGGAGCACACCGCTGCACTGCCAGCAGCAAGGTCACGCCAGGAGAGATGCTCCCGAACCAGCAAGCACTGGCTAAATCACAGATATGTCTCGGGAAGACCCACACAAGCCCTTCTCCCAGGCTGGTGGGACAGTTGCATGCGTGCAGTTGCCGGTGGGGCTCAAGGGCATGGCCTCTCCAAGCTGGGAGATCCCGCAGGCAGCATGGGTCCCTTGTGACTCGGGTTTTCTTATCTTGCTGGTGATGTCTTGCACCTGAGGTCTGGCTGGACAGACCTGGGGCCCAGGCATGCCATGGCCAGATGGCTGTGAATTTTCGAGGTTGTGCTTGCGCTGTCACCCTCAGTGGCCCTGGTGCTCTGTCACTGGGCTGGGGAGAGCCCAGGGTGCTGTGGAGGGGGGTTGTCTGTCCAGAAGGAGGGTTGATCAAACATCTTCTCCAGGGGCTTGCCCAGACATCCTGCTCCACAGCATGCCTCCAAGGAGCTGAATTCCCCTCTCATGTCTCCTCCTGTTCCTCCCTCTCCTGGCTTTGCTCTTTCTTCTCTCCAGCTGCATTCGGGTGCTCCCAGGCACAGCTGGGCCACCCCTCCCCTCCATCCGCACCTTTGATGTGCTGTATCAAGTTGCAAGTTTTGTAAATTTCAGTTTCTCCCTATCTAGGTGCTTCCCAGCTCTGGCATGCAGCTCATGACTGTTGCTGGTGTCTGCAGGAGCAAACTGCCACAGCTTGCATCTCTCTGCCAGAGTCATGCGGGCTGTTGGATCTCCTTAGGGTGCTCAGTAAAGGCAGAAAATGCCACAATTTGCACCAGCATTTGATAAAATCCAATGACAAGAGGCAGGAGACTGCTCTGCTCAGGTATCCTCTTCCATAACCAGTCCCACGACCTGCTCCCAGGCACTGTAAGCCAATATGCTGATATCCAGTCTCTGTCCCTTGCTTTGGCAAGGGGTGTTGGGAAAGCAAGTATTTTAGCTATAACTTGATCATCCTTCCCTTTCATGCTTGCGCTGCTGTCATTGTCTTTGCTGTGAAGGACTCAGCATCTACCAGCCTTGAGCAGAAAGAAAGGGTTGGTCTGGCCTAGTAACTGATCTAGGAGCTGAAAAACTTGGTTGCTGTGGTCTAGTAGCTGAAAAACCCTGGAGAAGTCACTTAAGAGCTTCTGCCTCAGATTCTCTGTCTGTAAAATGGGCACAAGGGTGTCAGCCCTTGTAAAGGGCCAAGTGACCCAGGAGTGACCAACACCAGATAAGAACAAGTCTGTTTCCTTCCCTGTCACACACTGCCTGTGTTTCCCAGGCTGTGCAGAAGGGACAGTCTCTCACCATGTGTCAGTGTCTGGTTCAAGGGTCTTGACTCGATGCTGATCAATAAAGAGGGTGCTTGGGTCCCTCTGCTCAGCATGGACACCTGCCTGGGCCCTGAAGCTGTGCAGTGGGCCAGACGCAGGTTGGAGGTGTGGGTAGGCCAAGGGTAAGGCAGCCGTTATCCATCTCTGCCTCTGCACATCTTTTGTCTCTCTCCTTGGTGGCATCGTTTGAACGTCTGCTTCTTTCCCAGGTGGTGTGAAAGCCTGTTCCCTCAACTGCCTGGCTGAGGGTTTCAACTTCTACACAGAGCGAGCTGCGGCCGTGGTGGACGGGACACCATGCCGGCAGGACTCCAACGACATCTGTGTCAACGGGGAGTGCAAGGTGCTGCCGGGGTCTGGGACGGACTCGGGACAGGGAAGCAAGGGCAGACCCCCAGGCAGAGGAGCACTGCTCTCCACATGCCTGCACGGACATGGGCATCCCTCTGCCCAGGCACCCGGTTCCCCCATGGGAGCAGAAGCACATCCACCTCTGCCTGTGCCCATCCGCTCTCCATGCACCAGGTGCCACATTGGCCTGCATTAGTGATGGGTCTCTGCATTTACAGCCCATGTAGTTCCAGGCACTTGATATTTCCCTTGAAATGGGACCTGGAGGGCTATAAACGTTTAATTCTAAGAAAGCGCCATGGGAGTGGCAAATGTCCCCCAGCCCGCAGGCAGACAGGCTCCCTCTGTCTGTCTCCCTTCCTGTGCCTAAGGGATCTCAGTCTCTGTGGGGCTGGGGAACAAAACGAGGATTGCACCACAGGTAGCCACAGCCATACCGGTGTCCTGCTTGCTAGCCCACATACTGTGGCAGCAGGGCAGAGCCAGAGGCTTCACGTGGGCTCACTACCATGCTGCTGGTGCTGCGGGGACACGGGTCCCCTTGGGCTGCTGCAGCTCCACCAGTTCAATGCAAGCACCCTAACCTCTGCCTTGTCGCATAGCCACAGGATTTCTGCCTGTGCCCCCCAGCCTTGGAGAGAGACCCCCAGGGCTGTCCCTGGAGAGGGGTGGCAGAAAGGTGGGGCTGGGCAGAGGTGATGTTACTGAGCACTGCCTGGTGTAGGGTGCAACAGAGGGGAGTGAGGTGGAGCCCGGGGGAGTTCCCTGCTCCCCAGGATGCTGCAGGTCATGTGTGGAGAGGACGAAGCCCCATCAGGATGGCTAATTCCCTGCTGCTCCTTCCTCCAGCATGTGGGCTGCGACCGTGTCCTGGGCTCTGATTCAAAGGAGGACAAGTGTCGCGTGTGTGGGGGAGACGGCAACTCCTGTGAGACCGTTGAGGGCATCTTCAACCAGTCCCTGCCGGAGGGAGGTAGGGAGCAAGTGGCTGGGCCAGCACAGCTGGCGTCACCCACCCTTGAGTCTTCAGCTTCACCCGCTCTTGGGGATGTGCAGGACAGGCAAGGACATTTCCCAGGGAAACACCCCAAAGGGTAGGACCAGGCTGCAAGCAGAGAGCAAATCACTCCTGTTCACTGCCCGCACCATGACTCAGCCACCACTGGCACCCAGTCCCTGGCACAGAGCACCAAGCTCCTTCCCTGCTCCCCTGCCCTGACACCAGTCTGTAGAGATGCCCGTGGAGATCCCAGCTCCACAGCACCTCCCCAGCACAGCCAGTCCCATCACGACCAGTCCCATCACAAGAGCCCGCACTGCCAAGCAAGCAAGCCATGGTCCTGGCAGGCCGTAGTGCTTTTTCCGTTTAATTGCAGTGGGTGGCTGAACAAACACCTCTGCACTGCCAGCACCTTGTTCAGTGTTTAACCCATGGGTAACAGGGTGGCACACAGCCCCCATCCAGCTCATGGCAGGGTTGGCTCTGGGCTCAGAGGCTGTGCATCACTGCTCACCAGCCCCGGGTTGTCTCACAGGTTACGAGGAGGTGATCCAGATTCCCAAGGGCTCCGTCCACATCGACATCCGGGAGCTCAACCTCTCCGTCAACTACCTAGGTGAGATGGGGCTGGAGGACACTGAAATCCCAGCCAGACACCCCTTGGTCTGCCATTTCCCTGTGGTTAAATGGGGCGTGGGAAAGGCCCAGCATGGAAAACGCCCACCACAGCAGAGGATGGGCTTGGGGGTCCCAGCATGGGGTTGGGGGCAGAGGAAGGCAGCAGGGCCTGCTGGCAGGGCAGTGTGTCCTTGGCCAGCGTGGGCCGTGTCAGTGTGGCACACACAGCCCATCTCGCTGCAGTGTTGCCTTCATCCTGTGCTAATTGTTCAGCAGCGTAACCCTGAGCAAACCCCACACCCTGCTGTTCCTGGCACTGTCTGTGGCTCCTTGGCATTCCCCCCTCGACCAGCATGTTGGGCTGGGGATTAAAAATAGACCTGCTCACATTTTCCTTGGGCTTAATTTTCCAGCCAGACTCTGGCTGGTTTTTGTAGCGGGCTTTTTTCTTTCCCCTTGTCTTCTCTTTCTGTCCTCCAAGCAATGGACAGTGATTGTGGAGAGGTAGGCAGGGGTGCTCACTGCTGGCTTGCTGCCCGATGCCTCCGCAGTGGCTCTCCAGGAGCTGGAGCCTTCCCAGATGCTGGCAGTGGTGGGAGGTCACAGCTGGGCTCTCCTGGCAGCATCCCTCCAGGCCAGCTCCCTTTGCTGGGTTTGGGGATGCCGACATCCCTCCCTGCCTGGCCCAGGTATCCTGGGGACTCCTCATGCCCATCCAAACTGGTTTTCTGCGCACTGGAGGCACAGCCCAAGCTTATATCTCTATCGACTGCTGCCATCAGTCTCTCCCACTCCAGGACCTGTCTCTGCACCTCAGTGGGAGGGGAGGGAGCATCCTCCATCCTCATCAGCACGAAGCATCCTTCCTGCTCCAGAGCGTCATGGCAGTGAGGTCGTTGCCAGCAGCGAGAGCAGGAGCGATGCAGAGCCCAGCGCCAGCAAGGTGCTGGTGGCAGGGAGCGAGCAAGGAGAGCCTGGGAATGGGAGCGGGAAGGAGCAAGCGAGTCGATCTCCCTCTAGCGAGTCGCTCAGGCAACCACAGCCAGGCTCCTGGGGAGCAGCCTCCCCCAGTAGTCCCAGCAGCCAAGACCCCGTTTACACAGCTGGAGCTGAACTTGGCTCCATGGCCACAGCTTGTCATGCTGCCCGATGTCCCCATCACCACCCTGGGCAACTGGCAGAGCTTCCTGCAGCATTATCCTTCCACCCTGAGGTGGCGGGCAGGCTGAGACAATATGATGGGTGCGTTAGTCCTACCTCTGCTAGTGACTTTCTGTGTGACCCTGACCCAGGCACCTACTTTATTTGCCCCACCTATTCCCTCCCTGTAAAATGAGGCTGATAATATTTACCCTCCACTGTAGCAGTGCTCTGAGCCTGGCAGATGAGAAGCGCCCAGCCGAAGCTGGATACGGGTGTGTTCAGCCTTTCTGTTAACGCTTGCTTCCCTGTCCTTGCAGCACTGAGAGGGGAGAGCGGCGAGTATTACATCAATGGGAAGCTCTCCATTGACCCCCCGCGGCGCTTTGACATCGCAGGCACAACGTTCCACTACAGGAGATCCCCAGAGGAGCCTGAGTCCCTGGAGGCCTTGGGACCCACCAATGTCACCCTCTTTATCATGGTTGGTAACATGGTTCCTTCAAAACCCCACCTGGGCTGGGCTAAAGACACCTTGCTGTGACTACATGGGAACTGGAGGTAATCAGCCTCTGTCCTTGCTGTCTGGAGTAAAGGGGCACAGAGATCAGAGGTAAATTGGGCTAAATTCTCAGGTCTCCCTCCCTAATCTGCCAGGCTTTGGAACAATTCAATCTTTAAGTGCACAGGAGCTTGTCCTCTGATTGTGTCACCTTCATGCCTGCACCACTGTCATCACTGGTGGCTGCCATGTCAAAGCTGGAAGGGACTGAAAAGAGAAAGGGGGAGAGATTTCAGCTGTCCTGGATTTTAGAGAGCACGCTGAGGTTGTGGGATGCCATCTGGATGGTCACAACCATGCTGGACTTGGATGGCACTGATGCCTCGGTGGTGCCTTTCTCCGCAGGTCCTTGTGCGGACAGAGCTGCAGGGGATCCGGTACAAGTTCAACGCACCCATCGGCAGAGATGCCTCGAACCAGTATTCCTGGCACTACATCCCGTGGACCAAATGCTCAGCACTGTGTGCAGGGGGTGAGGTTTGGCCCTTTGTTGGCTGGGGGACATACTCGTGGCTGCACTCCTGTGACTCACACACACTGCATCTGGGCCACAGGAGTCAGCACATGGACGTTAGCATCTGCTTTGCTCTGAAGGAGCTCTCAGATTTCTACGTATTCCCACCCTGCACCCAGCCACATGCAAGATGGTGTCAGTTAGCATGTTCTTGTGGGCAGAGTGTCTGGGCAAACAGCCTGGATGCCGTTCTTTGGCTGGACTGGAGGTCTAGGTGGTAGAGGTGTTAGAAGGTGGCATGAGGTGCTTGGAATTCATTTACTGGTGTGATGCAGGACAGGTTAGCTGATTGCAACAGCCCCTCTGGCCTTCAGATCTACATGTCTGTGAACTGAAACACCTCTGTCGCTTCCCTGAATCCCTTGGGCTGGTTCCTGTGGGGGTTTGTGCTGTGTCTTGTGGCTCTGGAGAACCTGGCTGCGAGTCACTGAGCTGGTATTCAGAAGAAGAGGTGGTTTCCAAAGCAAGGCTTAATCGTGTTCCCTGTTTCAAGCTAGGGGTGCTGACCTGGTCCTAGGCCTCGACAAAGCATTGCCCCCTCTTGTTCCAGCTGCTCCCCCCAGTGCTGCCCAGTGTCACAAGGCCAAGGTTAGAACAGGTTTATTTGAGGACGAGATCCTTGGAACACTTCAATCCTGCATCCTCTGAAACTCTGCCAGGTCCTGCCCTGGCTGGTGAGCTGCATGTTTATTCTGGAGATGTAAGAGGCAAAGGAGGCCTTGATAATGAATAGACAAGTAGGTTCAGGCGTGACGAGGTGCAGTGGCAAGTGGTTGCCCCATCACATTGCCCACATGGGAGCAGAGCTGTGGGGCTCATCCCTGCAGCCTGGTTCAGGGTGAGCTCCAGGGTCCTCCTCTCTTCCCCCTTGCCTCTTTTTCTTGGCAGGCAGCCAGATCCAATCTGTGGTATGCAAGAAACTTGCCGATGGCTCAACTGTCTTCAACCATTTCTGTAGCCCTGAAACCAAAATGCCAGAGCGGCAGAGGCCATGCAATACTGAACCGTGCCCCCCAGCGTGAGTACTGTGGCTTGGAGCAGATCAAAGGGAATGTGGGTGGAAAAGTCAGCGTGGAGGAGGGTGAAACTCCTCCCTCTCTGCCATTCCCAAGTCAGCGTCCCCTGCCACAGTCCCCAGGGGTGACACTACCTGGCTGGAGCAGCTCTGCTGGGGAGGGGGAACATGTGCCGAGCACACGGTGCATTGGCCGAGGATGGCGTCTGTAGCATGGCCTCCTCCCTGCACTGCCATGCTACTTGCAGAAAGGAGCCCTGCCCATCTGGTCCTTTCGTGCAGAGCAGATACTCAGCACAGTCCCTCAGAAATTGTCCCAGCCCCTCCCTGGCTGGCCCTGGCCCCTCTCTTGAAGGGGAAACGGAGATGTGGAGGAACCCTGTGGTTCATCTCGAGCTGCCTGGGAGGCTGCTGGCAGAGTAGGAGTAGGGCTGTGTACAGGAGTATGGGGACATGCATGGACCACTGTGCCCCTTGCAAGCTTTGGTGTTTTACCTGTCTGCAGCTGGGTGATTGGGAACTGGTCTGAATGCAGCCGAAGTTGCAACGAAGGCGTCCGCACACGCAGCGTCTTTTGCAAGCGTAAGATCTCTGCCACCGAGGAGAAGACCTTGGATGATGCTTCTTGCACCCATCCACGGCCAAAGATGCTTGAGCCTTGCAATAACCAGACATGCCCTCCAGAGTGGGTCGCCCTGGACTGGTCTGAGGTAATTGCTTAACATTGGCCCTCATCTCTCTGATGGCACTGGTCCTTAGGAGCTGCCTCTCTCTGCTCTGCGCTGTGCATCCTGACTGTGTCCTCTCTTGGCAGTGCACCCCAAGCTGCGGGCCAGGTTTCCGCCACCGCATTGTCCTCTGCAAGAGTGGTGACCACAGCACAACGCTGCCCACCTCCCAGTGCTACGAAGGCTCCAAGCCCCCGACCAGCATGAGGTGCAACCTGCGGCGCTGCCCACCGCCACGCTGGGTGACTGGCGAGTGGGGAGAGGTAGGGACAATCCTTTCCTTGGGGTTATTGAAGGAGAAGACTCTGCCTCCCCGGCCCCTCCAAGCACAGCGTGTATGAGGCTTTTACCTGCTAGCACAACCTGATGTGGCCACCACAACTATCTGGGGGGCGGCAGGACTCCATGACAGTGTTCTTTGCCCCCTCCTTGGCTCAGGAGAACATTATGACGGTGGCCCAAGTGCACAGCTGACCCAGGGAATCTCCTGGGTTTAGCAGGGCCCCAAAGAAGTTGTCGAAGGGACCTCACAGGTGTCTGGGGGGTGGCAGAGCCATGAGGAGGGGGAGCAGTGCTGTGCAGTGGGAGCGATGGGCTGCAGAGGTGGGCTGGGCTGGCTGCAAGCCAGGCCATCGCTGGTCCACCTGCCACAGCCCAGCACCCGCAGCGAGGTGATGCTGACAGTCCTCCCTTCCCTCTGACACCCCTCAAGCTGCAGGGTGACGTCGGGGTGCAGGCGGCCTGGGAAAGGCTGGTGATTTAGGGCTGGATGGAGAGACCCTCACTGAGTCCTGGAGATTCAGAAGCAGGGCTGCAGTGCTCAGCCATGCTGGTGAGGCCCCTGCAGCTGCTGGTGAGGGAAGGGACGGCTCCATCCAGCACCTTTGCACCTCCTAAGACCTGGCTGTCCCCTCTCCCCCCACATTATTAAAGCCATGGCAGCCGCTGCAGCTCTGTACTGTGCTGTTTCCCGGCAGTGCTCTGCACAGTGTGGCCTTGGCCAGCAAAGAAGATCTGTCCAGTGCCTGGCTCACACTGGGCAGCTGTCCAGTGACTGCGTGGAGACCTTGCAGCCACCCGGCATGCAGCAGTGCGAGACCAAGTGCGAATCGGGACCTACGGACAACCCTGATGGTGAGGGAGACGGGGCGGGGCTGAGGAGGGAAACGCAGAATGCTGCCGGCCTTGGGGGCTGTGCGGTGCAGGGGCGCTGGAGCTCTAGGTGCTGTGCCATGGGGTAAGGCTCCTGTGGGGAGACCTGGTGCTGTCCCCTCTGGTCCCAGGGCAAACTGGCATGCCATGACCCTGATAAATGGAGTAACTGCACCTTGGAAAAGAGTAGTGAGGTTCTCAGTAGCTTCTTCTGCATGGCTGCATCTTGCTGCTTTGCAGCAAACAGCCCCCCAGGAGCTGTGCCCCCTCAGGAGCTGTGCGTCAGGGTGCAAAAGGAGCTTGCAGAGGCCTGGTTAGAAGTCCCCCCTTGAGCTCCCCAGTCCTGAGGCAACTGTAACCCTGCTTCCCTCTGTCGCCCATCCAGAGTGCAAGGATGTGAACAAGGTGGCGTACTGCCCGCTTGTCCTGAAGTTCAAGTTCTGCAGCCGGACCTACTTCCGACAGATGTGCTGTAAAACATGCCAGGGGCACTAAGGACACAGCGTGACCCCCGTGGGAAAACTGGAAGGCAAAAGCTACGCCGGAGGGCCGCTGAGACATGCCCTTCCTCTCTGACCTGGGAATCTCCCCTGGGTCCAACATAGACACTGGTCGTGCTTCCAGTGGGAGCCGGCGTCACCCAAACCCATCCCCCAAAGACATGCACCCTTCGCCCCCGAGCTTCACAATGGCAGGTTCCCAGTTAAACCACTGCCAGCCACTGCAGACACCACCACAGCCCAGTGCAACAGGAGCCGGTCCATGAGCGGTGGGAGAGGGAGAAGCTGGGCGGAGCGCGGCAGCAGGGACATTACTTGAAATTCTGACATTGTTATTTATTAGTAGCAGACCCAGGTCCTGCAGGCGCTGAGACAGCCACTGAAGCGGCACCACTTGCCCCTCTCTTGCCTCGTCCTGTTCTGCGCCCATGTCCCGAGGGCATTGTGGGGTGTCGTGGTCTGCAGTGGGGCGTCCCTGGGGAGGCTGAGGGCACCAGGGCCTCCTGCCTTTCCCTCGGGGATCCCAGGGGAGACAGGGAGGAGGTTTCAGGTACCACAGGTGACAAGCGTGGCTTGTGGCTTCTGGGCGATGGATGAAGATGAGCAGCTGTTGGGAGTGGTGTTGGAGCTGGAATGTTATTTTCTTGTTTGCATCCTGTCACCTGCAGGGACATGCAGCAGGGGACAGAGAGCAGGTCACTCAGTGAGCAGAGCGGTGACACCAGTTTAACTGGGAGAGGGGGTTATCCAAACTCTCTTAACAACCTACTTTGATTGGGGTGTCCCCCAGTTTTTTCTTAAAGCCCTTGTCACCATTATGACCATTTTTATTCCAGAGACACGACGAAGCACGAGCTAAGGTCAGGTCCGAGGCGTGCTCAGGGTTGCAGTCACTTATCGGACGTCAAGGACGTGCTAGACTGTAGGAAAGAAAGCAAAGGAGGATGCAGGACGAGAACTGTCTTGGTCGCAGTGTCCCCATTACCAAGGCATGACTCAGGACCAGTCTGCCTGGTCCTGGCAGAGCCTTCCCCAGTGAATGCCATGGCCTCCGCCGCTGCTTTGCCTCCAGAGGTGCTTTACTTCTCAAAGGTGCTTTGCCTCCAAAAGGTGCTTTGCCTCAAAGGGCAGCCTCACCACCTGCCGCTGTGGCCTCGGGGTGCCGGTCACAGTGCCACCCACTCTTCTGCCCTCAGGGGACCTTCAGTGATGGGAAAAGAGCGAGCTTGAAATTCCTCCAGGTCACCTCCTGGCCAAATCTGGGCCAACACGTCTTCTCCATGGGCCACCACAGCCTGTGGAGGAGACCTGAATTTCCAATCTATGAAGTATGTGCTTTTTTTTATCATTATTATTGCTGTTGTTATTTTCAGGCCTTTCTGCATCACAAAGATGGGAAATCTTGTCCAAAGCCATGTTCTGTTCCCCTTGGGGGTCATCCATAGGGTGCAGGGAGGCAGAGAGCCCTCTTTCCCCAGAGCAGACCCCTCCGCCCTGCCAGCCCTCACATCTCACTCTGCTATCTGTATCTTTACCTGCTCGTCAGCCAAGCGCAGCTTCTCTGGTGCTCAGCAAATCCCGTTTGGCTGTCGAGCGGGCATTCATTTGTCTTCCTTCCTGGTGCAATGCTCTGTTCTGACATTTTGGGGAGGGGAGGGGGTGTTTTCACCTTTTTATATAGAGGTATATATAATGAAAAATGTTTAACATACTAACTCTGAGGAGGAGCGACGTAACGGCATGATTCATAATAAAGGAGTAGCTACAATCCCGGGCGCAGCTTCTGGTCCCAGTCTTGTTTCTCGAGCAGCAAGTCTGGGCTCTGGGCAGCCCCACACCACGATGCTCCTTGTGCTCATGCTGAAGGAGAGGTTTGGGCAGCAGGGGAGTGTTTTTTTCCTGCAGCCCAGGTGACTGGAGCGGGTTGGAGAGGTAGAGATTTGCCCAGAGCTGCTGCGTGTCACATAGGAACAGGCTTACCCTTGGCAGACCCCTCGTAGGTTGACTGTGCACCCCAGGGGCACCCAGATCCCGTATTGGTGATGCAGGGTTGGGATTTTAGAGGGGGTGGTTGGTTGGAGATCTACACATCTGTGAACTGAAACACTTCTGTCGCTTCCCTGAATCCCTTGGGCTGGTTCCCATGGGAATTGACACAAAGGTTTGCACCATGTCAGTGGCTCTGGAGAATCAGAGGACAGACTCTTGAGCAGGGCCTGTAGTGATAGGACAAGGAGTCATGTTTTAAACTAAAAGAAGGGAGATTCAGACTAGTAAGGAAGAATTTTTTTACGCTGAGGGTTATGAAACAGATTACCCAGAGAGGTGGGAGGTGTTCCATCCCTGGAAACATTCAGGGTCAGATTGGATGGGGCTCTGAGCAACCTGCTCCAGTTGGAAATGTCCCTGCTCATGGCAGAGGTTGCAGTACCATCGCAATGGGCCAGGGCTCACACAGGTATGTTTGCACACCAGGGCTTTTGCATAAAGACGGGTCTGTGTGTGTGCAGGGTTTGCAGGAGAACTGGCTTTGCAGTCACAGTCAGGACACCACTGCATCTGTCCCCCTCGCAGCTCTAGTGATGGTCTGTCTGAAATGACTTCAGCCTGTTTGTAGCCAAAATGTTTCCTCAAAAGTGGCCTTTTTTATTCAAAAGAACAGAAAAAAAAAATCAGCACCCAGAAGAATCTTGCTCCTTAAAGCAGAGCATCCTCCAGCACTGACTGGCTACCCGTGGAGGGGGCACATCAAACTGTGCCACACTCAGGGTGGGGAGGGGAAAGGCTTTGTGGAGGCTCTGAGCATCCCTGCTGGACTCTATCCAGTGTCCACCCACTTACCCAGGTTGGTGGCCCCCCGCACCAGTAGCACCCATCTGCAGCAGGGGTGGGGTCACCCTGGGCAGGGCCATCCCAAGCCCCCCGCCCCCAGCTGCTGAGAGCCACCCTCATCTTCTCCACCCGCAGCACAAAATGAGGAAGTGGGAGGAGGAAAAAAAAATTCAGTTGCAATTTGTAGTCACAGAAGAAACACAAAAGCAAAGTGCTTCAGGATGGCCCTGGGCCCTCGGTGACAGGAGCCCCTAGCGCCCCATCCTCAGGGGCAAGACGCAAGGACACCATGGTGAGTGCAAGCGGGGCCCTGGCTGTTCTCCCCCCACCCTGTCTCCCTCGGGCACCCTGGGGATGTCACCCTCTCCTGCCCCCTCAGGGCTCTCTCAGCTCTGTCCTCTCCCGCACCCATCATGGGCCCTTGCTGCTTTCCGGGAGGTGCCAGGAACCTGCTCAATGTCCCCGCTGGAGAGGGGATGGCTCTGCCCAGGCTTGGGGACAGGGAGCACAGCTGGGGCTGGGTGAGGCACCGGTGCAGGGCACAGCGGTGGGGAGCAGCCGGGGATGGGTGCCGGGTGCTTGGTGCAGGGTCGGTGCCCCTGGGAGTGCTGACCCGAGCAGGATGGAGCACAGTGGGCAGGGATGCTAGGCTGACACGAAGTGCGTTTGATTTTGCCATCACTGGCGCAGTACCCACAGAGAACCCTTGTGTTCCTCTTGGCCCAACTTCCCACCAGCACTTCTGGTTTCAGCGCTCATGGTGCCGGCAGGGTGTGGGCAGAGTGTGGTACAGGCAGAGTGCAGCGGGGTGGCAGGGCTGTGGGGGCAGCCATACCCCCAGGCTAGCTCAAGCCAGGAAGGGCCCTCTGGATGTCGGTGTCCAGGGTCGGACCTTGCACCCAGGCATGTACAGCGACCAGGGCCTGCTGGAAGGACAATGGCCAGAGCTGGAAGTTGAGCTGGAGGCAGAAGAGGAAGATGAAAGCTCTCAAAATCAAGCAGATGCTCAGGCATGGAATAAGGGTCTGCACGGTGTGGCCATGTCTTGGAGTGATGCTGGCCCCAGACATTTCCACTGAGTCAGGAAGGAAGTGGTGGCCGTGCTGAACCAGAGCCTTCTCCCACCCGCAGTTGTGATTGCCATCTCCGAGAGGGTGCTGAGATGCTGTTCCCCACAAGATGCAAACGCTGTCCCCTCCTCCGCCACTCGAGACCCAAAGATGTTGTGGCTTCACAAAGGGTCATGGGGCCGTGCAGCCACAACCCCGACCCCTGCCAGGGCCCAGACCCCACCCTCAAAACACCGGGGCAAATGCCCTGGCCCCAAGCCCTGCTTGTGCCTGGGAGCTGGCAGGGCTGCTGGGGGTCCTGATGGGAGTCCCCCATGCACGCACCCATCATGCATGGGACCACTGGCAGAGCAAAGTCACTTGTGCAAAGTGGCTGCAAACTGCACCTGGCAGCTGGGCCAAGGGTTGCTGAAAGTTGCTCCCTGCTTGGCTTGAGGATGAAATGGTCACACAGAGGCATTTAGTCCAGGCTACCCCTCAGTCCCCTTCCTGGGGGGATCCCCACAGAGGCAGCTGTCGAGCTGCTGTTCTCTGGCTTATCCCTCTCTTTGGCCTGGCACAGAGGAAGGGACTGAGGAACCACTGCCCCAAACCTCTGAAAGCAAATTCAATTTGTGCCCCTACTCCCAGCAGGGATGCTGCCTGCAGCCCCCATCCCGCGAGGGCCTGCTGGGCACTGAGCTCAGGCAATGCTGTTTTTTCAAGGACCATCATTCCTCCTCATTCTCCCTGCAAGGCTTTTACCCAGTTTAGTGAGCTGGGGCCCCGTGAACCCCCTGTGCCACCCCTCAGTATGTGCTGAGGAAAGCCAGGCAGACTTTGTGCTCCCAGAGTACAGATACAGGCAGATACAACCACGGCCCTGCAGATATCCGGCCAAAACCTTCATTTCGAGTAAGCTGGTGTTTTCCCTGCAGCTGTGCTGCATCAGGTGCCCCTGCTGCACCAGGAAAGCACCTATCCTGTGCCCAGAGGAAGAGGAGGTGTCACGAAGGCACATGCTGTTGACAACTCTGAGCAGCCATTTCACTGAAGGAGAAACTCTGGGTGTCAGCTCAGTAGTGATGTGCTTGCAATACAGGAAATGCTCATATTTGCCTTAATTTGGTGCCAAAACCAGCTTTGCAAGCCCAGGATGCCTGCGCCAGAGGGTTCAGGGCAATGGAGGCAGGGGATAGGGTGGGGGGGGTCTCCGCAGGCTCCTCCCAGCCTGCTCCTCTCCACCTGAAGCATGAGGTTTTGACCAGGTTGGGTTGAAGCTGGGAACCTCCCAGAGTCGCCGACAGCTCCCTGGGTGACCCGGAGTGACTGACTGAGCCGCCTGCGTTTTTCCAGGTGGCCTTTCTAGGGCCTTGTTAGGATGGAGGGGAGGAAGAGGAGGGGAAGGCAAGAAAAAGGCCCATAAGCAACAAATGAGAGGACGAGGAGAAGCTCCCTGCGTGGTTTCAGCATGCATGAGCAGCCCTGATACCCCCTGGGCTGCCTGAGCTGACCCAGGTCTGTGCATCCCAAGGGAAGGCGGTGGGACAGCGAAGCCAAAAGCCCCTCCACTGGGTGTGGGGGCTTGAGTTGCACTTGGTGTTTGGAGGGGCATGGATGGTATTTTGATTTCAAAGCCCAGCGGGGAGGGAGGCAGCCGGAGAGGAGCAGCACGATGCTGATGAGCTCCTCAGCGCTCCATGACAATCCCTCCATCCCCCACCGTGATGGTGCTGGGTTGTGCCGAGCATCTGAGAGTGGGTGCAGGGGGCTGCAGGCAGACTGCAAAAATCAGGGGCAGATGTGAGGGTGTGAAGACGTCAAGGTCCAGAGGCCTGAAATCTTGAAAGCCAGCAGGAAAATGAAGCAAAAGGGGAAGAGAAGAAAAGGGAAATGGAAAGAGTAAGAGGCCAGGGGCGACGGGCGGTGGGGGAGGAGAAGTGAAATCGGTGTTGGGGGCACTGGGTGAAAGCAGAACTGCAGGGGCTGCAGGATGGGTGCAGAGGAGCTACGGACAAGTCTGGATGGCGTGCCCGCTCCTGGGCACTGTGCAGGGGCTGCACAGGCACCATGACTCTGTTCAGCAAGTTTCCTCTGCAGCATGGAGGACAGGGGGCCTTTGAGTAGTTTTCCTTTTGCACAGTGAAATCTTATGCTCCCCTCCCAGCCCAGGGCTGGGTTTAGCCCCACAAGGGCTTAAATCACAGCCCACAGTTTTTCTGCTGCCCCACAGCCCTCAGAGGACAGAGTGGGGTGAGTGGGGTGCGGCTGGAAAGTGGGTGCTGGCACCTCCCTGGGCAGGAAGGAAAGGGTGATGGGGGCACAGCTGCATCTCTGCCCTGGTGCAAAGGGGACATGAGGGCACAGAGGATGCACAGTGCCGGGGATGCCCCCACCAGCTGCAGTTTTTGCCCTTTCCCTGAGTTATTTTTGCTGCCTCTTTGACTCATAAGCAGAATCTGTGCAGCAATTGCTTCGTTATTTCTTCGTTACCTCCGCAACAAGCAGGGGTGATGGTACAAATGTGTCCGCAGGCTGTCAGCGCCCAGTCTGCTCCTCTCTGGGGTTCCAGACATGCGGTGATGCAGGATCCGGCCAGAGGGATGGGGCAAGCCCAGGTGCAGTGGTGCTGGGATCAGCTCTCTGCACCACCGAAGGTGCCTGTTTTGGAGCCACAGCTCGGGGAGGGCAGTTAGAGCCACCAGCAGCTCAGAGGGGAGCTGGGGCCAGATCCAGGCCTGGACCCAGTGGTGGCCCCGGTGCAGTCGCTGTGGCCCTCTCCCCGCAGGGCAGCAAGGAGCGCTTCCACTGGCAGAGCCACAATGTCAAGCAGAGCGGCGTGGACGACATGGTCCTGCTCTCCAAGATCGCCGAGGAAGCCATCGTGGAGAATCTCAAGAAGCGTTTTATGGATGATTACATCTTTGTATCCTTGCCAGGGCAGTGGGACAGGGCCGGGGAATGGCCAGGCTGTGCTCCAAGGCTTGGCCAGGGTGTGGGCCAAACTGGGGCTGCCCCAATGCTGGCACAGTGTCCCATCTCCACACTGTGGTGAGGCAAGATGAGGATCGGCTGGGAGAATGCTGCTATTCCTGAGCTGAGTTGTGCTCAGCAGAGACACTGCAACCGTGACCTCCATCCTGCCATGCCCAGCACCCGCTTTAGTCCTTTGCGGCCACAAAGCCTTAAGCAAGGAGCATGGAGCGAAGCCCCCTCATCTGCTGTCTCCCACTGCTCCTGCACGCTGGAGACCCACCTGCCTGTGCCAAGGGGGCTGCACCCCAGTGGCAGCGGTGGCCATCCGCCCCTGTTGCTGTCGCCCAACCCCTCTGATGCCCACAGAGCACCCTGGCTGCTCTGCACCCGCAGCAAATCCAAGCAAACCCTGGATGGAGCGGGAGCAGCCCTGCAGACACTGAGAGCAGGTGCCACCCCTCACTTTCCACCGGCGTCAGGCCACATGGGACACCATGAAGCCAGCACAGTGCACAAAGCTCCTACCCTGCCCAGCATTGCCCCCACTGCATCATCCCCCAGCCCTGAGGCTTTTGCAGTTGCTGGCTCCCGTCACAGACCTGACACTGCCAAGCACCGTGCATGAAGCTGGGCGGCTCTCAGGCTCCAAGGTGCAGATGGGGTGGTGTCACCATGCCCATGATTTGAGGCGCTGAGCCTTGCTCACCCCACACCTGCTCAGCGCCATGGCCGCCTCAGTGCCTCAGCAACATCACAGATGCTTTGCCTGCACCCTGGCTTAGGTGGGCAGCCAGCTCTGGCAGGGAGAGGACAAAGTCCCTCGAGTGGGGCACAGCATGGGCTCGGGTGGCAGTGGGGCTGAGCAGGGGGCTGAGCCACTCGCTCACACTGCTGTGAGAGGCTGTGGTTTCCCTGAAGATGCGGCTCTGTCCTTACAAGGCGATGCTCTGTCCCAGACCGGCGGTGACGCAGCCTTGGGGCTTTAAATGTGTTTAGGTGTTAGGCTTGGGGTTGGCTTTTTTTTTTTTTTTTTTTTTTTTTGAGGAAAAAAATACCCCACGCAGACTCTCTTCCTTTTTTTTTTTTTGTGCTGCTGTGCACAGGGCCCCCATCTAGCCATGACTCAACACCCTGCGCTTCTGCATTTCCCAGAAAAGCCCCTCTCTTCCTGCCCTTCAGCTGCTCTTCCCCCACCGCTGCTGTCGATGGGCTGAAAAGAGGACATGGAGGGCTCGGGGTAACCCCGCTGGTACCGCTCTGTCCCCCACCTCCATCTCCCCAGTACCTGGGGTGCTGGGGGCTCATCTCCATCCTGCTGCTGCATCATTTCTAGGCGCAGAGCCCCACTTTTCCATTCCCCTGACCACACCCAGGGTACGTGGGAAAGCTGCAGGCAGGAGCCGAGGGAGATGAAGTGGTCGGGTGGACGAGGAAAGGCAGGAGCCAGTGGTTTCTCCCGTCTCTGTGCCTCAGTTTTCCTGGCTGTAACATGGAGATGGTGTCCTGCTGCAAAAGCTGTGGATGGAGGATGAACAGCTGAGCAGAAGGCAAATGCCAGGAAGCTGTGAGATGCTGGAAATGCAGTTTTTGGAGCCGATCCTCAGCCAGAGGCCAGGGAGCTGAGGGGATGCTCCTGCTGTACCCTGTGCCAGTCACGCTGCGGGGGACACCCCAGGGCCAAGGGACCAAAGCACTGGGGCCCATGGCCAGGAGAGCACCAAGTCGTGGCAGCAGCTCTGCCTGCACCCAAGTTGGTGCAAGCTGCAGCAGAGAGGCGGGGACCCCCAACCACCTTCATGGCTCACACTGACACTGCCTCCTGACACAGTGAATGCAGCAAGGGAGGGAGGTAATGTGGGAAAGGACACATGGACCTTAACCTGCTGCTCAGACCTACATTGGGCCAGTACTCATCTCCGTCAACCCCTTCAAGCAGATGCCGTACTTCACCGACCGGGAGATCGAGCTGTACCAGGGGGCGGTGAGGCTGCTGTGCTGACCGGAGGGGTTGGCCAGGGGTTCATTTGGTTTAATTTGGTATGAAATTCCTGGGGGGTGTCCCATGAGTGTCTCCATCCTCCAATCCCATGAGTTGTCCCCAGCCCTTTGGGTGCTGCAGGGTTCAGCGCTCCCAAACACATTGATGGAGAGTCAGTAATGAGAATCAGGAGCAGATCCACATTCCTGGGAAATTTAGCTCATAAATACACAGCAAAGCCACCCAAACATGGTAAAATCCAGCCCGAGTGATTCGCTCTGCCACAACGAGCTTCCCAAGGAGGAGGGGAGAGTCAAAAAAACATCTGACGTGCTGCTGATTGTGGCAAGAGATTAATTCTCCAGCCCTGCTGTGTGCCACTGCCTTGCTCAATGCATGGGCAGAGTTAAAGGGGCTTTGGGGAGGGGGATCAGGACAGGGGGCTGGTGGCTGCTCTGTGCTCAGCACTGCTGTCCTTGTCCCCTGTTTAGGCTCAGTATGAAAATCCCCCCCACATCTACGCCCTGACCGATAACATGTACCGCAACATGATGATCGATGGGGAGAACCAGTGCGTCATCATCAGGTAGGGGTACGCGGGGCGCAGCCAGGGACACCGTGCCACCGGTCCAGGGCCAGCTGCCCCCATCACCCCTTCCCCCTACACCCCGGGGCATCCCGGCTAAGCACAGTGGCTGGGCAGTGGAGGGAGGTGGCTGAAGCCCGATTGTGGGTCCTGGGGGACCCAGTGGGTCAGGGTGCCTGGGGTGACCATGAGCACCGGCTGCGACCGTGTTGTCCCAGGCAGGGACCGAGCCTTGCACAATGTGTTTTTCCGGCTGACTGTTGCAAGGGAAATGGTCAGGATGTGGGGCAAGGCCAAAGACTTCCCCTTGAGGCTCCCATGTCTCCCTCCTCCCCTCCAAAATCCAGCAACAAGAAATCCAACATCTCTTCCCGGAGCAGCTCCTCACCCATCTTTTGTCTGGCCCTGGTTACATCTGAGATCACCCCCAGAGCACCCAGGCAGCCCCGTCGCCTGCCATTGCCACACACCCCCCCCGCAACCCTGTGCCCTCCACCCCAAAGCACCTTGGGACGGGTGTCTCCAGTGCAGCTGTTTCATGTCTCCTCTGTTCTCACATTTGCTCAGCGGAGAAAGTGGGGCCGGGAAAACAGTGGCAGCGAAATACATCATGGGCTACATCTCCAAAGTGTCTGGGGGTGGCGAGAAAGTACAGGTATGGCTGCCCCCCCCTCCACCACCATGCACCGCTTCACCTCCCAACCACTCCCCACTGCCCCAGCCCCCCACTCCCCTCATCTGATCATGGCACATGGAGCAGCCCCAGCTCCAGGGCTGGGGACGCGCCAAGTCCCAGGTCTGTCCTCAGCCCTGAGGCAGGTCTGCTGCAGCGGGACATAGGCGTGCAGCCCCCCCACTCAGCTGCCTCCCCTCCTCTGCCCCCAGCACGTGAAGGACATCATCCTGCAGTCCAACCCGCTGCTGGAAGCCTTTGGAAATGCCAAAACTGTCCGGAACAACAATTCTAGCCGCTTTGTAAGTCACTGGCACAGGTGCAAAGCATCAGCACTGTGGCCGGGATCCATCCCAGAAATGTTTCTAGCATGGTGGGACAAGGGGGAGAGAAGGCAGGGCCAGGGGGAGTGAGGAGTCCTGCCTCCACGGCCGCGGCTCTAAGCTGGAGCTGTGCTGGCACAGGGGAAGTACTTTGAGATCCAGTTCAGCCGGGGCGGTGAACCCGATGGGGGGAAGATTTCCAACTTTCTGCTGGAGAAGTCACGGGTGGTGAGCCAGAACGAGTGTGAGAGGAATTTCCACATCTACTACCAGGTACGGGGGGGGCAGGGTGTGGAGCCAGCCAGGCTGCCGTGGGGGCCAGGGGCCATATAACCACGTAACAGCCTCCATTTCTCTCCCAGCTCATCGAAGGGGCATCCCAAGAGCAGCGGCAGAACCTGGGGATCATGAGCCCGGATTATTACTATTACCTAAACCAGTCGGACACGTACCAGGTTGAGGGCACAGATGACCGCAGCGACTTCCATGAGACCATGGTGAGCACCTGGGAGGGGGAGTCCCCAAAGGTAGCTGCAGCCAGGCAGGGGCTGATGGGCTTCCTGTACCCCCAGAACGCCATGCAGGTCATCGGCATCCAGGGGGAGGACCAGCAGCTGGTACTGCAGATTGTGGCAGGGATCCTCCATCTGGGAAACATCAGCTTTCGGGAGGAAGGCAACTATGCCCATGTGGAAAATGCTGACTGTGAGTAGCTGACCCTCCCCTGCTCCGGGGGGGGNTGGGGATGCTCGCAGAGACCCTTGGAAGTGAATTGCAAACTCTCCGTAGCACAAATTCCTTGGCAGAGGAGACAGGTGGCATCAGCGTCTTCCCCATGTCAGACATGGGGAAACTGAGGCAATGAGCAAATGACACAGCCAGAGCTAAATTCACAAAGGAATGGATGGCAGGAATCACTTGCTGTGATTTAGCAGAGGGAGGACCATGTCCCACATCCCCGGTCACTGCCCTGCTGCTATCCTTTTGCACTTGGCCAGGGTTAGGGGGTCTGGAAGTGGCTGCGAGCAGCGTGCTGGGGCATACAGGGAGCAGGCAGCCCTGACTGTCCCCCTGCCCTTTGCTCAGCCCTAGCCTTCCCTGCCTACCTGCTGGGGATCGACCAGGACCGCCTCAATGAGAAGGTCACCAGCAGGAAAATGGACAGCAAGTGGGGTGGCCGCTCTGAGTCCATCACTGTCACCCTCAACGTGGAACAGGCAGCTTATACCCGGGATGCCCTGGCTAAGGGGCTCTACACACGCGTCTTTGACTTCCTTGTGGAGGTGCGTGGTCCTGGCAGGCTGGGCTGACCGCAGCCATGGCGCGGAGGGGATGCTCGCCATCTGCTCCTGTGTGCAGCCGGCTGCACCACCGTATGCCCCGATGAAGGTGGCAAGCCCTATCTCTCCCTGCAGTCTATCAACCGGGCTATGCAGAAGCCATACGAGGAGTACAGCATTGGGGTGCTGGACATCTACGGCTTTGAAATATTCCAGGTATGTGTGGCTTCGGTGTAGGAGTCCAGCTGGAGCAGGGGGCTATGGGCAGTCAATGGTCCCAGGAAGGGTCCCTGGAGCAGAAGGCTCTGCTCTTTGGGGTTCCCCCCCTACTCGATGCAATGAGCAGCAGAAACCAGCTAAGCCCCATCTTCTCTTTCATGTTTTGTCCTTTTGCAGAAAAATGGCTTTGAGCAATTCTGCATTAACTTTGTGAATGAGAAGCTGCAGCAGATCTTCATAGAGCTGACCCTGAAGGCAGAGCAGGTACGAGGGGGCTGGGGGGGCTGCGCCAGTTCCCCAATTCCTGCACCCTGTGTGCCCACTGCCACCCAGTCCTGGCACCACAGCCGGAGCTGGGGGAGGGCGGCTGCGGCATATCCCACAGGTCACGGGCCCACCTGGCTCTCCCTGCGCTTCCCCAGGAGGAATATGTGCAGGAGGGGATCAAGTGGACCCAGATCCAGTACTTTAACAATAAGGTGGTGTGTGACCTGATAGAGAACAAGCTGGTGAGTGGGGTCCCATCCTCTGGGGGAGGCTTTCCTGGGGAGCCAAAGCACCCAGGGATGTGGGTGTTGGATGGGCTGGGTGCTGTCAGGGAAGGGGGGCAGAAGCCAGTCCTGCCAGGGACCATCCTTGGGAAAGCAGCAGCCCTGCAGCCTTAACCTAAGCTGTGGTTCAGCATGAAGAAGCTTTGACCAGTGAAGGGAAATTGAGTGCAGCCAGATGCAGGATTGGACCTTTGGACACCCATGGCTTCACTCTCCCTCTCCCAGAACCCCCCTGGGATCATGAGCGTTCTGGACGATGTCTGTGCCACCATGCACGCCACCGGCGAGGGAGCAGACCAGACCCTGCTGCAGAAGCTGCAGGCGGCCGTGGGCACCCACGAGCACTTCAACAGCTGGAACTCGGGTTTCGTCATCCACCACTATGCAGGCAAGGTACAGCACCCCACACCCTGCACCCTGCACCCCACAGCCCAGACCACTGCCACACGGGGCTGAGCTCCCCCCATGCCCCCAGGTCTCCTATGACGTGAATGGCTTCTGCG
This sequence comes from Aramus guarauna, assembly GCA_013400195.1. Taxonomy (NCBI): domain Eukaryota; kingdom Metazoa; phylum Chordata; class Aves; order Gruiformes; family Aramidae; genus Aramus; species Aramus guarauna. The sequence goes on from VXBL01009315.1 coordinate 174,323, forward strand.
AGCGCAACCGGGACGTGCTCTTCACCGACCTGATTGAGCTCATGCAGAGCAGCGAATAGTGAGTCCTGGCAGTGCTGCGGTCCTAGGAGCAGAGGGCAGCGTCCTCAACACCCAGACCATAACGCTTTGCTGGTCCTGCCTCTGTTGCAGCCACAGCTCGGGGTGCTCAGCACCCTGCATTGCCCTGCCAGCACTGGCGGCATCCCCCCCACCGAGTGCAGCAGCACCCAGGGACTGCAGGGCTGGGCAGAGGACTGCTCACCCACCAGCACCAATCCTGCTCAGCCTGGGGCAGTTGGGGGGAGGGACTTGCTGAGCCATGGTGCAGGATTTCCCAGCAGCAGAAAGCAGAGTTGGAGCTGGTTCCAGCTCAGCACATGCTGAGCTTGAGGAGCCTGGCGGCTCTCACCCAGGGGCTGTCACCTGCCTTTCAGTGGTTTCATCCGGATGCTTTTCCCAGAAAAGCTTGATTCTGACAAAAAGGGACGACCAACCACTGCGGGCTCCAAAATCAAGGTATGTCCCAGAGGCTGCAGGACAGTAGCTGCCTGTGAGGCAGCAGCAGGGTGATGGGCTCCCACCAATGCTCTTAACACTACAGAGGTCAATCCTTGAACCAGAAACAGGCTAATGACCTGGTGAACACGCTAATGAAGTGCACGCCACACTACATCCGCTGCATCAAGCCCAATGAGACCAAGAAACCCCGGGACTGGGAGGAGAGCAGGTAGCACAGTCCCCTCAGAATGTATCAGGGAGCCCACAGAGCCTGGGGAACAGGACCCAGCTGTCCTCCAAAAACTGCACCCCTGGGCTGGTTCCTCTGTGCTGCCCACAGACCTGGGGGAGCACGAGGTCAGTGCTGAGGAGTGTGTGGACACACACCCCACCACTACCTGCATCACCCAGAGGCTCCATCTGAGCCCCAACAAGCTCTCACGCGTGGACAAGCAAGAGCATCCTCGTGCAAAGTGTCAGCTGAGGGGCCGGGGCAGGTCCCCTACTGACCTGCCATCCTCCGCCAAGTGTGTCCCTCTCGGCTCTGCAGGGTGAAGCACCAAGTTGAATACCTGGGGCTGAAGGAGAACATCCGGGTGCGCCGGGCAGGTTTCGCCTACCGCCGCCTCTTCCACAAATTCCTGCAACGGTGAGCAACCACCAGGACAGGGGGTTTGGTGGGTCCCAGCAGCCCAGCCACAACTCACCTTCCCTGTCCTGGCAGCTATGCCATCCTCACCCCCGAGACGTGGCCGTCCTGGCGCGGGGATGAGCGGCAAGGGGTACAGCACTTGCTGCGCTCCGTTAACATGGACCCGGACCAGTACCAGATGGGTCAGAGCAAGGTGTTTGTCAAGAACCCCGAATCGGTAGGTGGCCCGGCCCTGCCCCTTGCCCCGCAGCCCAGCGTAGTCCATGCCCCCCCCCGGGGGTGCTGCACACAGCCAAGCATCACTTTGGGCAATGGCAGGGAGGATTCGGGGTGTCAACGTCTGGGACAAGTGGTGCAGCGCAGGGGCTGGGTGGATCCTGGATGGCTGGGCTCCACACCCCATGGGTTTTTTCCCCCCCAGCTTTTCCTCCTTGAAGAGATGCGGGAGCGGAAATTTGATGGCTTCGCCCGGGTGATCCAGAAGGCCTGGCGCCGGCACATCGCCATCCGGAAGTATGAGCAGATGCGAGAGGAGGGTAAGGGCAAGGACGGGGACACCGGCACCCCCTCACCCCTTGTAGGGTGCCCTTCGCTGGGGGCAGCCCAGCTGCCAGAGCGGCAGGAGAGTGGCAGCCCAGCTCCTAATTGTGGCAATAATGAGGAGAGGGGTGAGGAGGGACCAGAGCGTGAGATGCCCGTGGTCTTTTCCTACATCTTGGTATGAGGTTGCTTAAAGGACGGCACGGATTTCTCTGCCTCGCTCTGCATTTCACTGCCTGCAAAGGGATGGAGAGAAGTAGCTGAGAGGCAGCATTTGCGGAGGGATGGGAAAGGCCAGTGGTCACTGCCTGACCCCATCGTGGGTTTTTCCACCTCCCAAGGGTGCAGTGAAAAGTCAAGGGGGAAAAGCCAGAAAGCAGCCAGGTCTCTCCCTCCCACAGCACAAGGTTTTTTGAAGGCAATTAATGGGTTTCAAAGCCAGCCAAGCTCAAGCAGCTTGGATTACTCCCATGACGTAAAATGAGCCCCACTTCTTGCTGCCACGATCTGTGTGACAGCTCCCACAGCCAGTTTGGGAGGGCAGGTGCTGTCTGGGCAGGCTGAAGGCTGAGCCCTGTCCAACCGGCACTGCTTTGGGGTCCCATGCAGCCTCCAACATCCTCTACAACTTCAAAGAGCGGAGGAGGAACAGCATTAACAGGAATTTCGTGGGCGATTACCTGGGCATGGAGGAGCGGCCAGAGCTGCGCCAGTTCCTGGCCAAGCGGGAGCGGATAGACTTTGCTGACTCCATCACTAAGTACGACCGGAGGTTCAAGGTACGTGGACCCACCTGGGGCTTGGGATCAGCCAAGTCGTGACTTGTGGTGGCTGCCCTTGGGTGGGATGTGTGTGCAGGGCTTGTGCTCCCCAAAAACACCCTCTCACCCCCTGCTTCTGCCCTTTCCCAGCCCATCAAGCGGGACTTCATCCTCACCCCCAAGTACTTCTACCTGATCGGGCGGGAGAAGGTGAAGAAAGGTCCTGAGAAGGGGCAGATCAAGGAGGTGCTCAAGAAGAAGGTGGAGCTCCAGGCAGTGAGCGGCGTCTCACTGAGGTGCGTCCCGTAGCACGGGCTCCACAGGGTCGGGCTTTACCCATCAGCTCCACCAGCCTCCCTGTCCCTGTTGCCCCCCCGCCCCCCTCCCCGAGCCCCAGCCCCTTGCTGTGGCGGTCGCAGGGCATCGGGCCATGGGCAGGAGGCTCCCTGCAGCACCGCTGTGCAGATGGGGCTTTGGAGGCTTCCAGCTAAATCACCCTCCAAATTTCCTCGGGGTGGACCCAGGCCCAGTGGGGTCTCCTGGTTCCCCCCACCCTGCACTGGCTGGCAACAGCCCTGCCCCCGCTGACACCCCCACACCGGGGTTGCTCCCCCAGCACCAGGCAGGATGATTTCTTCATCCTCCACGAGAACAATGCCGACAATTTTCTTGAATCCA